>OZ018329.1:51243455-51264575 GCA_963969495.1 Ceratothoa steindachneri
AAGAGTTCTGAGGTTTTGTTTGTTGTTTTTTCGTATATCAAAAGAATTCCCATAAAAGGTGTTTTTTTTTCCTTACTAGAAAATAAACATAGATCTGAAAAACCCTAGACCAAGAGTAAATTATTACGGATTATCGAAACGATCCACCAAAAAAGTTCGCAGACCGAATGTCTGCCTGCGAAGCGCAAGCTCCTCCTGTAAGAAGGAGTAGCGAAGCTGCTGCTCTCGTTTCGTATATAAATAACAACCATGACGATGTATCACTTCAGAAGTTAACTAAGCTTTTAATGACTTTGTTGCGAGTATTTAATCTAAGAAAATAATAAAATGATTTGATCTGAAAAATTTGAATTCATTCGAAAGGCCTAAATGGCCAAAATGGCGCAGGTTCCTCATCCCTTCCTCAGGGTAAAGGGGGCCTCTTCCGTTTCATAGTTATGTGGATACAACTAAACATCAACAGGATTAATTGGAACATATAAGAATGTGTGTTTTGGGTTGTGAAAACAGGAGAGGGCGGTCAACCTAACCCCGTGCGTCCTCCAATCGAGGTCCAGACCTTTACCCTCTCTGTTTATATCCTCTTTCGTCCAGGAAGTGAACCCGACACCTTGACGATAGAATCCAACGCCGTATCCGCTACACTAGCGTTCCGGTGGTTGCGTTTAATGCATTTGAGAGTGGAAGAATGTTGGAATATACTGTTGTGTAAGGGTAATGAGGAAAAAAGTGAATGAAAGAACTACAGGGTGATAAGACGGTAAAGTGATTTTGTAAAGGTGTATTTAAATATTTTGATTGTGTTTATAAGAAGGATGAATGTGCGAATGATAAGCAAAGTAGGTCTAGAAAAGGTATAAGTGTGTGGATACAGTATTTCCAATGAAACATCTAAGAGATTGAAAGTGTATGATGGTTCATGAATCTGGAAAAGCTTGTGGTCGCCTACAGAGAGAGTGAAGTATTGTAGTAGGTTCTAGGAATGGAAGGTGTGAGGGGGAAACTTTTGGATGAGGTGAAAAGTATTGATGTTGGAAGTAAGGCGTGCGTTAGGGTGAAAGATGGCGGGGTAGTTCCATATGAATGGAGGAGAGAGTAAGGCAGTGAAGTACTGAGAGAAATACGAATGTAAATGTGAGAAATGGGTCTGAGATCGATGAAGAATTGGTTTTATGTTGAAAGAAATGTTGATGACCTGGTGTTCGTGGGTGTGAGTTTGAGAGATGTGGAAATGTTGATAGGGTGTGTGTAAGGAGGGGGCGCAAAGTAAATGCGTTATGCGTTGTGTTGCAAGAGGGTGATTGCGGGATGTGTTGCAACAAGGGGATGATTGCGGGATGCGCTGAAAGGAGTGGTTTGCAGAAAGTATGGCAAGGGGTCGTTTGCGGAATGTGTTGCAAGTGGTTGATTGCGAAATGTATTGTAAAGGGTGCTAATTGCGGAAGGTAATGGAGGGGTTGATTGCAGAGTGTTGCAGGGGGTTGTTTGTGGAACGTTTTGCAAAGGGTTGATTGTGGAATGTGTTGTAAGGGTTGAGTGCGGAATTGTTGAAAGGGGCTGTTTGCGGAATGTGTCAGGAAGGTGCATGTGAGAGTGCTGCTGCCAAAGTTGGTTTATGTGATTGATGCTATGGTAGAAAAGAAAAAGGAACGAAATGGAGTGAAAGCAGTGCAAGAATGCATGAAGTGAAAGGAATGTCTAGTGTGCGAATGGGTAGAGTGGGGGGAACCACTTGGTAAATAATGTTTACAGTGTGAAAAAGGTTGTGACTGAGACAATTCTGAGGTGGTATGGGCATGTATGAATTGATGGAAATAGACTTGTAAAGAGAATAGAGGAGAGTAATGGGTGTGAGAAAGGTTGGAAGAACGAATAAAAGTCGATTATGTGAATGAATGTTTGAGAGATAAAGGACTGACTAAGGAGTAGGTGGAAGATAGTGTGTATGAGAGTTGAGCATGGATGAAGTCTGAACCCTGAATGGACAAGATGCTGCCATACACACAACCTCATCGCTATAAATGACGTTTGATAGGTCATGGGTGTGGGTGTGGCTGTTTTTTTTTTAGTGGCAGGGATCCAAAACCACCTCACTTTGAAGAAAAGCTGTAAATAATAATAACCCTCCACACCGTCACCACTTCATCCATACACACCTTAATGTATTTAAGTGACCAAACATCCACAGACTTAGAACCCAAATCCCGGTCATGCCAATGGATGACCAAGAAAGGCTGGCCGCCATCCCCTTGCGGGTTTCTCCAACCGAACAGTTCCCGATCTCATTTCCACAACCTCGCATCCACCGCACTCCATCTGCAGACAGAATTCCTCTGCATTTGGGCACAAGGACCAAGGACTAGGGGGATTTAAATGGCATCCGAGCGGCTTTCCCATCCCCCGCCAACGCGCCCTAATTACCGCCACCCTTATACGGAGGGGGGGGAGGGGGGGCTGGACGGCGCGACCCACCTACATATGTATGTACATCCCTCTCTTAAGCCCTCTCGCCTTGGCTCCTAATGTACTCGGGATGCAGCCAGACGTGTGTGTGTGTGTGTGTGTGTGTGTGTGTGTGTTCGTGAGAGAGAGAGGGAGTAAGAAAGAGAGAATAAGATAGATCGAGAGAAAGATAAAGAGAGTAAGTTAGATAGAGGGAAAAAGAGAGAGAAAGAGAATAGGAGAGAGAGAGAGTAAAAAAGATAGAGAAAAACATGGAGAGAAATAAAGTAAGATAGATAGAGAGAGTAAGAGAGAGAAAATGTAAGATAGAGAGAGTATGAAAGATAGAGAGAAAGAGAGTAATATAGATAGAAAATGTAATATAGATAGAGAGAGTAATAAGAAAATAAGAGAGAGAGAGAGAGAGAGAGAGAGAGAGAGAGAGAGAGAGAGAGAGAGAGAGAGAGAGAGAGAGAGAGAGAGAGAAGGCCTACGTTCATTCCGATGCTACGAACGGATTTGTGGCCTCTTGAATGACCACTTTCTCAACCAATTAAGGTCCATGAGTTCGTCTATTATTTAAAATAAAGCGAAACCAACGAAGGCAACTCCTTAGAGCTTCTAAAAAAAGTGGGTCGTGGTCAAGTTGGTGAAGTTAGGATGGATGAAAAAGTATAAGGGGGGGGATTCACCCGAATTGCCCGCAATCGCAGTCCTTCATCGCTTTCTTCGGCACGATTCCCCTCTGTTCCACCTCCATTTCCCCTCATCCAGTAGGTCCTCTCCTTCTCTCACATCAAGCCCCGTGGTGGGCCCCATCAGGGGCACTCCGAAGGGCCCCACTGTCCAGAAAAGGGAGTTTGGGACCCACCGACCGGGGCATAGATCGACGAGGATGACGGGGGGCGGCGAACTTGATGGCCTATTAAAGGGGCCTGAGAGGTACCCACGGCCCCGGAGGGCGGCGCAGGGAATCGTATCAGGGGGAGGGGTGCATATATGGGATAAGAGGGGAAGGGGAAGGGAAAAGGGGGACAGTGGTCACTCCACTGACGAATTCCCAAAGTAGGGATGGTTCGAGGCCTAGGACCTTAAATCCTAAATGGGAGACTTGACCACGTGGGGTCATCGGATATGGCTCCCTTGCCAGGGGGCTTGAGTTCGTATATTTTCACGTCCACTAAACTCACCACTTTTACGAAACACTTTTTAAAGCTTTCTGGGGAGATGCTCTCGTTGGTTTTATTACCTCAAATAATAATAATAATAATAGCCAGACAATGGCTTCTCCCTCCCTCCCACGGGGGAAGCTTGCGCTTCACTACTAAGATTAAAATCTAAAAAAATCAGCCATGGTTAAATTTTTATAAATTTTCTGGAATTCGCCAATTCTAATAATTTTAAAAAGGAACTCTAAACTAAATTTCCCGCCTTTCAAAATATCACGTTGCTAAAATATAAAGTTATAGAAGATATATAAAAGTAAATTTTCTGAACTTCACCATTTGTAATTCTTTGGGTCTTAAAAAATTCACAAATTTTCGATACTTATATTTATTTCTAAACTTCACCATTTTGTTTTTGATATTATAAAAGAATTATTAGAAATAACTTTGATTAAAAACATAAGTCATAACCAAACTAAGATGAAATTATTATTCAAATACTCCCAAAATCCCCTTCTTAAATTATAGTGTTAGTGAATAAAAATACTATTATTAATAATAATAAATAAGAAGAAGAAATAATAATAATAAGAAGAAGAAGAAGAAATAATAATAATAAATAATAATAAAGTTGCTCTTTTGCAAGAACTTATTCCTAATGGTTTCATTCCCCTTTCCCGGCCACAATATTTAGGGCTGATGGACATTCAAACCTTCATTATCCTCTTTATACTTAAAATATCTTTCCCTCTGGTATGAAATTTGCCTCGTTGGTTACCGATTTCTTTTTAAGTTAATAAAAAAGTCTTACACCACATCACAGTGAAAATCTGCTACCACATTTGAAGGTAGCATAATGGTAGACTGCAGATCCGCGGGTTCCGTTGTTCTTTACGAACATCTTCTTGAATGGACATTTAGTAGCCTAAATCAAGCTAGTGGTAACCAATCCACATGTTTGTGGCTCCCAACTGGTAAGTGGCTGAGTGGTGAAAGCGAGTAATAAATGGAGGCTCTTCCTGGAGTGAACCCCGTCTATGTATATCCATTTAAGCACTGCATTACTCAGACAGGGGCTAAATCAACCACCCTGCCGTTTCTAAATTATCTAGCCATTCCCAGAATGAATAGAAATTAGTGGTAATATATGTATACCATGGAACACGCAAAGTTACACAATTCGTAGCATTACTACTTAAAAAAAACCTTAATTAATTATGGTAAAACATAGATGTTTCCTCAGTTTGTAATTTCACAAAATTTGGCAACCTCCGAAGCGAGAGAGAAACTGCCATAATTTAGAAGCAAAAGAATAAAAGAAACTATTTAATTGGGTGGAAAAGAATGAATTTGCATATCTTCCTACAAGGTTTCACGGGCAAATTTGCCCATATTAAATATAGGTCTCATTTCCCATTGGGTAAATTGGTCTATTTAATTCCTTGGACGCAGGTGCGAATTTAAATTTTGAAAGGGGGCGATTTAGTTTCAAGCGTGGAATGATCTCTCACGCACCATTGCACTACATATGCCCGTATTCCTTTTCTACTTCACTTATTCTCTTGTTTCTCTCCCCAACAAGCCTCGTTAATCGCTCTTTTTTTCTCTTTTCTTAACAATACTTGATTATTTTTTGTTCTAGCCACGCCTCTTTTGTGACATCACCCGACGCGACACTTTTGATGACAAATGGGGTCGAGCTAAAATTGCGAAGAATATTTATGCCCTGCAAATTTCCAGCGGCAATTACCAAGGGCGATGACTAGAGAGGTAAGGGGCCCCTACATCGTAAAATAGAACTGGAGCTTTTGAGGAGTGAACCTAACTGACCCAATGGACCAAACTGGATCTATTATTGTTCAAAGGGGTCAATTTGAAAATAACCCCATTAAAATGGGTGGGGCCTGGTATTCGAACAATACCAGAATTTATGGTAATGGTTATTTCAGCGGTTGGTTGAAATTTCCCATGGTTAGGTTAGGTTAAGGTTTCTATATTTGGCACCCTATAAAATTGATTCGCTCGCTCATTAATCCCAAACTACTCTAACTTAACTCGAATTAACCTAACCTAAATTAACTTAACATAACTAACTTAATTTAACCTAACCTAACTTAACTTCTAACCTATTTTCCTTGAACCTTCCTACTTGACTCGCGTTTGTATTTAACTTCCACTAAACTCAGCACTTTTGATTCGATCGGATCGGATCGGCTCATTCTAATTCTCACTCTTCGCATCAATCAGCCGATCCGTTTAAACTGAGATTAACCTTTAAAGT
This sequence comes from Ceratothoa steindachneri, assembly GCA_963969495.1. Taxonomy (NCBI): domain Eukaryota; kingdom Metazoa; phylum Arthropoda; class Malacostraca; order Isopoda; family Cymothoidae; genus Ceratothoa; species Ceratothoa steindachneri. The sequence goes on from OZ018329.1 coordinate 51,249,345, forward strand.
CCCGTGAAAAGAGTAATTAACGAAAAGTAGAACAATTCCTACATATTTGAGAGATCTCGAATTAGGGCCTCTTAGTCGAGAAGGTTGATTCTAAATTAAATTGCATTTTAAAATTATTATAATTGGCGAAGTTCAGAAAATTTATAAAAATTTAACCATGGCTGCTTTTTTTCAGATTTTAAATGTTAATTTTAGTAGCGAAGCGCAAGCGCCCCCGTAGGGGGGAGTGGCGAAGCCATTGCCTGGTTATATATATATTTTAGGTATATACAGCCTACCACAACAGAGTCCAAAGTATTGTAGGCCTGAAAATGGAAGCCGATGCACTTGTCAAACTAGTCTCGTAATAAATTACTTCCAAGGAAAGTGTGGTAGGCCTTTTTGATAAGAACAATAGGTCTCCAAAGTCTGAACATGGAAACACAATTTTGGCTTTTACAAAAAAGGTTTCGGTGACGAGACAATTCGAAACAAACACAGAAGTGTTGTCTGCTGTCAGTGGTTGATCCATTGACTGACATGCAAAACACCTCTTGATGGAAATCAACTTCTAGTCGTCGTGGAATCAAACTATATATTTTGGTTAGGGTTGTCTTAGTGCAAATCCAATCTACAGCAACCCTAATCTTTTCATCTAAACCAACCTTGATTCAGTTTGAAAACTTGAAAGTTCTTACACAAATTTGTTGACAAATTTTAAGCCTACCACCTAACACTCTCTTCTATTTCCAACACACACAATAAACAGGACAAAAAAATAAATATACATTCGCAAACAGAAAAACACTTTGATTCATCAACTATTCCAATCAATTATCCTTAGAACATCTCTAGAAGGTAAGGAGATCAATGTATACAAAAAACTGCAACATGATTGCAATTTGGGGATAGAAAGCGATTTCAAACAAACATCTGTTACCAAGGACGCCGTTCAAACCCCACAAAAAGGAGGGATGGACAAGATATGAAAGTAAGGGGAGCCTTATGGGATTGGTCCAAACTTATGAACATGAAAGTAGTTCACGAAACACTACACTAAACACGACACTTTTAAAAAACTTTTTTCACTTTTACAAATGAGTTATTAAGTAGTAATATATTTTAACCAGGCAATGGCTTCGCCACTCCCCCCTAAGGGTGGAGCTTGCGCTTCGTTACTTAGATTAAAATTTAAAATCTAAAAAAAAGCAGCCATGGTTAAATTTTTATAAAATTTTCTGAACTTCACCATTTGTAATTCTTTGGGTTTTAAAAATTTCACCAAATTTCGATACTTATATTTATTTCTGAACTTCACCATTTTATTTTTTGATATTATAAAATAATTATTAGAAATAACTTTGTTAAAAAAACAAGTCATAACCAAACTAAGATGAAATTATTATTCAAATACTCAAAAAATCCCCTTCTTGAATCATAAAGTAAGTGATGATGATGAAGATGATTAGTACAAACGCAATCCTGTATTGTTGAGTAGCCACACGGAGCTTCAAACTTATATCAGGGTGTATATTTAGTCGACTATTCAACTGTTTAGCAGATGTGTGGTAGTTAGTCGTTAGAAGGGAGGTATATTTTTATCCTTTATCATGCTTATTTCTACAGCGTGATCAAAAAGTTACTGTGCACTTTAAATTGTTGTTTTTTTTTAATTCAGACAATTAATGACGGCTTTTAGAAATAAAATAAAAAGGATCCAAGCCTGTATTCATGCTAACGGGAGTCACTTTCAACAGTGTTTATAAACTTTATTCATAATATTCTCCTGTTTTTTAAATATTAAAACGTGTTTCTGTTAATAATGAAAATATAAGTGCACAGTGACTTTTTGATCGCACCGTATTTTAACGATTCCTCGAATCAACACCAAGTCAGGTGTTGTGATAGCTGTCTTCACATATCTTAGGCAAGGATCCTGTGTAAGCTCTCGTTCTCGGAGGCATTTTAGCTCACTCTAGCGCTCCATTCATTGAAAGGTGTCTTGCTACCTGATTCCTTGCTTCCTTTACTTCTTCAATCGGAGCAAGTCGTTTCTGTTTTCTTCTCCCTGATCACTCTCTCCTTTCAATACGCTGTACCCATTCCTTCACTCACATCTAGAAATGGTAGCAAATTGACTTGATAGATCAAACTTAGGATCTATGACACTACCTTTGCAGGATGGGGGTTAGAATTTAGCGTGGTGGCAAAATAATCTAGCACTCGAGAGGGGACGTGTCTGTACCGCGTGAGGCGAGATTAACTGTGTAAGAGGCATCTGTTTATTAGCCTTCCTCCCAATCCAGCTGACGCATCTCGTTGCACACAGCTGCTTAAGGTCTCCAATGCTGTTTAAAATCTCCAATACTGCTTAAAATCTCCAATGTTGCTTAAAGCCTCCAATGCTGTTTAGTCTCCAATACTGCTTAAAGTCTGCAATGCTGCTTAAGGTCTCCACTGCTGTTTGAAGTCTGCAATGCTGCTTAAAGATTCCAGTGCTGTTTAAAGTCTCCCATACTGCTTAAAGTCTCCAATGCTGCTTAAAGTCTCCACTGCTGTTTGAAGTCTCCAATACTGCTTAAAGTCTGCAATGCTGCTTAAAGCCTCCAATGCTGTTTAAAGTCTGCAATTCTGATTAAAGCTTTCAATGCTGTTAAAAGTCTCCATACTGCTTAAAGTCTCCACTGCTGTTTGAAGTCTCCAATACTGCTTAAAGTCTGCAATGCTGCTTAAAGCCTCCAATGCTGTTTAAAGTCTGCAATTCTGATTAAAGCTTTCAATGCTGTTAAAAGTCTCCATACTGCTTAAAGTCTCCAATGCTGTTTAAATTCTCCAATGCTGCTTAAAGCTTCCAATGCTGTTTAAAGTCTCCAATGGAAAACCTTCAATGACCAGATCTTCAAACGTTCAGCCAGAGTGGTATCTATTTTTACTATTAGTTTCACTAATTAGATATTTCATTGCATATTTGTGTTTCCTCCTCTCTTTCTCCAATTATCCCATTTATTCGGTTATCGAGACTCTTTTATTCAAAAGAAACGGAGAAAACCAACGGAGGCATCGCCGCACTAAAGTGTGCGCGAAGGGCTTGAGGTAAAAGGGTGACGTTAGCTTTTGACAAAGCGGAGGTCCCAATTGAGCCATTGGAAAAATAGGGGCACCAAGTTTTGCCCATTTGAAGAATAGGTACTTAGGTCAAATGAGGCCACTATTCTTCTAAAGCTTCGAAATAAGAGACCCAGGAGTACTTGCAGCGATATGAAAAGAGTGTGAGGAAGTGTGTGTGTGAGGAGATAGGGTACACCCCCTCCGAACGAAAGCAGGTCGGTTTGTAGGGTCGAATGTCGATATACAAACATGAGGAAAAGTTTTTGGGAGAAATAAATTTTGTGGTTAAATGGCGTCATTGCTTCACTTTTTTCGCACTTATACATGTTTTTTTTTACAATAACATGCGGGGAAATTATAATGATATGGTGCAAAAGTTTAATACACTCAAAAGGAGTGACTTCTACAACTCACTCTGGCATGCTGGATATCAAGCTCTGAGGCAAATTCTGACCCAATCCACTCCAATCTTGGTTTAAAAGTGTTAGAGGTTGATACAGTTGCCTCTGCTTGCTCATCTCCCTTCGGGGCTTCTCCCACGGGAGATTTACGATTGTAATAAGGTTAGGTGAGTTTCCAGGGTAAAAACTCAATAATGCGTTGGTGTTCGAATCCCTTGATTACCACTGTGACCTATGTCCTATGCAGAAAAACGCGCGGGGTACCACCAAATTGCTCTTGGATCGTTGGTAGGAATTGCTCTCAGGACAGGGATGGTTGTCTTGGGTGAGACGCCTTATACGTGGTCGGTCTCAGAATGCTTCAAGTTCCAAAGTGTGAGAAGGGTATAAGAAAATAACTTTGTCCCACTCTTCCACCAACCATTCTTTGTACCTTCTTCAGAATGTCAGACAATATCTGGACTCACACTTATTTGGTTAGCTAAAACAATAATAGAAACGGCGTAAATCGTAAAAAAGAGATAATTAGGATATATAAATATGTAAATATACAATTATGGTGTGCTAAAATTTGTGTTTCTGCCAGAAGTTATATCATGTGTAGGAAACGGTGTCGTGGTTGAATCTTCCCTGTTGATTCTAAGCTCACACGCTCTGCATCTCAACTCAGACTTGGCTTCGATGTGGAATCATTGGTTTTCAAGGCTACGACTACCTGTAGCTATCGTGCCAAATATAAACCTAATTATATAAAAAACGTTCCTACAAAATCTCGCTAAATTATGTATTGTGCAGTTGTAAAAAAAAACAAAAAACATTTATTTTTAGTGAAATCATCACAAAAACCTTTAGAAGCAAACTTTTTCCCAAGATCAACTTTTTAAACAAAGAATCGTACCAAAAATGAAACCAAAGAACAGCTTCCTACGAATGATCCACTTGCATTTTGGTGGTAACCTACTGGTTTTCTGTGGTATAGAACTAGGTGTAATCGGGCACAAGTACCGAAGTGGCTTGAGCATCACCTGGTAACTTCCTAATCTTTAATCCAATCGAAAACTTGTGGGTGATCTTAAAAACTAAAGATTAGGAAGCTGAAGCTCCCCAAATTAAGACAACCTCCGACAATTATTTAACCAAAAATGGAGAACCATCGCTCATGACTTGCTGCTGAAGTTATCAAGCCAAAACAAATTCTCAGAAGTCATTTACTTTTATCAGGAGGCGTCATAAAACCCATGAAGCATAATTTTTTTTTAATTATCCTCCAAGATACTCCAGCAACTTTATAATTACATATTTAATTAATCTGAAACAATACATCTTACACAACACAAAAATTTACCCCTGACAAACCCTTAGCCATAACTGTAATCCCGTTTGATAATCTCCATAAAAACACTACATTTTTAATCATGAATATTATGTACTATTTATTCTCTGCCTTTTACTTGGAAACGCGGCAGTTAAAATTCAATTAAAGGCCACAATTCACGCTCCAGATAGATCCCACAATTTGAATGGAGTCCGCCCTCGCCGGGCTAAATTTAAAACTGACCCAAGTTTATAAGAATGACAACAAATAAAACCACCCAAATTCACTATACGCAGTGTAGCAGACGTTCTCTAATGATACGAGATGATTATAATCACTTAACTCATCCCATCGGTGAAGCTGCAGCCCGTATTCAGACCGCGAGGCTGATTGAGCTAACATGGACAGCAAACAGCTCAAGCGATCGCTCAAGCATTGAGAATGTGGTGCAGATAGAGAGGCATTGTGCTCGACCGTTGAATACTTGAGGCGACCTCAAGTATTAACTTTCTTCGCCCAAAGGAAGAATCGGCATGAGACTTGTGAGAGATGAGGAAGATGTAGGGAATAAAGATGTCGAAGATTGGAAAATCATATTGTTTAGGATAAGTGGTTGAGAATGGATCATATTGTTGCGAGAGAGGTTGCAATGGCGATGGGTCGTATTGTTTGGGTGAGTTTGTGTTTGGAAATAGGTTATATTGTTCAGGAGAAAAAAATTGCCACTCAATCCAAAGGCGGTGTTGGTAATGTAGAGGATCTTACCACTAAGAAGTTGCGAGGAATCTATTTGCACTACAGTAAGGCTGCAATGTCTTTCCAAATAGCGTCACATTGTTCTTTTCTTCTTTTTTTTTTCCTTACGAACACATCATTTCGTAATATTACAGAATGTAGCTTAAAATGTTTTTTCATGACAAAATTATACCATAGTTAACCGACACACACAGACATACAAACAATGAGCACGATATCTGACGCCTTCTACATCCTGAGAATCACTATATTTAACAAGGCGTCATTCAGGGAATAAGCAACAAATTAAAATAAACATATTTTATATTAGGGCAAAAAAGGGGAATAGACTCCATCCCCCCAATAATTCTATTTCGAGTGGGATTTTATTTAGTTTATAATATAAAAGGGCGGAGGGGAACAATTCAGAGTTCATATTATTTCATTGCCGTTGTCATATGTTCGCTTTGCTGTTAATGCATTTTTTGGTTTTACTTTTGCATTTATTCCAAGTGTGTTCATGGGCACTCATTCTATGCACTTTTTTTTAGTTATCTGTGCAATTCTTAAATGTGTGTTTATATATTGCGTGGTAATTGTAACAGATCATGATGGGGCTGTAGGCTTCTCTCTCCACTTGATCCAAGGTAATCCTCATGTAGAATGTAAGGTCGCCATGGAGTGCTTTCTTTACCATATTTGTTTTATTAAATATGGCCTTGATTGTAGAGGTATTAGTGCCACATGTAATTACTTCCGCGATCTTGATCCATTCACGCTTTTCTATCAGTACTCTTTTATGTTCTCTGAAGGTAATGTCTATCATGGTCGGGTTTAGCCTCCGATAGATGACGGTTCGTATTGCCATTAATTCTGGCTGCACGATTGGTTCAAGGAGAATTTTCTTAAGTTCAAAACGGAACTATTCTGAGATAAAAAATTCGCCGTTTGCATCATTGTGACAAAGAGCTGCAGAGCCCGATGGGGCTGTCCAACAGTTTAATGAGGGCCACTCCTAAATCGCTGCTAATCACTTGGATGGTTTTATAATCGGTACGGTTTGATGCATCCTTCGATCACTCTGAGGAGGGGGGGGGGGGGAGACTCTTTGTTTCAGTGTTCCAATTCTATTGATGATCCTGGGTGCAGGGTGGGAGATGACCCCCCTTCCCAACTCTGCCGGAGGTTGGGGTGTTCAGGGCAACTATTTCCCACTGCAATAATATCACTAAGACTAACTCCTAAAATAGATAATACGAAAAGAAAGGAAAACTTTTGTGATAGGAGAGTAGGATCCTTTTGTCAAAATATAGGGCAGAAACAGGAGGTACCTCCAATCAGACCCACCAGCATTAAGGGAAGAATAGTGGCGTGTGTTCAACAAAGCCTGCAAGCAAATAAGAAACATGAGACATTGCAATCAATCTTACGTGCTTGTTTATAGTCAGCAAGGAACGATAGAAACAGTGGGAATCTCGGATCAATGCGCCTCTCTACTGAACAGGACTAGGGCCAGGGGAGGTGTAACGTATTAACATAACATAACATAATAACATTATATGTACGAAAAATCTATTCGGTGTAAGAAGGGTAGATAGAATGAGTACTGACTGGGTAAGAAGTTCTATGGTATGAGGTAAAGTATGAACGATGTTGGGACCGATTGTGTTCTCAGGTGGTTTAAAGAATGGATGCAAATAGCGTGAAGAGAATGTATGATTGTGTGAGGGTGTGCGAAGGATTGGGAGACCACGTGAATTTGGCTCATGTAAACTGAGTGTTTGAGAGAGAGAAAAGGCTGACTGAGGAGCACGTAGGTGATATTTTGTATATGGGTACGTGGGAGGTGTTTGATAAGGAGTGGGTACTTGGGGCCTTCTACCCAGAGATGGTACCCGAAATAGTACCCCATCGTTATAAAAGCCCAATTTGGCGAAGGGAGGGGGGGGGGGATTTGTGTTTCATATGGTATAAATGCGTGAGGGGGGGTAGAATTTTAGCAGCGGGTGATTTCACAGCCACACATGCACTGCCAAGCAAGACATCCCAGAGTTTGGCACGTTACTTTTGCCCTTGATGGATTTTCCTGCTCCCACCTGATACTAAGTCGTGTTCTCAGTCTTTAAGGTGAGCCATTTTAGCATTAAATTCCTTCCTTCTAGCAGTGGATCCCGCCCTTTTCCACTTCGGAACTTTCTAGTCGTTTTACTATATCTGTCATCCATGTTTGAGGTATTGTCTAAGTATTCTTTTTAGGAGCCCTACGAGATGGCCTTAGCTTCTGCACGCTCTTTGTGTTCAGCACTCAAGTTTTACCTGCCAAATTTAAAACGTCTAAAATACATTAAGTATTGGGGTATTAAGCATAGAGGTAAGTTGAGTCTGAAGATGTAGTTATTCTTTGCAAAACCTCTCCCGTCAAATGTAGTTATTCTTTGCAAAACCTCTCCCGTCAAATGTAGCTATTCTTTGCAAAACCTCTCCCGTCAAATGTAGTTATTCTTTGCAAAACCTCTCCCGTCAAATGTAGCTATTCTTTGCAAAACCTCTCCCGTCAAATGTAGTTATTCTTTGCAAAACCTCTCCCGTCAAATGTAGCTATTCTTTGCAAAACCTCTCCCGTCAAATGTAGTTATTCTTTGCAAAACCTCTCCCGTCAAATGTAGTTATTCTTTGCAAAACCCTTCCCATCAAATGTAGTTATTCTTTGCAAAACCTCTCCCGTCAAATGTAGCTATTCTTTGCAAAACCTCTCCCGTCAAATGTAGCTATTCTTTGCAAAACCTCTCCCGTCAAATGTAGTTATTCTTTGCAAAACCTCTCCCGTCAAATGTAGCTATTCTTTGCAAAACCCTTCCCATCAAATGTAGTTATTCTTTGCAAAACTTCTCCCGTCAAATGTAGCTATTCTTTGCAAAACCCTTCCCATCAAATGTAGCTATTCTTTGAAAAAACCCTCCCGTCAAATGTAGCTATTCTTTGCAAAACCCCTCCCGTCAAATGTAGTAATTCTTTGCAAAACCCCTCCTGTCAAACATAGCTATTCTTTGAAAAAACCCTCCCGTCAAATGTAGCTATTCTTTGCAAAACCCCTCCCGTCAAATGTAGTTATCCTTTGCAAAACCCCTCCCATAAAATGTAGCTATTCTTTGCAAAACCCTTCCCGTCGAATATAGCTATTCTTTGCAAAATCCCTCCCGTCAAATGTAGCGATTTTTTGAAAAAAAACTTCCGTCAAATATAGCTATTCTTTTCAAAACCCCTCCCGTCAAATGTAGCTATTCTTTGAAAAAAAAACTCCCGTCAAATGTAGCTATTCTTTCCAAAACTCCTCCCGTCAAATGTAGCTATTCTTTGCAAAATCCCTCCAGTCAAATGTAGCAATTCGCGACACAACCCATCCCGTCAAATGTAGTGATTCCTGGCAACCCTCCATCCTGTCAAATGTAGGAATTCTTGACCAAACCTCCTCCCGTCAAATTTTATTCCTCTGTTCATTTCCTTTCCAATGCCGCATCTTGGAGTCACAAGCTGTCCGAAGTAAACGTATTCTTACTCGAAGATTTGACCATCACTTCTTATATCAACAAAACTATTTTTCGGTATTTTCATCTTTGAAAATAGTATTTCTAATGCAACTGTGAGATTGGACTTGTGGTAATTCAACTACCATTGACTAATTCTGCTTGTGTTTGGTCCTTGTTAGCGCCTGTCAGAGTAGTACTTTAAAAAAAAACTTGGATTTTGGAAAATAATACCATCGTCAAGGCAAAAGTGGATTATATATGTCCCAATAACTCTGATTCCATCTTATTTCCAAACTGGGGTTCTGTAAATAAATGTCCTCAAACCGTATTGTATTTCTTTCACTCTCACAAACTCTATTTTTCGACTGAATGAGTAAACTCAATTTGTCAATGTTGGGTAACTCGATAGGATGGAGAGTATTTCAAAGTTAGTTCCTACTACCTATTGCTTTCTTTAACACTCTTAGTAGTGATTTTGTTGTGACTGAATCGTAGCTTTTATTTTACTCCACAAATGTCCCAAATAGACATTTCATACTCTTTAATCAGCTACAATACTTCTTGATCAACCTTTATATGATCATATATACTGTAGTTAACTTCGAAGCAGGCCTATTCATGTGGCTATTGCAGTAGATTGTTTGTGTTAGAGTGATAGGCTAGTCGTTATTTAATACCAATGGTAGGTATCTTCTTTTCCTCTGAATATTTAGTATACAAAATGGTACTAGGTTGGCAAGACCTTTTCCCCCTCAACTTTTATCTGTCGGATCTTTAGGCCATCATCTTTAGGTAATTTACCATTTTTTTTCATATCCTTAATTGCATGCAACAGTTCATACTTATTTACAGGTAGGATTCCGTTTCATTTATTAAAACCTCCTATTTAATGCCATGGAATCCATTGTAATCATATACTTTATTCCTCGTGATCTTTCTGCCTTCTGATAATTTTTAGGTGTTTCATGTATTTTAGTGATTTATTATTCGGCAATGGTATTTGTGATAGATTTGTAATATTTCTTTTATAATCTTTCAGATTCATATTTTTAATATGTTTGATGAGTTAAGTATTTTTTTCCTGATTTTTTCGCCCATCTCATTTTTCTTCACTAAAATTTATTTAGGAACCCCACTTCTTTTTTTTTATTCGCTGGTCGGCATTCGATGTTGTTTATCAAAGTTGTACAAAGCAAGATATTAATCATTATATTTTTGTGACAGTTTATCAATGACAATTAAATCGCTTTATAATTAAGTTCATTAAACTTGTACATTCCCTTTGTCATGATTTTGGCTCTCGCTTACTTTAGATCTATTTTATCCTTGGGTCCTCAGCATTCTGTAATTGCTACCCGTGTTCAGAATATCGATAACTGATATGTCTTTAATGAAAATAATCCTAATGAGTTATCTAATCGATCTCAGGTTTCATTTCAATGCCATAACCACGTCGATCATTTGATTTGCATCTTGGAAGAAGGAATTGTCAATATAAATAAAGGTTTTCTCATTCTGCAAATCCTACTTATCTGTTTCCTGTTACTTTCCCTACCGGTCGACCGTCGTCTCTTCGAGGTGTTTGTATTGAAGGTCTCCCATTACTTTCTTGACAGGCTGGTTTTCTTGTGCATTTATGAGTCATACATAAATCCTCAACTTTCAAATTTTTACACATACTGATCGGTACCAAAATGGAAATATTATGACTCAAGACACCTGTTACACAGGTTAGACCAAGATCTTATCCTCCCCCCCGATACTCCCATTTCTCCGGGCCTTAACCCCCCGACAAAGGCTTACCAATTAGGCACCAGTTAAAAAAAAAGAAGACAAGACAGTACGCTTTTACGACCGTCCACATTCGGGCAGAGGCCTTGAACTGTCTCCAAATCCACGCAAGAAATGGACCATTTTTTCTCACCTCTAACTTGGGCAGAAATCGAAGCTTGTAAGGACGATATTTTCTCGTTCAATGAAGCCTTTCGTTGGTTTAAGAATGACCTTTTGCGATCGTTCAAAGAACAGGTGATTGATTATTTAAATCAAATAGAAAGTGGTAAGTTGGGGAAATTAAAAATGTGAGCAAGTACAACTACTCGTAAGCACATAACTTGGATCTTGTTTACGGAGAGGGCACGAATTCCCCCCCTAAATAGCCTCCATTTGGCAATTATCTACCCCCCACTGTCAGATAAAGAAAAGGCAAAACCCTAAACCTCAAGGATCAAAAAGTCAAACATCGAGACTTGAAACAATGTTACACTTGGTCTCTCGTCCAATCGCCGCCTACCTTATTGTTCGGCGTCGTGCGATAAATCGCGGATTTATGAGGCGACTGAGGCTAATTATTCTATTTAAATAATGATAATGAGAGGCAAAGTGTGAGAGAGAAGAGAGACAAAAAATCTAAATCTTAGTCTCTCACTCATACACACAATCTCTCTCTCTTTCACACACACCCTCTTTCTCTCAAACACTGTATTTCTCTCACTCTCACGCAATATATTTTTCTATCACACACACACTTTTTTTTTCTCTCTCTCACACTATTTATCTCATTCACACACTCTCTCTCTCTCTTTTTATATTTATCTCATTCTCTCTGAGCATGAGGAGGGCATAGAATTAAATTGACCGCTGCTTTCGCGAAACGGCGTCGCATCCGTGACGCTTCCCTCCCTCTCCGCCGGCCATAGGGGCGGGGGCGGGGGACGACAGGCGAGAAGAGACGGGACGTCCGGAATGCAGGATGCACATCACGGACACGCAGGTGGCGGCAGGATCGCAGGTCCATCCTGCCAATATCTCGAAGACGGGAACTTTCACTTCATGGCTTATGGTACTGTAGAGGGGTGGGGTGAGGGGGTGGGGGGAAGAGATATATGATCACCTCCAACCGGTGGAATTCAGATATTTTTTTAAATGCCCAAACCAACGAGGGCTTCTCCGGGAAAGAGTCTAAGAAGAGAGGTTTGTGATGAATGTATATGTTATGAGTGAAGGCTTCTGAACCCCTGTATAAAGGAGGACAAGGTGGAGCAAAGTGAGTGAAAGTTCTGAAGATTATCAAAACACCGGACGAATGAAACAGATGAGCAATCACTGACTTCGTTACAATACAGTGCCAAATCTACGTAACATTTCACTTGACCGACATAATTCTCTTCGTACACATAAACAGGTGTAGGCTGCATAATCATGCTGCAGCTGACATCTGGAAGATTACCTATTCGCAGCCCCAATGACCACTATGTATGGTGGTAATACAAAGGAAGAGAAAAAAAAGAAATACAAAACTTCGAATGGTTCCTAAATTCCTTTTCAGACCTTTACTTACTTTTTGCGTGATACGCCCCTGTTCTTATTTAAAAAAAATGCAAGTACCACCCCCTCACCCCCTTTTTAAATAATTATAAAAAAACTAGAAGAAACCCCCTTTACATTGAAGAACTTGACTATGCAATTGCGACGCTGACGCCAACCTCTTTTTCCTAACTCCGTAATCTAGCAATCTCCAAAACGACCGAGATTCCCAAACGACCCATTCTACAAGCTGGTCTCTAACAGCATCTAAACACTCCAGCGAAGTGCCAGGCATTCATTCCAGGCCCGAATTCCCTAATAATTATACCATACGACCGTGGTATTGAAGACTCCTTGGAAATGAATCGCGGCGCAAGGAATCAGAGTTGAGGTACACCCAATTATGGGCACTCCTTGATTGAGTTATTTTGGCATGATTCGCGATTCAAATTGGATGAAAAGAGTCTAGCAATTAATACGTGGGGATGAAGAGTAATTAGCCCTAGATTGGCCCCTCTGGTAAATGAGAGGGTTTGATCAATGTTCAAGGTTTAATAATCGCCATTGCAAATTACATTTGCAGACAGATACTTAAGCAAAACATACAGGAATAATGGACACTAAATAGTGATCTTGGAATCCTCGCGTTCGTATTGTTCTCTTATTAGTCTCAAATTTGGGGCAACAGATCAACTAAACATATGATACAGTTTTTTTTTTTTAGGAAAAGGTTTAATATCCTCTTCCATCCTTATTGTGGATCAACTAGACATTACAAAGAATGAAGGGAGAATATAAAAAATACAAAATTGAACAGAAAAACAATTAAAAGGATAATGAAAATCGTTCCTATAGCCTCCAGAAATATATACAAAAGTACTGGGATTCCGAAGCACGAGTACAAAATCTCTTGGATGAGTACTTAATGGTGATACTCTTGTAGACATCTTTATTTTACTGCCCTATCTTCCGTTTGTGACCCGATTCGCGGGCGTAAAACCCAAAACCAAATCTACTAAAAATCGAAACCCAGTTTTTCATACGAATATTTGGGGATTAAAGGCGATCACTTTCTTAGGAAGTCGAGGATGTTCAGACCTGTTGTCTGCCATCTTTAACCGTCTATTACTACTCTTTTTTATCCTCATTTCACCCGTTGCTCATCACTTACTAAGCGGTCACAGGATGATAAGATAAGAGACATCGTCAGCTACATCGATGGGACGTGAGGGGTCCCTACTGCTTGTCCCTTGTACGCGGGTTCATACACACCGATTTATGGACTATTTGACCTCTTTATGGAGGCTGGCCTCCTCCATTAAACTTTACTCTCTTTGGTGTTGGTTGCACGTTGGGTGGAGTGGCGGACCTGCCCCTGACAGTGGAGCGTACTTCCTCCTCCTTCATCTCGCTCCTGCTTCGTTTTTTTGTTTTTAAACTGAAAGACGGACTGAGGGAGAGATACCGCGGACCAATTGAGTCAACTTAGAACTATTTCTCGGGGCAAAACTGACCAATAGTATTGAATATTCCGCGAAGAAGCATGTACAGAAGGATATTCCGCGAAGAAGCATGTACAGGAGGATATTCCGCCAAGAAGCAAGTACAGGAGGAGGATATAAAGCACAAAGCTAAGTTCAACAAATGCCTACCCTTCATTCTGAATTGAGCATAGAGATAAGATTATCATGAACATGCCAATGGAAGTTTAGTCTAAAGAAATACAAGTAAAGATAAAGTAATGATAAAGGAATGATAAAAGAACATGGAATTTCTAACACAATTTCCAGTTTGAATGAATTAAGCAATTTTAGAGCGAGTCTGCTATTATAAATCAGATACGAGGCAGGAGTTGCATATTCGATTCATAAATTGAAATATATAGGTTTGGGGCAAAGAGAGAGAGAGAGAGAGAGAGAGAGGAGAGAGAGAGAGAGAGAGAGAGAGGATATGGAGAGGGGAAGACAGAGAGAGAGAGATGGAGAGTAACAACAACAAGGAGTAACAACAAGAAAAGAAGGTACCCTAGGAGACCTTACGGTTATTCAAAGAGGGGTACCTTTGGACTAGCACAATCGAGCGGGCACATGGCTTCTCAATTGTTTTGCGTCCCTAAACGGCCACTTTTCAAGACCTTGTCTAGTCTTGACTTGAACTGGTCCATAGATTCACTGTTGACAACTTCCACTGGAAGTGCGTTCCACATACCGCAGATACTGTAGGTGAAAAAATTTGGATTGCGGTTGTAACGCTTCAGTTCAAGTTTGAAGCCGTGATTGCGCGTTCTGTTCTCACTCAGTGTGAAAATATCCCGGTAGTCAACATTGTCGAACCCTCGAAGTATTTTGAAAACTTCGATGAGCTGACCACGCAGTCTACGGGTTTCCAGCGAGAACAGATTTAATTCCCTTAGTCTATCCTCATAACTTTTATGTCGGATAGAGGGAATCAGCCTGGTTGCCCTGGCTTGTAAGCGTTCCAATCTCGCGATGTCCTTTCGCAATGAAGGACTCCAAAATTGTACAGCATACTCCAGGTGCGGTCGGACAAGTGAGTTGTACAGGCACAGTACAATCTCCTGGTTCCGATAACCAAACTGGCGCTTAATATAGGCTAGCATCCTTTGGGCCTTTTTCTCCGCCTCAATGCACTGTTTCGAGAACTTGAGGTCACTAGTGATTGTTACACCCAAGTCCTAAATAGAGAGGGGAAGACAGAGAGAGATAAAAAGAAAGAGAGTGTAAGAGAGAGAAATAAATAGAGATTTTTTTTAGCTCATCCTACGACGGCCTACTAGGGCAAAAGTCGCCGTAATTGAGGAGATAGAGAGAGGAAAGAGAGTGTGTAATGGAAAAGAGAG
>OZ018329.1:51264775-51709775 GCA_963969495.1 Ceratothoa steindachneri
AAGCGATCATCTTCATTAAGCTATGATTCGAAACCAACACCCCAAAACAAATTTACTTTCTCTCATTCCAAAAACTCAACGTATATACACACATATATATATATATATATATATATATATATATATATATATATATATATATATAATATATATAAGCAGATACAACAACGAAGGAAAAGTGAAAACGATTCCGAGCGCTTTCGTCTTGAAAAGGTCTTTAAGAATAAAGACGAAAGCACTCGGAATGGTTTTCACTTTTCCTTTGTGAGTGTATCTGCATAACTTTGACTCACGTGCACACTGTGAGTTTTTTTCATATATATATATATATATATATATATATATATATATATATATATAACACCTCGTAATAAGCCATCACAAGTATTTTCTTTTAATTTCTAACAGTTCCTTTCCTTATTTTTCAATTTATTTCAAAATACAAAACGATACCAAACGTAGCTATAAGGGATCAAGTTATGGGTAATTTGAAAATAAAGAAAAAATGCCGGTAGGAAAATAAAGAACCCACCGAACGATGTCTAGATGTGAACCAATAAACTCCACGTCGCCGAGATACCATTGACAGGCGGCTCAGACCACTCAGCTATCCGGCAGCTTAGAAAGCTACGTTTAAATCTGCCCCCACTACAGGATCAGATGCGCCCCTTGAAGGGGGTCTGCGGGCTCGGCTTTTTAGAATGCTCCATAATGCCCCCCACCCCCTTCGTATACCTCCATTCCTTTTCACTTCTGCGCTTTCTTCTTTTTTTTTTCCCCCCAGACACTCACATACCTCTTCCCCCTCCTCGCTCGACCTTTCACCTTTCGGAGAAATGTAAACAGCCGCGCGCCACCCCCTCTCCTTTCACTCTCAGTCACACATCCACCCCCATCATTTGCTATTGCCACGCCAGACAGGTGTCAACAGGTGGAGACGAAACAGTTCGGGAGAGCTGCGCACCCTCACTCACTCCCCTTAACTTCACCTCTTTATAAACTGTCTAGGAGAGGTGCCTTCGTTGTTCTTTTACTTTTCTTCACAAATAAAATTTTCGGATAAAAACGAAACCAACGTGGGAATCTTAACCAAAAAGTGCATTTTCAGCAGAGAATGATGGGTAGGACATGAAAAAAAATAATAAAGGATAATGAAGACAAAGAAAATGACAAAGAGAAAGGGGAATAGTGATAAAGGTTAATCAAGACAAAGAAAATGACAAAGAGAAAGGGGAATAGTAATAAAGGTTAATCAAGACAAAGACCCCAAAATCAAACCTCAAATTTAGATAAAGATCTTTATTATAAAGTCCAGGAGGACCAAGTTCGTACATCGAGGAGAGACTCAAAAGTGCGAACCTCAATCAACTTGCAGGGCAGAGGAAGACGTATACCTGTGCATGCGGCCAACAGAACTCCAAGCAGAACTTCCCCGCCTACACCAATTTGTGACACTCGATTCCTTTTCGCGTAGGAGGACTGCAATGACTTCGGCCCTCAAACAATCACTCCTAACCATCTTTTCTTTCTTCTTTAAAAGGATAAAAGAGGATCATGATCTTCGTTATGAGGATTTCATGATTGTTTGTGAACTTGGAGGTGACTGATGACTCCGATTCTTGCCATAAATGTTCTTCCACAGATATGGCAGGTCATTCGAGATGACAATTTTTGTCTCGGTTCCTGCTGCCATTATGCCCGCAGTCTGGTCCTTTCTTCAAAGTCAGCACATCTGTTCAGTTCAAAAGATCTTCCTTCTTTGATGATGGCCCTCCTAAGGTCCCTGGTCTAGGCAGGTTTCCCAGTTATCAATATTGGTCTTACATTTTGTTCATGTTTGTTCTCAGTGTGTCCCTACATTTGTTCATGTTTGTTCTCAGTGTGTCCTTAATTTTGATCTTTTTGTTCTCAGTGTGTCCTTAATTTTGGTCTTGTTTGTTCTCAGTGTCCGTAAATCTTTTCTTGTTTGTTCTTAGTGTGTCGTATCTTTTCATGTTAGTTCTCAGTGTCCTTAAATCTCTTCATGTTTGTTCTCAGTGTGTCCTTAAATCTTTTCATGTTTGTTGTCAGCGTGTCCTTAAATCATTTCATGTTTGTCCTTAAAATTTAAAACTTCTCAGTGTCCTTATTTTTTTTCTCTTTTCTCGCCTCTCTTCTCCGTTTGCCACCCCTCATTTGGAACTAGAAGATTTGCTTGGTTCGTCCTGCATCCTTATAACATGTCCAGGTGGCCTAATTGCTCTATGTAGTGCAATAATGTTGGTTCTCCTTGGAATGAGTAGAGGTATGGGAGGTCGAAATGTAGGGAAGGTACAGAGCTTGAGGAGACAACGGGTGATGTATCCTTCCTGAAGCCTGTATCGCAACGAAAACAAATGTTCAACCCCCCAAAAAAATCATTGTATGTGATATTTTTTATTTCTGCTAACACAGATACAAACACACATATTTGCTCATCACAATTTAACTGTAAACAGTTAATATCGTCTAAACTTAATGCCAATAATCTCCGCCCACATCTTTCCCTGAATATATAAATAATCCGTTTTTAAGATATGGAATTTGGTTGTAGTACTGGTAACCAGAATAGATATTAAACTTGGTAGCATTTTACCAAGGCCTGGATTTCGCATATGTTGCAAAGTTTTTACTATTACCTCTAAGTACTAGCAGTTAATGACTTGGAATGCAAGTGTGTTGTTAAATTGGACTTAAAGAAGTAGAAAGTTTATCTATATCGATCTTATAAATGTATTCTGTGGCAGCTTATAAAGGTGACTCAGTATGCAATCTTCTAAAGATGTGAGCATCCTGATTTTTTCCCTCCTTCACCCAACCAGTCAATTCCAGAACGACCACATAAGTATGGTACAGTCATGAATTAGTAGTTAATTACTGTAAGCAAAAGTATCAATTGAGACAGTGCCACGTCTTTTTAATGGCTTGTGTCAGCTTGAAGTCCATACATACATTCAAGAATATTCAGACATACAAAGGTGGATGTGACGAGATGAGTTAAAAATGTTATGTTGAACATATGTTTAACTCCGGGCCTATCATAAGACGAACAAGAATTTGGTCTGAAAACTAATAAATTTTCTCACAGGGATGAATTAAATGTTCTGATGAGAGGTGAGAAAATGCAAGAAGTAATAACGAGCGATTTAAAAAAACACACGAAATGAAAGACGCAATCTGTTAATTAACTAAATTTCGGGTATTTAGGTTTGAGATGATTTGGAAAAAAAAACCAAAAGGGAGGGGGGGCGGTATGTACTAGAATTACTAGTATACCGAAACGAAAACCTTCCATTAGTTATTGGTATTTATCTCCTTGACAAACCTAATATCTCTTAATTTGTAATAATTTAATTTTGAAGGGAAAATGACAAATATTTAATCTTTTTCTATCGCCCAGGAAACGTCGACAAATAAAAAAAAAACACCCGGAAATCCAAAATCATCGAATCCAATTAACAAATTTTCTCCTTTACCCACAAACATAAGTTATATAGCTTCACGTCGGGTTCTATAATACGTTGAGGACCTCTAATTAAATAGCATCCTGTATTGAGGACATCTATAATTGTAGCATCAATTGTAAGCGTGGAGAACATAGCCGAGTTTGGTTTAGAGGATGCAATTAGTTAACACTTTAAGAACCAAAGGCACACTTTCATGTACGGATATAGCAATCATCAAAGGGGTTGGATGAAAACCAATTACCCAGCGATGCTAGCAAAGATACCCAGACCGAAATACTATGCGCATGCGCAATAATTCGGAATCCTGAACCCTCTAATTCGTATCAATAAAAATGAAGTATATAAATCACACAACAAATTTATGTAAACAAAGAATTTTCGAAGTTCGAGCAAAAACGGTGCATAGAAAAGGTTCAAGCGGTTATTATTGTCTATTATAAGAGCCTGAGAGAGCTAAAACGGGGTTTCTGAGAAGACGAAAGATAATTCCAATTCAAGATATTCCGATAGGTAGATTTAACAAAAATTAAACCACATAAAATCGTTTGGTAATTCTGAAGATCCACACCCCGTGACCCTTCCCGCTCGCATTCCCATATTTTGTCCAGCTCCCAACATCTTTCAATCAACTGTGTGATTAACTTGTTTTATTACTTGTTCTTGAGGGCGAGCGGGGGGTATGGGGGGCGTACCCCCATATAGCAACCCATAGTACGGCTCGCGTGGTATGGATCTTCAGGTTTACCAATCTTTTTAGAAAACAAATGAATATCATAAGATAGCAAAGCAGCTTAAGAAAGTTGTAATATGAGGATAAAACTTGCATCAGTTTGGAGATTCTATGCGATTTCTCACATCTAATACCAGTCAAAACTAGTGGAGAAAATTGGCATAACAGATTTGTATTACTATAAAATTCTATCAGGTACTTTGAAATTTACTTACTAAATAAATCAAAATTGTATCGCAACTTTCATCTCCTCTAATATTAATTCTACAACTTCCAAAAGAATATTAAATGTAATTTACTTGGTTAAATTTGAGATGAATTTTAGTTTAAAATTAGGTTGGTAAATTAACCAGTTTAAGAAAAAAATATCAAATTTAACCAAGAAAAATTGTGTATTATTCCATTTAGAAATAATAGATTCAATAATTAAACTCTTATACACGGGCTGCATATGTAGGACTGTATATAGGGTTAAAAATGGAATTAAACTTAACTATAATTATGTAATGTAAATTTTATTCTTTACCTCAATATATAACAAAAAATTAATCACAAGGATAAAAAAAAAACAACCTAAAGAGCTTTTCAAAGTAGCTGACCATTCGAATATGAATGAATTCACCTTTTACCTAAATAGAAGTGGAGCGATACAAAAAAAGAGTATCGTTAAACTGTGCAAAAGAAAAATGATGACCACACCTTTTCGAAATATAAATACATTCCCATTAACTCTCAGCCCGGAGGAAGGTACAATACCAACCTACCGAGTTCAACACGATTGGATTAAAAGGTGATATATATTCAAGTAACTGAGTTTTCTTACAATATTAGAAGGAAAATGTGATATTATTTGCGAACAAACAATTAAAGCAAGGTTAAAGATCCTTACCTTGTCTAATTTTTCGATAATCAGGTCAAAATTTGGTAAATAACAGATACGGTACAATTGTGAAAATGGAGCCCACGTATAAAGCCACAAAAGAGAGAAGAACGACCCTCCCAACCCAACTGTTCAACACACACTGACTCGAGGCAGAGCAGCTTCACAAGTCTACAGATCAACCGGAGTTCCACAAGCTCACTTTTAGGTTCCTAATTCTTACCAGTTTCTGACTCTTGACTAAATTTGAGCTGAATCCTATTCACTAATTCTATTTACGAGTCGCCCACACCGGCCCCTGCATTTAAGTCTTCCTTCTTTTATTTCTCTTTCTCGTGCTTGTTTGTTTGCTTGCGGTGTCAGGAACCAAGTGAACTAGAGAAAATCTAGCAACGCAACCACTGAACCACAGTTGAAAACAGGAATGTCATTTTAGGGAAGTTTTATGTTTTTTTTTTCTGTTGTAGAAATAAACATTAATAGTCGCAGTTCACGTAAGGCATTTAAATTCAAGGCACATTTTTCATTCTTGTCAGATCAAATGACATTTGGTTTCCTTCAATACATTTTCATCCATTTTTTAAAAATCAAAAACGAACTTTTGCAAGGCGGCTCGTAAAGAAACTGGTGGAGTTAGTAGAGTGCGTAAACTCAGCCGAACTCCCTGGTTCTGCAAGCTTATCGTCTTGTGCGGTTTAAACCCCTGTTCATCAATATGACTATGACAGCACCGAATTTTGAATCGAGTTGAAATCAGCTGTGAATTTAGTAGGGGTAGAAAATTGCAGCTCTCGCATTGACCCTTCCACTGACATAACCTGGGAGGTGCTTTAGAAAGCGCCTTTTATTGGTTATTAAAAACCTCACAGGTGCTTTTGAAAGAAGTGTTTTTGGTTATAAAAAACATGCAGGGCATTTGAAAGCAGTGTTTGTGTTTATTCAAAATCTCACAGGTGCTTTGGAGAGCAGCGTTTATTGGTAATTATAAACTTCATATGTGCGTTTGAAAGAAGCATTATTAGTTATTGAAAGCGTCACAGGTGCTTTTGGAAACAGTTGAGTTCTTTATTATTAAAAATTTCACAAGTGCTGATGAAAGCAGCATTTATTGGTTATTATAAACCTCACAGGTGCATTTGAAAGCAACGTTTATTAATTATTAGAAACCTCAGGGGCTCTTGATAGCAGGCAGCCTTTATTAGTTATTAAAAATCTCACAGGCTCTTATGAAAGCAGCATTTATTGGTTGTTAAAAACATCACATAGGCTTTTGAAAGCAGCATTTATTGGTTATTAAATATTTCACCGGTGCTTTCGAAAGCAGATTTCTTGCTTATTAAAGATCGTACATGTGTTTTTTTAAAGCAGCGTTTAGTCGATATTAAAAACCTCATAGGTGTTTTTGAATGCACCCTTCATTGATTATTACAAAATATTTCACCGGTGCTTTCGAAGGCAGCGCTTATTAGTTATTGGAAATATCACATGCTTTTGAAAGCAGGTTTTTCGGTTATTTAAAACCTTACAGATGCTTTTGAAGGCAGCATTTATTAGCTATTAAAACGCCATATGTGCTTTTGAAAGCAGCGTTTTTGGTGATTAAAAATGTCAGTGCTTTTGAAAATAGCGTTTAGGGTGATTATAAACTCTATATTTCTTTTTGAAAGCAGTGTTTTTGGATATTAATCTTATAGGAGGGTCTTATAAATATGGTGTTTATTGGTTAAAAAAAACCTTACACGGGATCTTGAACCAGTGTTTTTGGGGTTAATTAAAAACCTCACAGGTAGATTTGAACAAGGTGTTTATTAGTTATATAAAAATATCAGAATTGCTTTTTAAAAACCGCGTTTATCTGTTATTAAAAAATTTAGAGGAGCTTTTAAAAGCAGCGTTTATTGGGTATTAAAACCCTGCGCGTGTTTTGAAAGCAGCCTTTATTGGTTAATAAAAATCTAACATGAGGTTTTGAAAGGATCGTTTGCTGGTTATTAAAAATTTTGCATGTTTTTTTAAAAACGGCGTTTATTGGCCATTAAAAAACTAACAGGTTTTTAAAGTGGCCTTTAATAGTTCTTTAAAATCTCACAGGTGCTTTTGAAAGAGGCTTTTATTTGCTATTAAAAACCTAATATGTGCTTTTGAAAGCAACGTTTATTGGTTATTAAAAACTTGACAGGTCCCTTTGAAATTAGCGTATATTGGTTATTAAAAACCTCACAGGTGTTTTTGAAATCATCGTTTATTGGCCATTTAAACCTCACAGTTGATTTTGAAAGCACTATTTATTGGTTATTAAAAAACTCACAGATGCGTTTGAAAGCATCGTTTATTAGTAATAAAAACCTCGCAGGGTTTTTTGAATGAAATGTTTTTGGTTATTAAAAACTTTACAGGGGCTTTTGAAAACCGTGTTTTTTTTTGTTTATTAAAGCTCTCAAGTGGTTTTGAAAGCAGTTTTTATTAGTTATTTTAAACTTGATAGGTGCATTAAAACAGCGTTTTTGATAATTATAAATCTGGCATGAACGTTTGAAAGCAATGTTTTTTGGTTATTAAGAAACTCACAACTGCTCTTGAAAGCAGCGTTGATTGGTTATTATAAACCTAACAGCTGCTTTCGAAATACACGTTTATTGAATATTATAAACCTCAGGTGCTTGTGATTACAGCGTTTTTTGGTTATAAAATTCTCACAGGTGCTTATGAAAGCAGTGTTTAATTGTTGTTAAAAATATCATAGGTGTTTTTGAAAGCAGCGTTTATGGGTTATTAAAAATCGCCGGTGGTTTAGAAAGCAGAGTTATTGGGTTATTAAAACATCACCTTTTCTTTTGAAAGCACTATTTTTAATAATTCAAATATTCAAAGGTCCTTTTGGAGGCAGCATTTATTGGTTCATAAAGATCTCAGGGGGTCTTTTGAAATCGGTGTGTATTGGTTATAAAAAAAAATCACAGGTTCTTTTGAATTCATTGTTTATAAGTTATTAAAACCTCACAAAGACTTTTGAAAATAAGATTTAATGCTTAAAAAACCTTAGAGGTGCTTGGAAAGTATATTTTATGGGTTATTAAAACCTCACAGGTGCTTAGTAAAGTGGCGTTTATTAGTTATTAAAGGCAACAGAGGTGCTTTTAAAAAGCGGTCTTTATCTTTTATTAAATAATTTACAGAAGTTTATGAAAGCATGTTTAATGGTTATTAAAACCTTACAGGAACTTATGAAAGCATGTTTAATGGTTATTAAAACCTTACAGGAACTTTTGAAAGCAGTGTTTTGGGTTATTAATCATATCAAATGGACTTTTGAAAACGATGTTTATTGGTTATTAAAAACCTCGCATATGATTTTGAACCAATATTTTTGGTTAGTTCAAAACCTCACAGGTGGTTTTAAAATCGGCGTTTATTGGTTATTGAAAACCTCACAAGTGATTTTAAAAGCCGCGTTTATCTGTTATTAAAAAATTCAGAGTAGCTTTTAAAACCAGCCTTTATTATCTATAAAAACCCTACAGGTGCTGTTGAAAGTAGTCTTTATTGGTTATTGAAAATCTAACATGAGCTTTTGAAGGAATCGTTTGTTGGTTATTAAAAACTTCACAGGTCTTTTTGAAAGCGGCGTTTATTGGCTAATAAAAATCAAATGTGTGTTTTTGAAAGCGGTATTTTGCGGTTATTAAATACTTACAAGTGCTTTTGAAAGCATCATTTATTAGTTTTTAAAACCTCACAGGTGCTTGTGAAAGCAGCATTTATTGGTTATTAAAAACGCCACGGATGATTTTTAAAGCGGCGCTTATTGGCTATTAAAAACATAAAATGTGTTTTTGAAAGAGGGGTTTATTGGTTATTTATAACTTTACAGATGATTTTAAAAGCAGTGTTTATTGGCTCTTAAATACGTAACATGTTTTTTAAAAGTGGTGTTTATTGTTATTAAAAACTTCGCAGCTGCCATTGACGGCAGCGTTTATTGTTTACTAAAAACCTCACAGGTCCTTTTCAAAACAGCTTTTTTTGCTTATTAAAAACCTCACCGGTGCTTTTGAAAGCAGCATTTATTAGTTATAAAAAAGCACACAGATGCTTTTGATGAAGTGTTTTGGGTTATTAAAACCCTTGAAGGTGATTTTGAAAGCCGTGCTTTTTGTTAATTAAAAATCACACAAGTGCTTTTGATAACGGAATTTATTAGTTATTATTCACCCGAGTGCAATTTGAAAGCAGCGTTATTGATTAATTTAAATTACACAGATGCTTTTAAAAGTAGCGTTTATTAGCATTAAAAACGTTAAAGATGCTTTGAAAGCTGTGTTTTTTTGTTTATTAAAACCTCTCAGTCACTTTTGAAAACAGTGTTTTTTGGTTATTAAAAACCTCACAGATTTCTTAAAGCATCGTTAATTGCTTAATAAAATCTCACAGGTGCTTTTGAAAGCAGAATTTATTGTTTATTTAAACCTCAACGGTGCTTTTGAAAGCAACTTTTATGGGCTACTATAAGCATCAGGTGCTTTTGAAAGCATCTTTTATTGATTATTAAAAACCTCACAGGTGCGTTCGAAAGCGTCGTTTATTAGCTATTTTTAAAACCTAACATATGTTTTTGAAAGCGGAGTTTTTATTAGTTATTATAAAACTCACATTTCACTTTGAACACCTCACAGGTGCTTTGGAAAACAGCGTTTTAGTTATTATAAACTTCCCATGTGCTTTAAGAGGCAGCATTTATTTTTTTAAAAAAAGCTCACAGGTGCTTTTGATTATTAAAATTCACTGGTGATTCAGAAAGCTGGATTTATTGGTTATTAAAAACTACACAGTTGCGAATGAAAACAGTGTTTATTGGCTTTTTAAAATCTTGCAGGTGCCTTTGAAAGCAGCGTTAATTGGCTATTAAAAATCACAGGTGATTAAGAAAGAAGCCTTTATTCTTTACTAAAAATTTCACAGGTGCTTTTGAAATCAGCGTTTAATGGTTATTAAACTTCTCACAGGTGCTTTTTGAAAAAAGCCATTTATTGGTTATTAAAAGCCTCGTAGGTACTTTTGAAAGCAACGTTAATTTAGTTTAAAAAACTGGCAGATTCTTTTTTAGCAGCGTTTATTGATTATAAAAAAAATCACTGATGCTTTTGAAAACAGTGTCTTTGGTTATTTAAAACATCACGTGCTTTGAAAAGCAGCGTTTATTGGTTATTTAAAATTTACAAATGCTTTGGAAGGCAGCGTTTATTAGCTATTAAAACCTCATATCTGCTTTTGAAAGCAGTAGTTATGGTTATTAAAGTTACTGGTAATTCAGAAAGCAGCCTTTATTTATTTTATAAACTATGCAGGTGCTCATGAAAAAAGCGTTTATTGGGGTATAAAAATCTCGCAGGTGCTTTTGAAAGTAGCGTTTATTGGTTATTAAAAATCACAGCTGATTAAGAAAGAAGCCTTTATTCTTATCAAAACTTTTACAGGTGCTTTTGAAAACAGAGTTTATTGGTTATTAAAAATCCCGCAGGTGCTTTTGAAAGCAACGTTAATGGAGGGTTTTAAAAAAATATCAGGTGCTTTTTATAGCAACGTTTATTGATTATAAAAAAAATCATAGGTACTTTTGAAAGCAGTGTTATTTGGTTATTAAAAACCTCACAGCTGCTTTAGATAGCAGTGATTTGCTTATCAAAAATCTCCCCGATGCTTTTGAAAGCATCAGACAGGTTCAAGTGACCCTGTAAAGCAAAAAAGTGAAAAAGGTCGACAGCAGAAGTAACGTCAACTGTTTATTGGGATGAAAAAGGAGTGTTGTTGATAAACATCTTCGAAGGTGAGAGAAGGTCAGAAAAAAAAAACGTGGAACGGCTCATGCCAAAGTTCTCTCTTCCATCATAACAATGCTCTAGCTCATTCATAAGGACTTGTAAATTCAAAACCTAGATTGTTCCGATGAGGTGTACTTTCACATTCACCTTAATCCCGTGATTTACCACCTTTGAATTTTATTGTTTCTCCATTTAAAGAAAAACACAAAAACGATTCATTTTTAAACAGCTGAAGAGGTGAAAAGCACGAAAACCTGTTTCAATTCAAAAGACCCTGATTTCTACAAGAAAGGGTTAGAAAGTTGAAAAAGTGTTTCGCGTAAGACGATTCTCCTTTAGGTAAATCGACTTTCTATTCTTGGTACTTTTACATTATTATCCTTCTCCTGAAAAGTACGAATTCTCCTCGTAAGATAGACATTTACGTCTGTTTATCTGTCCATCTGTTTGTTTTCGTTTATTCTCTCTTTCTTTGTGGTTTAGTGGTGTTCTTCGACAGATTCCCATAAGGCATGACAGAGAATTCATTTCTCTCCCACTTTACCTCTCGGAATTTTATTGCAACACACACACAAAAAAAGATCTTTCAAAAGCAGATGCCAATAGAATACCCCCCTCCCCCAATTCCAAAATTTACCCTGTACATTTTAAATGACTTCTAGGAAACCAGTGTACAAATACATAGATATTCATGTGTATGCTCTTATTACGTCCACAGCCCTGATGGAATAACCTTTGATTTACGCTACATCAAAAAAAAAAATCCAAAAATGTTATTAACATAAATGTTCGTATTAACCTGAGGCTTTTTTAGCCGTGAGGAGTGGATGAGGCGTCAAGTAGGGAGCTGCATGTTTAGAGGGAGCGGGGATTGTGATCATTTCGGTTGAACTTTTGACTTAACATTTAACCTTCGAAATGCATCTGGCAAAGGCAGGAGGAACAATTTTTGAAACGACTGGTCAAAGTTTGATCCCTAACCAGGTGTGAAGAGGAAAAAGAAGAAGACTAAGATAAAAAAAGAAGACTAAGAGAAGAAAAAGAAGAAGACTAAGCGGAAAAAAGAAGTGTAAGAGAAGGAAAATAAGAAGACTAAGAGAAGAAAAAGAAGAAGAGTAAGATAAAAAAGAAGAAGCCTTAGGGAAGAAAAAGAAGAAGACTAAGAGCAGAAAAAGAAGAAAAGTAAGATAAAAAAAAAGAAACCTAGGGGAAGAAAAATAAGAAGACTAAGAGAAGAAAAAGAAGAAGACTAAGAGAAAAAAAAGACAAAGAGTCAGGAAAGAAAAGGAAGAAGTCTAAGATAAAAAAAAAGAATACAAAGAAAAGAAAAAGAGGAAGACTAAGAGAAGAAAAATAAGAAGACAAAGAGAAGAAAAAAGAATACTAAGAGAAGAAAAGAAAAAGAGTAAGAGAAGAAAAAGAATAAGCCTAAGAGAAGAAAAGAAGAAGACAAATAGAAGAAGAAAGGAAGACCAAGAAAAGGAACATAAAACTAAGAAAAGAAAAATAAGAAGAGTAAGAGAAGAAAAAGAAGAGGTCTAAGAGAAGAAAAGAAGAATACAAAACGTAGGAAAAGAAGAAGACTAGTAGAAGATAAAGAAGAAGAGTATGAGAAAAAAAACAAGAAGACTAAAAGAAGAAAAGGAAGAAGACTAAGAGAAGAAAAGAAAAAGACTAAGAGAAGAAAAAGAAGAAGAGTACTAACAGAAAAAAATAAGTCTAAGAGAAGAAAAAGAAGAAGAATACTAAGAGAAAAAATAAGTCTAAGAGAAAAAAAAATTAAGAGAAGAAAAATAAGAAGACTAAGAGAAGAAAAGAAGAAGAGTAAAAGAAGAAAACAAGAAAACTAAGAGAAGAAAAAGAAGAAGACTAAAAGAATAAAAAGAAGAAAACAAGAAAACTAAGAGAAGAAAAAGAAGAAGACTAAAAGAATAAAAAGAAGAAGATAAGAAGGATGTTTCAATCAAGAAAAGAGGGGATGAGTGTAAAAGTTAAAATGACGACAAGTAGAAATAGAAAATATAAAAAGTAGAGCAAATCTCCCCCCCCCCATTGCTTCATTTGCTAGAAAAACAATTCGGTCTCTCGCGCGATCCTAGTGGATGTTGGCTTTCCAACGTCCAGGTGTCGGGTTTAACCCCAGACACAAACGGCAGCACAATGGTAGAGGTCTGGCCACTGAATGGTGGACGTAATGTGTTTCCTCCCCCCCCCTCCCCGCGGAGGAAGGTAGATCTTATACAGGTCAACACACGCACATCCAATCACTACACCGTTTTCTTTCCCCTCCTGTCTTCACACCACGACACAAATATTCTTCTCTTCTGTTCCAAGGAATCTTGTGAATTGGTGGATGCATCCACTATCCACTTACTCTTGACAGGGAAAGAGTCCCTCGCCGTCACCCTTCTCCAAACAAGGACGAGTTTCTGGTGCCTTCAGGAAAAATAATCGTGGATCCGTGTATGATATGTGAATATGAGTTGTCTTTCAACATATGATGTGTAGACTTGAGTTGTCTTCCAGCATATGATATGTGGACATGGTTTGTCTTTATACATATGATATGTGGGCATAGTTTGTCTTTATGCATATGATATGTGTACATGAGTTGTTTCTCAACATATGATATGTGTATATGAGTTATCTTTCAACATACGATATGTGGACATGAGTTGTCTTCCAGCATATGATATGTGGACATGGTTTGTCTTTATACATATAATTTGTGGACATGAGTTGTTTGTCAACATATGATATGTGGATATGAGTTGTCTTTCAGCATATTATGATATGTAAGCATAAGGCGTATTTTAACATTATGATATGTGGACATGACTTATCTTTCAACCTATGATATGTGCATATGAGCTTACTTTTAACACGAATGTTATCTGGCTGTGAGTTGTTTTTCAACATACATATATGCGAACATGAGTTGTCTTTCAACATAGGATATGTGGACATTAGTTCTTTTTCAACATACCTGACATTAAACATCGATGAATAAAATGAAATATTACATATTCCAAGACATTCATCCTTTATATAAACAAATATATTTCCCATCCACGCAAATGACACATGCATACTTACATCGTCTGATGCACCTCAACAGTTGTCTACATTCCCTCGCGTTAGCAGAGAGGCGCAGTGCGCTGGCAGAATAATTCAATGGAATTAAAGACAATTGAATTGCGTGGCTGTTCGCCTTTCGCACATTCTTGGAGAATCACAGAGGCATGGCGGAATACCGGCAGCTCCTCCCTCTGGAGGTTCCTGAAGAAGTATGAGATGGGTGTACCAGGTGTGTACAAACTCTGACAGATGGAGTTTGACAGCACTTCCACACTGATCGCGTACCAAACGGGGCCTACTTCGCAGTGAAATGGTCTGACATTAATCTTCTTTCCCTCCTCCGCCCTAAGGAAATTGTGTTCGTGGCAGGAATGTTCAGGAGAGTTGCGACCAATCTACCTCACCGAATAGGCCCTTTTCTGGATCTTCGATAATTCACCTTGTTCCCTTTCCCTAACTTCACCAGTTCCATTATTTCAACAACCTGAGCCAGAGATGCTTTCGTTTGTTTCGCTTTATTAAAACTAAATTCAATGATAATTTTAGGAAGAATATCAGATCTTATTATCAGTAGCAATATTATCTGCCTCCTCACCCTGATATAGAAAATGAAATTATATTTTTCCTCTAGTCTTTTTTGGGGGGAGGGGGGGGGGTCTTGCGGAATCTCTCCGTCATTCTCACCCCCCATGTCAAGGGAAGCAACGAGATCAAGATGTATTAAGCTATTTTTCGCTTTTGGTGACCTTCATTGCGAGGCAATTTTCTGCACGAGGTCAAAATTGCAATTTACTCAACAAATAATAATAATGTTTAGTTTATAGAATGGGAGAAAATAACGGCTCTCTTTATATCTCTTTCTCACATTTCACTGAGTCTGGATGAATCTCTCTAGACCTCCTCTTTCGCATATATATATATATATATATATATATATATATATATATATATATATATATATATATATATATATATATATATTAATTGCAGTAGGAAGGATACGACCATCGGTGACATTCGTATTTATTCCAAGCAACGTTTCAGATTAACTAAGCCATCATCAGGCTAAAGGGAAAAACACAATTTGTGAAGCGAACAAATGTTAACTTAAACTAAATACAAATCAAAGGCAAATAGTTAAGATATTAAACCTATAAAATTAAAAGTATTAATAATTACAAGTACATATACAGATAAGCTCAAAGCAAAGGAGTGGAACAAATTCATACCTGCTGTCAGCGAGTCAGGGAAATGACTAAGGGATTTACCCCAAATCGGACACGATTATGGGTAGTTTGTTGTCGGTAGAATATTAACAGGTCTGAAGCTGGTTGGTTGTGGCTATTACCGATAATGGGTGGCAGGTCAAGTCTGAACTTAACGTGGTCGAATGTGTTTTTATGAAGAGAGATTCCAGAATTCTGAGCTGGCTGATGTTAGGATTAGAGCCCAGAATCTCAAAATTATTGGTGTTTGCATCAACCTTACACTT
Source organism: Ceratothoa steindachneri (assembly GCA_963969495.1). Classification (NCBI taxonomy): domain Eukaryota; kingdom Metazoa; phylum Arthropoda; class Malacostraca; order Isopoda; family Cymothoidae; genus Ceratothoa; species Ceratothoa steindachneri. Next base: position 51,280,260 of record OZ018329.1, read on the forward strand.
TATAATGGGATCTCTGATTGGCGAGACTTTCTTACTAGAGAGAGAATATCCTGTTCGGCAACTAATGCCAAGGTGTGCGCAAACCCTCGAGTGTAACGAGCGAATAGTACTACCAATATATGTTCTATGGGAACATCCAGGGCAAGAAAATTTGTATACAATACTATCGCGCAAATAAGCCGGGGTTAAATCCTTGGTGCGGAAGAAATTACCTATTTTCAAATTGTTGATGAAGGTTATTCGGAAATGTATTTGCGGAAAAAAACTCTGAAGAACTTTTCGGTACCGTCTTGAAACGTCTTGATTCAGAGGACCGAGATCAAGTAGGAGAAAATATCGCAAGTCCTTAGGGACATCGATCTTTGCTAACTTTGGATGGAAAGATTAATTTAATTTTTTGCCTATGACTCTGTTAACCAAATTTAGGGGGAATGAGTTGGAGACGTAAAATCTTCTTAGAACGTCAAATTCAAGGTGCATTGAAGCGTAGAAGGAGCAAAGCCGTATGGCTCTTTGTATCAAAATATACAAACTTTTCATTTTAAATTTTTTGTCACAAAAGCTAAAGAAATTTAGATCTAATCCAGAATATGTTGGTTTTCTAAAGATGGACGTGCAGAAACCAGTAGGTGTTTTTTTAATTAGAATGTCCAGAAAAGAAATAGAGTTTTCATGTTCACTCTCCATTGTGAACTTTAGATTAGGATGAAGTGTATTCAAAAATTGGAAAAAACTTAAAGCCTCATTTTCAGATTTAAATAGCGCATAGGTGTCGTCAACAAAACGCCTATAAAAAAGCGTCCTAAAGGAGGAGGGACATTCTTTAAAGAGCTTATTCTCCAGGGATACTATAAAGGCATGTTTTTCCGCAATATTTCTAGCTCCAAATGGCTTATTTTTTATATCTAGCACTATGTCTTTCTCCATTTCTAAGTTAAGGGTAAAAATAAAGCAACCCTGTAAAACACAACTGCTCTTTATACACAGACGCAAGAGAATAACAGCAATCAAATAACTCCAGCGGTGTGTACAACAAACATTAGCCAGAGACGAATCTGACTGTCGCCTGTACTGTACTCTCGACAAGAGATGCCAGTTAGTCTTTTACACCTACTAGGTTCGTTCGTATTAGCCCGAGTTGCTGGATAATTTTTCGTTCCTTTAAGAATATTGTCGAACGAAAACCTTTCATATATTAGAATTTAAATCCTAATCCCTAAAGAAATATATTGTTTCAAGAAAACATTGAATTTTAATTACTTTTAATTTTTACGATTATAGATAACAACTCGGGCTGTAACTTGTGAGCCCGAGTCAAGTGCTTGTGAACGATGTCGAGAGAACGTCTGCTACGAATGATACTTTTTGACACAGGGCACCTCTAAGACGACCGCCAGGAGCTGAACGAAAATATATGAACTGTGACCAGGCTTAATAAAAGGAGCCCGAGTTATTGGCTACAATTACTTGCTTGAAGTCAGCGTTGGCAGAAATTAAATCAGTTTGAAAATACACGTTCACTTTACTAAATTTATAACCGGTCTAAGCCCGAACAGACAGAGTGCCGGAGTCGCCACTGAGATATATATATATATATATATATATATATATATATATATATATATATATATATATATATATATATATATATATATATATATATATATATATATATATATTTATATATATATATATATATATATATATATATATATATATATATATATATATATATATAATATATATATATATATATATATATATATATATATATATATATATATATATATATATATATATATATATGTGTGTGTGTGTGTGTGTGTGTATGTTTGTAGACTAGCCTACAACAGTTATGCTATTTAACATAGTCTTCCGAAATTTGGCTGATTAAGCTTCTTCAGGAAATGATATATGGATGATCTCTTAACTGATGGAAGGTTGTATGATCGGAGAGGTAGCACAATAGCTCCTTAAGAAAAATATTTTACACTTTTTCCTGTTACCCCAATTGCTACTATGCCAAGGTAGTGAGCATCTTTTCAAATACTTTTAAGTCATTCGTATTTCGTCAACAGTAACCGAACAGGGCTGAGACAGCATTTAATTTAGTTGATTGAGATGTTTAACACGTTTCGAACACGCTTTCTGCGCGGTGGGAAGCGATTCTGATTAAATGGAATTGTCTAGCTTTTTCGAATGATTCCGAGGGTTTTTGGCTTTTATTAAAAAGGCCTAAGTTTTTCCCGTTCCGTCTTCTCACTCTGTTTTTATTAATATCATTTCTTTGTCTCTGATTGAAAATTCCCATATAATTAAAAGTTTTATCGGCAGATGCTTAACACGACCATGTGAGAACAACTGTTTGCCTCCTGTCCTTGCTAACATTATATGGAGTTCTTTGAAACTATTCTTTTACGCCTATAGATAAATATTTCATTTATTATAGGGTACACGCAATGCCATTCTTTGCCTTTTGTTGCAAAAATAAATAATTCCTTCGATTAAATTTACCTTAGAAGTGCAATTTAATTGCTGCCTCACCATTTAGACAAACTACATAGAGTTCCTCAAAGTGTCAAGTAGGCAGCTCATCGTAAGCCGAGTTCGATTTTTTTTTTTGCTTTCTTATGCTACTCATCATTCAAGTATTAAGAAAAATGTTTACCTCAAGTTTCTTCTTGCTCCACGGATTGTCTCATCAAAATATTTTGGCAAAAAAATTGATTTTATTATTGGCATTAAATTATCTTGTAGAAAATTGCAATATTACGTTGGAAACAAAGTTCGCGTGCATAATTTCTTTAAGTTTATTTATTAATAGATTTATATTTATAGATTTATTTAAATTTATTTATTTATAGATTTATTTAAATTTATTTATAGATTTATTTAAATTTATTTATAGATTTATTTAAATTTATTTATTTATAGATTTATTTAAATTTATTTATTTATAGATTTATTTAAATTTATTTATTTATAGATTTATTTAAATTTATTTATTTTTAGATTTAGTTATATTTATTTATTTATAGATTTATTTAAATTTATTTATTTATTTAAATTTATTTATTTATTTGTAGATTTATTTAAATTTAATTTATTTATTTATTTATAGATTTATTTAAATTTATTTATTTATTTAAATTTATTTATTTATTTGTAGATTTATTTAAATTTATTTATTTATTTATAGATTTATTTATAGATTTATTTAAATTTATTTATTTATTTATAGATTTATATAGGGTATAGGACTAGTTAATGTGTAATGGTCTAGTCTTTCCTAGGCCTCGCTTGAAAATGCACAGTGAACTAGAGACCAGGTAGACTAGGTTACTCTACACTTTTAACTATACACTAGGCCACTATGGACACCCTGTATGATATCTAAAGTTTAAAAAAATACCTATCAAATGACTTTCTCGCAAACAGCGACGTACTCTTTTACTCTATGTTTACAATGTTTACAAGTCCGGCCGAACTGCTGCGCAATCGCAAAGTCTTAGCAACCAAGCATTTGGAGAAGACACAATAATTAGTCGCACAGCCTACGATTGGTTTAATTCGATCTCTAATATCAGCCAAGAAGTGGTTGACCTTCACTTATTGACAATGACCGTTTGTGCACCTGTGTCAAAGCTGATCCACATCTGACATAAACGAACTGGTTGAAAAAGTTTAGCGTCAGCAAACTGGAAGTATGGATTCCACGTAAACTGACCGACTTCGACTCTCAGCACCTGCATGGCACTACTGTGCAAGAAACGTGGTTTTGATTGGCTGAACAAAGTGGTTACCCACATGAGAAATGGTGTCTACACTCCAACATGGTACGCAAAAAAAAACTGGACAGGCAAAGGTGCACCTGCACAACTTCATGCAAAAGCAGACCGACATCAAAAGAAGCTTATGGTTTGTATGTAATGGGATGTGAAGGAAGTGATTTACTGGGAAATATTGGAACGCAATCAGTCTATTGACGCTCATTTATAGTCAACAACTGCAACGGGTGGGAACGTCAATTGCGCAGAAACGACCGAAATTGACCAATGTAGTGTTTCATCATGATAACGCCCGGACCACACGTTGCAAATCATGCCCTTGAAAAATTCCTGGAGCTCGGATGGGAAGTTCTCTCTCACCTACCGTACTCGCCAGACCTGGCGCCAAGATTACCATCTATTCCGGCCAGTGCAGAACTTTTTGAATGACAAAACGTTCGCAAATTTTGACGAACTGAAAACTGCTGTTGGGGAATTTTTAAAACAAAGCCACCCATGATCTATCTCATCATTGGAAGAAGGTGCTCAAAAATAACAGTGATTACATTGTTGATTGATATGTTTCTTTTCTGCATTGTTTCGTTGTAAATCATTGTCAATAAAAGTTGTGCAATAACTTTGTTTGCAAACTATTAAATCATTCAAAAAGTAATTTCTAGCAATTACGTCTTCTTAAACAATTAAAAAAAATTGTTCTATTTAAACATAATTCCCCACTTTGTACGGTTCCTTGCACCCCAGCCAGCCCAAAACTCTAGGTAATATTTATCAATATATGGATTGCCATGAAAGTTACAATAGTCAGAGAAGAAAAGAACTCATTTAAGGAATAAAACAATATCACTGTCCGCCGTTGTAATGAGTAAATTGCTTTATTCATCCATATGGCCCTCTCCAATCATGAGGTTGCCTGGCACAGTGCCAAAATGCTCTTGCGTTCCGATAATTATGTATCAAGAAACATTCTTGGACGTGTTTGCGAAGCATCTCTCACAAATTTCATGAGCAATCCAGAATCGTTTGCTTCTAACTCTTTTATTAATGAAAAATCCCTAAATAGTCAAAATCATCCGAGAATTAAATCATCCTCGCCAATTTCTGTTCTCTCGTACATAAGATATGTCTTCGCATCTGAGCTTCATTCCAAGAATGAGGCCTCGTTAATAAATGCGAAAGTGCTCGGAACCTCATTTTCTTTTCCCTCGAGTAAATTATATCCTTTGTCTCACGCGGTTAATGTGAACTTTCTCTCTCTCTGTCTCTGTCTCTCTGTTTCTCTCTCTCTCTCTCTCTCTCTCTCTCTCTCTCTCTCTCTCTCTCTATATATATATATATATATATATATATATATATATATATATATATATATATATACGAGAAGACCTGGCCTGAGGAACCGATTCATTGAAACTGTGGTTCCACCCACTTTCGAGCAATCCAGGATTCAAAACGTTGTAGTAATGATGAATTTGCCTCCTTCTCCATTCCTCCTCCATCATTTATTGATCATTTGCCTCATCTACCATTCATGCCTTATTCACCTCATCCCACATTGATTCATCATTTATCTCTTCCACCATTCATGAAACATTTGCCTGTTGTATCATTCATTCATCATGTTCTTCCTCCCGAATTTATTAATTATTTTCCTCATCCGCCATTCATTCATCGTTTGCTTTCTCCTCCATTCATTTATCAATTTCAGCCGCTACCATTTATTTGCCATTTGATTCTTCTACCATTCATTCGCCTTTTGCCTTCTTCTCCATTCATTCATCATTTATATCTTCTACCAATCATATGTCATTTGCCCCATCCCTCATTCAGTTATCATTTGCCTCCTCCCCCATTCATTCGTCATTTGCTTCTTCCACCATTCATTCGTCATTTGCCATTCGTCATTTGCCCCATCCCCCATTCATTCATCATTTGCCGCCTCCCTCATTCACTCATTATTAACTCCCCACCCCCACCCTGGTGCCTCAACCGCGGTGTTTCCCCCGCAGACATTCCGATGGATTCGAACTGAATGCATCCGCCATTTATTTAATTAATCTCAAAACACAACTAAAAAAGCAATGAACTTCAAATAGATTTGTGGCACACCCTGTAGATCTGTATTTTGGCACACCTTGACAATATATATGTGTGGCACACGCTGTAGATCTGTATTTGTAGCACACCTGTAGATCTGTAGTTGTGGCACACCATGTGGATCTGTATTTGTGGCACACCTTGTAGATCTGTATTTTTAGGATACCCTGTAGGTCTGTATTTGTCGCACAACCTGTATATCTGTATTTGTGGCACAACCTGTAGATCTGTATTTGTGGCATACCCTGTAGATCTGTATTTGTGGCACAATCTATATTTCTGTAGTTGTGGCACGCCATGTAGATCTGTATTTGTGGCACACCTTGTAGATCTGTATTTTCGGTATACGCTGTATATCTCTATTTGTGACACAACCTGTAGATCTGTATTTTTGGCACACCCTGTAGATCTGTATTTGTAGCACAACCTGTATATCTCTATTTGTGGCACAACCTGTAGATCTGTATTTGTGGAACACTCTGTAGATCTGTCTTTTCTAAGCAATTGTTTCCTCCAACTCAAAATTAAAGAAACCAACGAGGGAAATTTGTGAGGACGGATCTGTAAAGAAAGTGGGCGGAAGATATAAAGACAAAGAGCTTCCTTCAGGCATGTTGGGGCCTGGAGGGCACACAATCCTCCAGATGTCAGCTGCACCAAGGTTACCCATTCTACACGAGGCGTCCCCTATCTTGGTTGTAAATGGATAGGTAAGGGAAGGAAAGTTAAGGGGGGAGGCAGTGGAAGGAGAGAGGTGCGGAAAGAATACAGGCATGTTAAAACTGACGCCAAGGGGGACGGGGGTAATTAGCCCCTCCACCATCCTCACGGCCCCGACGAAGGATGAATGTAGGAAAGATAGTTTGGCGATTAGGCGGAGAAAGAGAAAAAAAGAAGAAGAAGAAAGAAAGAGAGACAGAGAGAGAGACAGAGAGAGAAGAGAGAGAAGACAGAGAGAGCGAGAGAGAAAGGGGGGGGGAGGGCAGGAGACAGTGTAAGTTCGGCATTTCTTCTTTTTGCCTTTTACAGATCTGCCTATTAACCGGTCACTGACCTATTTGACCCTCACTTGGGACTCTTTCAAAATCTCCTACCCTTTGTCCCATCCCTAAGTATATGTCCTTTAAGGTAATGCCAATACCCTTTCTAATTATCCTCACGCTTCAAATGGTATAATATTAATAGTAATACGAAAAGCCAGATAGATGTACACTTTGTATTATACCCTGAAGTTCTTGTCATCTCCACAGTATGATCTATAGGTGGTCCAGAGTCAGATGTTAAATGTATAATAAGGTATTAGTTTGATATAGTAGCAATATAACTCGGCTCCATCTAGTATAACTATAAAAATGGATTGTATGATCCTGTATATACCTTTATGTAAAATGATATATATCCTTGATATAAATTTATGCTCATGGGAAAGAGTATGAATGAAATTGCGAAGAACTTCAGAGGCAAAATATATCGTCATCTGTCTTCTACGAAAAATGCAAATTCGACCTGAGATTTGCTCTTTAATAAATTTATGACCCACCTCTGACCAAAAAAGAAATTAGGTATGTGCGCACTTTCTTTCGCGTGTATGTGCGACGATTGACTCTAGACGAAATAAATGAAAAGAAAATAGTCATTTTTATTTGTCGGGTGTTTAATTATTCCAAAAGTAGCGGTCTGACTTGTATGAGGTAGAGGAGTCGAGTGAAGGTATCTGTTGTTATCCATTTACGGCGATAAATGTCCTTCAACATGCAACATTCTTTCAGCACTTGTGCTTTTACCCCTATAAGTATAATTCTTTACACCACAGAGGGAACAACAGCTGCTTTGCCTCGCTTTGGTGCTTACACGAAGCCTTCAGGGATCAAGCTTTGGATTCTCAATTGCGTCTCAAAACAAAACTGACCGGAAAATTTAGTGGAAGATTTAGTTTTATACTCTTGAAATGGGGTGGTTCTTGAAGGTAGATATTTCGGAAACTTTTTCTGGATGGCTTTACCTATGGAGCCATTGCATTAAGAACGTTACTTCTCACTAGTGGATATATATTACAAACGCACAAAATACACACTTTTACATGCCAATAAACTTATTTTCGCATATAGTTTCTTTACAGTTCATCTCTGTCCAAAACAATAGGATTACTGTATTTGTATTGCCTTTTCGTAGAAATCAAACAGAAATTTTTGTGTACTACTATTTATGGATAGTGAAATATACGTCTTGGCGTAGTTCTTGAACATTTTAACGCATTAATGATATTAATAACTAAAAAACATTGATAGAGATCCTACCTCAACCGAATATCTAAAAATACCATAAAGAGTAATGAAAATTTTCCTAAGCCCTTCTCACCCCATCACATTTCACCCAAATATCGGAAAATCTCTCAAATCTAGTGAACATTTCCTTAGACCTTCTCACCACGTCACATTTCATCCAAATATCAGAAAATCGTTAAAATCTAATGAAATGTTACCTAGCCCTTCCTACCAATTCACATTTCATCCAAATATCGGAAAATCTCTCAAATCTAGGGAAATTTTTCTTTCGCCCTTCGCATTTCATCCAAATATCAGAAAATCTAGTGAAATTTTACCTAGCCCTTCCCACCCCTTCGCATTTCATCCAAATATCAGAAAATCTCTCAAATCTAGTGAATTTTTTAAGCCCTTCTCACCACTTCACATTTCATCCAAATATCAGAAAATCTCTCAAATCTAGTGAAATTTTTCTTTAGCCCTTCTCACCACTTCACATTTCATCCAAATATCAGAAATTCTCTAAAATCTAGTGAATTTTTTCTTTAGCCCTTCTCACTACTTCACATTTCATCCAAATATCAGAAATTCTCTAAAATCTAGTGAATTTTTCCTTATCCCTTCTCATCACTTCACATTTCATCCAAGTATCCGAAAATCTCTCCAATCTAGTGAAATTTTTCTTTAGCCCTTCTCACCACTTCACATTTCATCCAAATATCAGAAAATCTCTCAAATCTAGTGAAATTTTTATTTAGCCCTTCTCACCACTTCACATTTCATCCAAATATCAGAAATTCTCTAAAATCTAGTGAGTTTTTTCCTTAGCCCTTCTCACAACTTCACATTTCATCCAAATATCAGAAAATCTCTAAAATCGAGTGAAACTTTCCTTAGCCCTTCTCACCCCTTCTCATTTCATCGATATATCAGATAATCTGTAAAATCTAGTGAAATTGTACTTAGCTCTTCTCACCCCTTCCTATTTCATCCAAATATCAGAAAATCTCTAAAATATAGTGAAATGTTTCCTTACCCCTCCCACCCATTCACATTTCATCCAAATATCAGAAAATCCCTAAAATCCAGTGACATTTTCCTCAGCCTTTCTCACCCCTTGAAATTTCATTGAAATCATATCTCTCTTTGATATCTTTTATATATTTTTAAAATACATTTTAGATATCATTCATATATCTTTTGTAAGATATTTTTTTTAGAGATCTTGTCCATAATCAGAGGGTGAATAAATAATCCAAAATCCGGATTTGGATTCAGATACACCATAAAATCCAATTACTCTCTTTATCGGCTCTTGATCCACCATTGAAAAATGCTTTAATTTAAATCACACCACAACTTTTTTTAGGTATTTTGTATGAAACATAAACTACATAATTGATCCAGCATCGGATCTGCATCCGCCCCAAAATCTAATCAATTCCCCTATTGGTCTAAGGCTCATCTCTCTCCCCCAAGTCGCCAGATGAGCTCTTAAAAAAAAAAAAAATCTCTCCCCCAAATTCTTCAAGATCCTTTAATGATATTTTTGAGATGTACACAATCAGACAGTCCTGCATACAGGCATGGCCATATCTTCCCCTGTAAATAATAATCCTATTTCAACTGTATTTTAATAAAAGTTTCAACGATGGATTTTCCACTTAAAAGAATTGTATATAGTTAACTTCCATCTTTTTAATCCCTTTTTATTCTAACAAATCAGGTCGAATTTTTTAAACTACCCATTGTGCTTATTTCTACTATTCAAGCCATAATGGTTTGTTATTCCTCTAACTCATTTATACCAAACATCTGGCGGTCGTGTATTAACGAGACCACCGGTATCAGCCATGAATTCTTGCTGATTCTTATTGCAAATGTTTGCTTGTAAGATTTAACTAGGTCATATACACACACCCGCAAATGCACATGTATTGATACATATCTATACACACCTCCCCCCCATTCATACATCCTCGGAACATGCACATATGAACATTGAAATATGAACGCTGATTTATGTAGTTTATTAGTAAATATCTACGTAGGTATATTTTTATCACATTTTGGGAGAACATACGTTTATATGATACTTGGAAACTTGCTTCAGGTAAACTCGGTACATGATAAGTAGGCTCAATTCTGGGCCTACCGCTGCAATGTAAACAAATAACGAGTGACATTCCTGAAGAGAAAATAAAAAAAAATAGTTATCATCAATTAAGGCACAAACATTTATAGGAGACAGTATTGAAGGACGCAGAGATAGAAAAGGCAAGTGATTGGAGCAATTAAGGCAAGAAGTAACGAGGCTTTTATGGGTGATTATACACAGGATGGAGAAAATAATTGAAACAGTAGAAATTTAACACCAATATTTCAATAAGCCATTATATTACAAATATCCATCTAAATTTCATTGTATTTTGTTTTTATTGCAGATACATAGTTTTATTGATCAACTTTAATGATTACACAGGGTAACAATTTTAATCACATTTTCTGGTGACTTAGATTTATCTGCCAATTTTAATTCGTTTTTTCATGCTGATTTAAAAAATATAATCCCTTTTTACCTACAGGCTATAGTTATTCTGTAATTTCTGTTTCCTCGTTTCCCAAAAAACTGCACTCCGGACGGACATAGAGGGTGCTTGTAGAAAGCAAATACTTCACAGTACATAGTAGTAAGATAGTAAGAAGGGACATTATTGACATTATTGTTTCTTTTTTCAGGTCTCATGTTAGAGTAATGGCTTCGTCAAGAGTAAATTGCGTTAATGATCCAGACACCTTCTGCTACATATGTGGCTGTTACATGCTAGTTCGTCAAAGGCGCAATATATCAAACTTTGTGATCCGCACTTATAAGGCATATTTTGATGTTCCTCTTGGCGATCAAGATAAGAAGTGGGGCCCAGATGCTGTTTGCCATAGTTGTGTGGAACATCGTCGTGAGTGGAAGAAAGAGAAATGGTCTTCCTTTTGGAATCCTCATGGTGTGGGGAGAGCCAAAGGATCATGTATCGGACTGTTATTTCTATCTAGTGAATACTAAAGGGATTGGCAAGAAAAATCTGCACAAGATCGACTACCCCAACATTTCCTCGGCGATCCGGCCAGTACCTCATTCTGAGTCTTTACCAGTTCCGATTTTCAGTGGATATTCTTCCTCCGAGGATGAAAATGATGTACCTGATATGAACATCCACGGAATGGATTCAGGATCTGCAGATTCATCTTCAGATGTTGAACAGTCATTAGCTCCTCACTGTTTTAATCAAGAGGATTTGAATGACTTGATACGTGATTTGGCGCTCTCCAAGAAAGCTGTAGAACTTTTAGCCTGCAGGTTGAGTGAAAGACATATGTTTGACAGGTCGGTACGGGTATCATATTACCGAACAAGGAAGAGTACATTTGTTAAGTATTTCTCTGAGGACAAACAATTTGTATACTGCCACGATGCTCCTGGTCTGTTTACCGAGTTGGGACTTGGCACCTATAGCCCTGCTGAGTGGAGACTGTTTTTGGATAGCTCTAAGGGTAGCCTCAAGTGTGTCCTTTTGCATAATGGCAATGACTTTGGTGCAGTTCTTCTCGGTCACTCTGTCCATCTGCGAGAAACTCACGATGACATAAGAATGGTCATGGATTTATTTAATTACCATGAACACAATTGGATCATATGTGTAGACCTTAAGATGGTCAACGTCCTCCTTGGCCAGCAGAAGGGATATACAAAGTTTCCATGCTATATCTGTATGTGGGACAGTTGAGCCCGTGACAAACACTGGTCCCAAAACGATTGCCCAGTTCGGGAAACTCTGGAATCAGGAATGCCAAACATTGTTAATGAGCCAATCGTAAGTCGAGAGAAGATCGTTTTCCCTCCATTTCATCTCAAACTGGGGTTGATGTAGCAGTATGTCAAGGCGTTGAGCACTGACAATGATTGTTTTCAGTACATAGTATCGGCGTTTCCTGCTTTGTCATACGAAAAAATAAAAGTAGGAGTATTTGATGGTCCCTAAATCCGAAGACTTCTTAGTGATTCTAGATTCGTGAACACCATGAATGAAAAAGAGTAGGCAGCCTTGCTCTCATTTTCTGCCGTTGTTCGTAACTTCTTGGGAAACAAAAAAGCGCATAACTACGAGGATCTCCTTACTAATATGCTTTTAGCATATCGTGATCTGGGATGCAACATGAGTGTGAAGCTGCATTTCCTAAATAGTCACCTCGACCGATTCCCAGAGAATCTGGGAGCCGTGAGCGACGAACAAGGAGAAGCTTCCATCAGGATTTGATGACGATGGAAGAGCGCTACCAAGGTCATTGGGATAGATACATGATGGCGGACTACTGCTGGACGATTAGAAGAGATCAGCAAGAGAAGACTTACAAGAGAAAGAGTTACAAACGCAAATTTTTGCCCGATTGAAATCAAGAAGAGGTCCTCCAGCCTGATGTACGGTCATTAATAAATTAGCATCTATTTGATTACAGTATTTGTAATTCCAATGTGTAATTGAAGTTTCTTCTCATATGCAATAAAATGTTTGTGCAAAAAAACCTGCTTTTCTCTAAATAACGCAAAAGGATGATTCAAAATTACTTCAGGGCATGATGATAGGCGTGATAAAATGAAAATTATTGTATAATATTAGTTATTGATATTACGAAAAGTCTGTAGCATTTAGAGAAAATTTGATTTCAGATTTGAATTCAGTATGCTCGAATTAGGTAGGAAGATGTACTTTTGTCAATTCACCAAATACATTGTTCCCCTGTGTTATTTGTATTTATTTTTCAGATCGTGGTATAGATGCTAAGATGCGTGACCTCACTGATTTCGAAAAAGGGCAAATTGTTGGGGGTTGAATTGCAGGAAAATCCCTCATCAGAACAGCTAAACTCCCTGTTTTTTTCGAGAGCTACCATATTAAAGACAATGACAGAATTCAAGAAGCAGGGCAAAACCTTCAGCAGGAGAAGTAACTAGGGCAATACTTCGAAGCTCGCTGAAAGAGACCGACGAGTGTTGGAACGAATGGTGATGAAAAATCTCCGGACAACTGCTCCTAAAGTGACAGCAGGGTTCAATTAACATCTCACTAGCCCAGTTTCGACCAAAACTGTTCACCGTGAGCTCATAAAACCCGATGTCATGGAAGAGCTCCATCAAGAAACCTTTGCTTTCTCATTAAAACATTCAGAAAAGGCTTAACTGATGTAGATATCACAAGAGCTGGTCGACAGACCAATGGAAACAAATAATATTCTTCCACGAGTCCAGTTTTTCTCTTTTCTCCACTTGCAGGGAGAGTTTAAGTGTGGAGGCAACCCGGGCAAGCTTTAATCCTGACTGCCTTCTTCCTACAGTAAAACCCGGAGGAAGTTCAGTGATGGTTTGGGCAGCGATATCTTGGAATTCTCTTGGTCCAATCGTTGTCTTGCATCGTAGGATCAACAGCAACGAATATCTGAATATTTTGGAAGATCAAGTCCATCCCATGGTCTAAACATTATTCCCTGATAGTGAGTGATTTTTCCAAGAAGACAGTGCCCCAATACACACCGCTCATGTGGTTAATAATTGGTATGAAAAGCATAGGAATGAGCTACAACACATGGAGTGGTCCCCACAATCTCCCGATCTGAATATTATTGAGCATTTGTGGTGCGTCTTGGAGCGACAAGTTAGAGTCGTTACCCTCCACCGTCATGTCTGAAATAGCTGGAGCAGGTATTGCAAGAAACATGGCTCAAGATTCTACTCAATGAAGTCAGGAAGCTGTATGAATCAATTCCATGACGCATCGACGCTATTCACAAAGCAAAAGGAGGACTAACTCCATATTAAATAAATATTCGTTGAATTTAACGTGTTCCAATTATTTTGTCCAACCTTTGTAATCAAACAGAAATATTTGCTCGGGGATTTTTAGAGCTTCGACTTAAAACAGTTCTCGCGAAGTCCTGAAAAAAACCCGTCGAATTGTTTCGGGTTCGAATACAGCGATAACACGGAATGTTATAAATTAGTGGGGTTACAAATACCCCCAAAATACTTAATACATCCATCATTTAATTGATCAAATTAATAATTTTTCAGACAGCATCGGAGAAAGAATGTGTCAAGGCTATGGGAGTAGCCACACCAAGATTTTCAATACCTTTGTTAAATACTGATTGTTTACTAATACCGGTATAGATTAAAAAATAATTTAATTAAATGTAACCACAGAAAATAATTTATTATTATTAATAACTTTATCAAAATTTCGTTCAGTTGAGTCAAGTGACCTATAACTGTGAGTGTTACGTTCGGTTGTGTTAAGTGACTTATAACTGCGAGTCTTACGTTCAAGGTTTCAAGGTTTCAATGTCTATTAAGAGATTGATTACAAAAGAAATTTTACATCCAAGTAAAAATGAAAAGCAAATTTGGGGGAAAATAGAATTAAGCAGAGAAGAGAAAGTCGTTAGCACATAGAGGTTCCAGGAGACATGGAACCATTTAACTATTACTATAAAATCCCAAAATTATATTTATATTTTTTACTCGTAGGAGTTAATTGTTTATAGTTATAAGATATTTACATAAGGAATTTAAATACATATATTTAAAAGATTATGGTTATTTAATTACTTTAATTATTTTAATTACTTTGTATGTACATTATTTAAACATTAAATGCTTTGGTGATAAATAATTTTTATATACATTGTTAGTTCAGCTGTTTATATTAGTCTAATTTCAAGTCACATTATTTTAATCACTAATTTCAAGTCACAATGTTTTCGTATTTACTTACAATATATTTACAATTGGTTGTTTCTAATGTCTAATCGCACTTTGTAATCTTTTCACGTTGACAGCTTAAATTATGATTTCGACACATATCATTATTATTATTATTATTATTATTATTATTATTATTATTCACTGTTGGGCTTAGTATTATTTAACACTTCACTTTATTTCTGAGGTCTTTTGCACACTTTTTATGCCTTTGTAGGTTTTCATATTGACGGTGTGCATACACTTGTCCGGTATGTACACCGTGTGCTTCAGCACTAGTGCTGCGACCTCCTCGGCTGAAAAAGGTCCCTGGAAGGTCCATTTCAACTCCCCTTCGGCGATGCCATGAAGGAGTAGTTCCAAGTCCTCTTTCGGTGGCAGACACAGGGGCGAACCAAATACCCTGAGGCCCACGTCCTCACCTTGGAAGAAGTATCCCTTCTCGAGAATATCTTGCTTATCGGTGAGGGGGACCCCTGTGCGTTCTTCTCCGTGTCCTTCTTCTTCATCCGAGGAATTTTGATTCATGTTGCTCTTTTCCGTTTTTTTTCTTCCTTCCTTTCTTCTTTTTCTTCTCGGCACCTCTCTTCGTTTCTACCTCTCCCTCCGAAGTTTCTTCTTTTTCCGTTTGGTTCGGTTTTGGCTCCTCTGTTGGGGTCACCTTAGGCTTGCTGCTTGAGGGTTGTTGTTGCTCGTCAATAAACTCGATGATCAAAAGCCCTACCGAGTTCGGATTTGGGGGGAATCAAACCTTCTTCTTGTTCCCGTTCTTCTCCAGAAGACGGTTAAGTTCAATAGAGAAAGAGCCGGAGTTAGCCATGTTTGCCAAATGAGCGAAAATGACCATAGCCATTATTTCTCTTCCCTCACATGGCATCATTAACTTTGGGGTACTTGCACTCGTGTCGAAGTTACTCGGGGCCGCTGCATTTGCGTAGGTATTCCTAATTTTCGCCTCTTTTTCCTCTTTAATGTTCTCTCTTTTGGTGCGGAAGGCACAGTTGACGCACTTCTGGTTTTCTTTCTTACAATCTTTCCAACCGTGCCCAGTTTTGGCGCAATTGGAGCATGCAAGTGCCGTCGCCGTGCAATCCTTCGTTTGATGCTTTTTGACTGCATAAGATTTGCAGCAGTAGTCGATGGGTATATACTCTTCCGTTTCGATTTGCTCAAGGTGATACCGTTAGGTAAAACCCAAGCAGCCCTTCGTTCTTCGCTTTTCTTGCCATTTCGATGCTTGAGAAGATGATTTCGACGATGCTTTGGCCTTTTCCGAATTTTTCCACCCTCATGATGTCGGCCCATTTTTGCTTCGCCGAGAGCTCTGCTTTAATTTCTTCACATGAGTTGTCTGTGAAGAGTGGGTCCAAGCGCCGTAGAATGATGGTCGGTTGAACTAGTATTTCCTAGGGAATACCAGCTTCCAGCCCGATTTTTTGTGAATGCACTTTTGCATCATTCGAGATGGCATAGCCGGTCGGGGTGTCAATAAGCCTGATGAGGAGGATGTTTATGTTTTTGTAGATCGCCGCCGTTCTTTAAGGTTTAGTCCCCCCTTCCCCCGTATAGTGCGGAGGGTAAGTCTCTTGCATTCTTGGGGGGCCGACCCCATGGGGCGCCTCCAAGTAGTGGGTTCCCCTTCTTTTGGGCACCCTCCTTCTGCTCGTGTAAAAAGAGCTTCCGTTCACACGAGCAAAAAAAGATTGTCTGGTTAAGCGTTTTCTCAATTTAAATCGCCTTTTCCACGACCAGACATGAAGAAAAACGTTCGGTTGAGTCAAGGGACATAACTGTGAGTCTTACGGGATCAGGATCGGGATAACAAAAGGGGTGAATATGAGGGAGATAATATAGGATAGATAGAAATAAAAGTGTAGAAGGAGAGATGGTTGATGTGTTTATAATGGTAGGGTAATAATGTCGATGTTGTATGTTTTTGGTGTGTGAGTGTGTGTGTACCAAGTTGCCTGGCAATCGCTTTTATGTTGCTTTATTTTGCTTTATTTAATTTTGTTTTATTTAATATTTTACAGCTTAGGGGCCTTTGTTTTCTTATTTTTTATGTACTTCTTTGTACGTTATTTTCTCTTTCGAGGGAAGCGTTCGAGCCTTTGTTTTCTTTTTTTATTTCTTTGAAGTATTTCTACTATTTCAGTAGTTAATGTTATTTTATAAGGTGCACTCTCGAGGGCTGTGTCAGAATTTTTCACTTTTCTGTAACTTTTCTTACTGTAGCTTCTTGTATCTTCTTATGCAAGTATGTATACATGTATATATATATATATATATATATATATATATATATATATATATATATATATATATATATATATATATATATATATATATATATATATTTTATTACTATCATTATTTGTATTTTCGCGCATAGCCAAGAAACTTCCATCCATCTGAACACCGAGACGTTAAGCCCCTCGTTTCTTCTTCCCCGGTTGTGCCGTACCAAAAGAACCCGATCATCTGCTACAGCTGCGGAGTTCCCGGCCATTACCGCACGAACTGTCCTCAAAACTCCCAATTCGCAAACTCTCAATCCCACCAAGTGCACCAAATCTGCGCCGCCCCTGATGCTCCTTCGTCGCCTCAGGAGACCCCCGATCCTCCCTCGCCTGCAAAAGACCCGGTCCATCAGGTAAACTTTCTTTTTAATGAGAATAACCCTGGTGGATTGAAATTCGAGAACGGAACTATGAACGGTCGCCAAGTATCCACCCTTGTCCGTGACACCGGGTGCACCGGCATCGTAGTGTCTGAGGACCTACTTCCCCCCTGTTGGCCCCGAACACAAGAAATTTGCGGTGGTTCACGACTACCTTAGCCAGGCCAGTCGTTTCCCAGTAATTCGTTGTCACATCGAGTGTGACTATATGTCCGGTTGGGCCGAAGTGGTGGCGGCCCCAATCCAGTTCTGCTCCGTTTTGATCGGTCAGAACCCCGTAATCCACGACCATCCCGTGGCCCAGCCCATGATTACCCGTACACAGGCAGCCCTGGAATCCCATGTACCCGTTCCCTTGGAAACCCCTATCGACCCAGAGTTCCAAGCCCTCCGGACCAACAAATTTGCCCGCGCCCAGAAGGAGTGAACGACTCTCCTCCCCCTTTGGGAGAAAACTAAAGCCCTCGAGCGTGAGTCCACCCACCCCTCCCCCTTTGGAGAACCGTCATCACGTCAACTTTCCGCTCAGAAGCTCCGAACGCCCTCGCCCTCACGTTTATTGCCTGCAGAAGACATCCGTGAAACCTTACCCTGACGTCTCACCCGGAATCCTCCGTAAGCCAATTCCTCTCCCCCTTCAGCAACCCATTTGAGTTAATCCTCCCCATTTGAATAGTCTCCTTCTGTAACGCATTAATTTCTAACTTCAGAGTCTGATGCATAACTCTGCAATTCCACCATCGTTTACCAATTTAATTTTGCCAATTAACTCTCTTATTTTATGTAAATAAAATTATATTTTTGTACATGCCTCTTTAAATAACCTTGAGCTTTGGCATTGCCCAAATTTTACCTGACCTCGTTGCACTCTTTTTTCGCTGTTCCGTGCGTCGAAACTCGTGGTGTTCCGTCCCTTGTCGGTTCGCCTTTAAGTTATTGGTCCCTTCCCCATAGATATAATATGGTATTGATATAATGTAATGTCAACCACGACAATTACTTGCCAAATTTGTAAAGAGTGGCGGAGACTGTAGGGCTTGAGGTACGCCAGAAGTTGTGCGTCCTGTTGGGACAGAAAAGCTGTTTTTTGTAGCCTCGAAGGTGCGACAAGATCACCATACATTGAATCGAGTTCGGAGGCACCAGCTTTTTTTTCTGTAAGACATCTCAGAGGCAACAGCCTTGTTAGTCCTCTGAAAGTTATAAATAGTCGAGTGGCAGCCGGCAGGCAGGACTCCCCCCCCCCCACCGCTCGGGGTACCACGTGAGGCCTTTTCTTGTTTGCATTTTGTCGGATCCAAAGTGTTAGACCTCGATTATACCGATTTTGTTTGCGCATTTATCTTTTTCTTTGTTCCTTCTTGTCTCTTGGTTGGGTTATAGGCCTGTGATTGGATAATGAAATTGCAAGTTCATCAAGTTCATTTTTTTTGTTGTGTAAATAAATAAGAGATATCTTATAAATATTTACCCTATATTTTTCTTGTAAATAAAGGACTGTCATACAATCCGTTTTATTCTCTTTCGATTTCTCACGACCGAATTAGTGTAGGAAGCGGGTTGGAACGATTGGAATTAGAGTATAGATTTTCGGCCCGCTATAACGCCACTAGACTTTTTTATGGGACACTTAAAAGCCAAAGTTCACGTTCTAAAACCTGCAACAGTCGCTGAATTGCGAGCAGCCATTAAACGAGAATGCACATACATACCAAATGAAATGTTTAGTGATGTTTGTGACTCAATTGCTTCGCTTTATCAGCAGTCTCTGGACAAGAAAGGTCGTCAGTTTGAAAATAGGCGTTGACAAAACAATTAAATTAATAGTGTCTGGAGATTCTATTACATTTTGAAAATTAAATGCATTTTAATAAAGACTGACTTTATAATTATTTAAAGTGTGTATATATTTTTAGGGGGATACCCTGTATATATGGAAAAATATAACAGATGGCACGGTTAGTGGAGAGCAATAAATGACACTTGATCTTCCTTAATGGTGACTAGGGCGTCCTCCTCCAGAGTGTTATAATATAAGAAGCGGGCGGTATCATTTATTGCTTTCAACTAACCGCGCCATCTTTATTTGTTTTATTTTTCAATATATATATATATATATATATATATATATATATATATATATATATATATATATATATATATATATATATCAGAGGCGACTCCAGGTCATCAGCTTCACTCGGGCTCATCTCGCATAAGACACATGTATAAAAGAAGGTAAGAGACATAATGCACACCGCAGACTTATACATATGTGCATTGATAATTATTTACCAATAAGACAAAAATATAATTTTAATATAAAAATTACTCACTTCATTTATACATGAACTTCAGTCGTCTTGATTTGATAGCAAAATCGTATAATATCCTGTCGTGTAGCTCCTTCTTCTTGTCCAAGTCGTTCAAAATATCTTTCTCTATTTCTTAGTTAAGGATAAAAATAAAGCAACCCTGCAAAACACAACTGATCTTTACACACAGAGACACAGAATAACAGCGATCAAATAACAAAAACGGCGTGCACAACAAACATTAGCCAGAGATCGATCTGACTGTCGCTGTACTGTACTCTCGACAAGAGATGCCAGTTAGTCTTTTACACCTACCAGGCTCGTTCGTATACGCCCGAGTCGCTGGATATAAAAATTACTCACTTCATCTATACATGAACTCCAGTCATGAAGGAGTCGACCTGCATGCTCGAAGAATCTCACGTTTTTCTGCAATATTTTCAACCATAAATGGCTTATTTTTTATATCTAGCACTATGTCTTTCTCCATCTCTAAGTTAAGGGTAAAAATAAAGCAACCCTGTAAAACACAACTGATCTTTACACACAGACGCACAGAATAACAACAATTAAATTACGACAGCGAGGTGCACAACAAACATTAGGTAGGGACCGATCTGACTGTCGCATGTACTGTACTCTTGACAAGAGATGCCAGTTAGTCTTTTACACCTAGCAGGCTCGTTCGTATTAGCCCGAGTTGCTAGATAATTTTTCGTTCCTTTAAAAATATTGTAGAATAGAAACCTTCCATAGATTGGAATTTAAATTTTAATCTCTATAGAAATATATTGTTTCAAGAAAACATTGAAGTTTAATTACTTTGAATTTTTACGATTATAGATAACAACTCGGGCTGTAACTTGTGAGCTTGAGTCAAGCGCGTGTGAACGATGTCGAGAAAACGTCTGCTACGAATGATATTTTTTGACACAGGGCACCTCTAAGACGACCGCCAGACGCTGAACGAAAATATATGAACTGCGACCAGGCTCAATAAAAGGAGCCTGAGTTATTGGCTGCAATTACTTAGTTGGTCAGTGTTGGCAAAAATTAACTCAACTTGCAAATACACGTTCACTTTACTAAATTTATACTCGGGCTAAGCCCGAACAGCCCGCTTTTTGTTGAAGTTAAACGTTAGCTTATACAAAAGGCTTCTTTAAATTTATCCTTTTAGAGAAATGGATGGTTGCCTAGTCGAATATTTAACGCTCCTGAAGAGGGTTGAGAACTCCAGGAGACTTCTCTAGCTGATTAAGGAATTCTTATTATTACCCTTACCTAATCACACTGACTAGAACGTTATTGTTCATTATAAAAAAACAATATATATATATATATATATATATATATATATATATATATATATACGAGAATAACCGCTGTTTTGGAGCATAAAGTTTATTAGAACAGGATTAGTTTTGATATGTAACTTTCCATATCATCTTCAGCCGTTAACTGAAAGAAATTGACAAAGAAAACTTAAATACTGGATTATATAATAACAGGCAACTGACATTAATCTGGAGGCGTTAGTTTTAGGTGATTCACAAT
Organism: Ceratothoa steindachneri; assembly: GCA_963969495.1. Taxonomy (NCBI): domain Eukaryota; kingdom Metazoa; phylum Arthropoda; class Malacostraca; order Isopoda; family Cymothoidae; genus Ceratothoa; species Ceratothoa steindachneri. Next base: position 51,301,769 of record OZ018329.1, read on the forward strand.
ATCCTTTAATATGAGGTTTGATATACATAGGGACTACATTTATGCTGCTCTTCTGACGTTGAAATTTGGAATTACTTTGATTAATGAGGATTCAATATTTTCTCTTTTATTATAATAGTTACAATGGTAAATTATTTGGGCACTAGAGATATCTATTATATGATTGGCGCTTAGTACATGGTTAAAAATACTTGAAGCATTGATATATCTACGAATATCCCCCTATGTTCGTATATGCGTTTGTCTAATGACCTTCCAGTCTCTCCAGCCTAGAAGGAGGGGCAATTTGGGGCTTTACACGAAATTAAATAGATGCCTGCATCCTTATTTGGCGATTTGGCTGAGTGGAACGGAAATATTTTCTGATAGTTGAAGGATATTCGAAAGTGGTCAAGTTGGGATAATACAACGAAGTTCATTACCTTAAGCAAGGGGGAATATAGTAGAGATAAGCAATTATTTTTACATGTAAGATTCTTTTGTTGGGGACGGTAGAATATTGCCCTAGCTTTAGATAGGCTTTCATCTATAGAATAGAGCGGATATTTTAACTCAGTGAACATGCATGTTATGAAGGTGATCTCACCTTAAAAATAGGCGTCACAAATTCGAAAGGCTCTTAAATACATAGATGTTACGATTGCTTCTTTTACTGTAACATCGTGACATCATAAACAGTGAATATAGGAATTAGAATTAGTAGGTTTACGGTATACAGTAAAAGATGTTTTATCATTAATTCTTAAGAATTTTACATCAAGAAAAGGTAAGCAATTGTCCTTTTCTCCTTCAACTTTGAATTTTATAGTGGGATGGAGGTTGTTAAGCTTGTTCAAAAAATTATCAAAAGAGTCTATTTGGTTTAATGGTCATGTGGAAATCATATCGTTACATACCTATACCATACAAAATTTTTGTGGGGTTTAATAGTCGTAGTAGGGAAGTTTCAAAATGTTCCATCAATAAGTTACAAAGAATGGCGGATAACGGGTTGCCCATAGTAAGGCCATATTTTTGTCGGAGAAATTCCATGTCAGTGTTGAATACATTATCCGAGATACACACATTTTAATTAATTTAACATTTCTTGTTTGGGGTAATCGAGGTTTAATTTGGGGTTATCTAATACATTTACTAACATTTGAAGAGCTTCATCAATAGGGACGTTGGTAAAAAGGCTATCTACATCTAAACTGACAAGGCGACTATTTTTTATATTGATTTTCTTAAATTTCTCGATAAACTCGGATGAATGAAGTATGTGTAAAGAAGACGTTAATCCAATTGCGTCAGAGAGAATAGAACGCCAACCATTTGGAGAGTTTGTAAGCATGTTAGCCAATGTTTTCATACAATAGGACGGTGGGAGGGGACCAGGTTTGTGAGATTTTGGCAATCCATATATACGAAGGGATGGATTAATAAGTTTAAAACGATGGCGGAGATCACGATTTGTTCGTTTTAAAATTTGTTAAAGATTTGTTAAAAGAACTCGTTTTATCACAATGGATTTGACGTTAATTTCTCATATGCGTTTGAGTCACTAAGTAAATCAGTTAATTTTTCGTAATATGAATTTTTTTTCTCCAAGGATAACTATCTGATTATTTTTATCTGATTTTTTAATTACAATATTTTTTATTAAAATTAAGTAATTTAAGGGCAACATTCAGGCACCTAGGAATTTCTAAATATTTTACGTTATCACTATGGACACTAAGTGATCAAGAGAAAATGAATCACAGTATTTGAACGCATATGAAAGGCCATAGCCAAGAATGGTTTCTTGGTCTACAAATCTATAACACAAATTTCTTTAACCTGCGTTAACTAAAAGTATGTAAATTTGCATTTCAAATAGTGTTATAAATTTTTGCGGTCCACTATTTACAGTGTGACTCCCCTAAGAAAAATTGGACCGTTTTGGAGAAGCAATAGTTCAATGACCATTGCAGCTAGGAACATAAATAGTTCACTATACTCTCCTTTATGGTCGATCATAAAGGATGGCATATTGAACCATACCTTAAAATTTAAATTTAGTTTAAAATTTTGGACTTTTTTAGAGGTTGCAATTTAAAAAATAAAGATATCTTTTTTTTCATTATTTTTTTAAAGGCTAGTTGACACATTAAAGGACTTTAAGACGATTTTGACAAGGAATAACTATTATAGATAAAGGATGCATCTTACATTTGTTTTTATTTCATATCCTTACCTTCAATGGTTATTTTATATACTTCTTCTCCAAAACAGTCCAATTTCTCTTAGTGGGGTGGCACCCTATATATATATATATATATATATATATATATATATATATATATATATATATATATATCGTGGTATGACCTGGTGTACGCCATTATACGCACACTGGCCTACTGGCCGACCAAAATTAAGGCTCCACCTGGGGATAGTTCTAAGAGTGCTTTAAATACCCAGTTGCGAGGCCAAGGAATATTCAAACACGACAACAAAAATATACTTTAATAAGCCTAAAGATCACATACACATATAGGGCAAGTTAAATGGCAATGCAATTAAATATTGACGGTTCACTGCTAAGATGATTAACACTATCAATTTAGTTTGAACCGAGGGACAATTAATTAAGAAATGATTTTACAATTATGCCTGTTCTAGAGCAAATGGGATCCTTGAGGTTCGACGCGGTAAAGGTGGGAGGAGCATGACGACGCGGGGATTAAATCCCTTTTACCTTGATGTGCGGCGAGTAGGACCAGCTAGGGAAGTTCTACCTTGAACTTGTGGGCGTCTCACGGGACGCTCAATTCAACTTCGGGAAACTGAAGTTGGGGGTGGGGGGGGGACGGGGCTCTTATCCTTAAGAGGCAAACGGAGGGTGCTTCGGGGATGGCTTTTCCGATCCTTAAAATCCGAAGACGTGGTGAAAAGGGTTGAAGCGAGCCTAACTATTTCCAAGAACAACACTGAGTGACGACTAGCTCTTCCTTGGCTCTTCGACAATCACTCAATTCTTCTCTGGACTGGAATATAGTCGATTCTCTCTCGACTAACGAAGACGTTACGGCTAACGTACTGGACGGCGGCTTCCGACGCAATCTGCCTATGAACTTCGAAGTGTCGAATATATACTCCGAAATTATCCAGGCGGGGAGAGAGATTCATTGCCAACAGACTTCCTTAATTGCTTTGGGTCGCGATAAGGTTCCATAGCGAGAAGCCGCGATGCCCTCTTAATGGTCTTTCCATTGTGCTAATTTTCGAGGTATATAGGGCAGACGAATTTAGAGCGGTCAACGGCGAACTGGGAAATTCAGGGGGGAGGGGGGGGGATTCCTTCTCTCTGTCATTCGTGCACAATAAATTCGGCATATATATATATATATATATATATATATATATATATATATATATATATATATATATATATATATATATATATATATATATATATATATATATATAATTTTTAACAGAAATTCCAAGGAAAATTGATGGTGACATTTTTTTACTTATTTAGTGGCGACGTTTCGACCATAATACGGTCATTTTCTTAAGTCCCATAAAAAATATATACTAAAACACAATTCTAAAGGTACAAATAAAACATTGATATTTTTAACTTTGAATAGTAAAAATTAGAGTTTAGATTTATAGTAAAAAGACAAGAGGTGTTTTTTTTAAGTAAATTTAGTTAGTAACTGCAAAAATTACTTAAAATTCATAAGTAGGACTATGAGTTAAATATTTATAGTGAACTAGTTAAAATATATATATATATATATATATATATATATATATATATATATATATATATATATATATATATTATTAAACGATATACTAAGCACTATTGACTTTTTAATTTAGTTAAGTAGGAGGGGAACCGACGACAAATCACTATTTAAGTCTGGGTTGAGCTGTTTTATATATAATGTTTCCAAGATTCGAAGTGTAATTGGGCATTTATGGGAATTTAAAACTTCGAAATCTTCTATCGAGATTTCATCACTTTTCCATTTCATTGAGTGATTTCTGATCGCTGAATGTTCTTGGGTTCGAAGTATTTTGCCAGTTCGATTACTTATGCCCTTATGGGAGGAAAATCTTGCCTTCAGAGTTCTCCAATGTATTTGCCATGGTAAGACCCAGGACATTTAAATAAGTATATTATTGAACTCCTAAGACTCTTTGGAACCTGATCCTTTGTTTTAAATAAAGATCTTATATTTATTTTGTCTATAAAGGCAATCTGAAATTTTATTTGAAAAAAATATTTCTTTAGCAATGCGTGTAATTTTCCGCTAACGACTTTATTATAAATACCCAGCTCGGGCATAATCAAGTAATGTCTGTCTTTTGCCACCGTTACTTCCGGGTGACAAGGTTGGTAAACTCCACTTAAAAATGTGCGGATTGATTGTTCAACATTATTTAAAGGAAAAGCACTGCTTAAAAAGAAGGATTTGAGGGGTTGGAATTCTTCATCTATAAGAATACAAGATGAACAAAGGTTGTATGGTGCGGTGAATAAGGGTCTTAATGGACGAGATTTTATATTTCAAATCTAAGCTACTAAAAAAGTTTAATCCTAACATCGAATTAGTGGGCTTCCTGTAAACTAATGTTTCTATACTATTTTGATTTTTCCTTATTAAAATATCTAAAAAGGGGAGGGTGTTATCACATTCAGTTTCCATTGTATTGGGTTGAGGAATAAGTTCTTGCGGTTTTATCAAATTTATTCATTACCATTAACAATTTTAGAAAAACTTACTTTTTAATTGATTACAATATGCAATTTAATCAATAATGTATTTTCCGGTGTTATTTACGACTTCTTCCCAACGTTCAACTAGTTTTTCGATGCCTCTGCAATAAAAATCTCTGGATTTTGACTTGAAAAATTCGTCTAACCAGGTTCTTAATTCCACATCAATATTGAACGAAACGCCGCGCAAATTATTGGAGAGCGATCGGAAGAGATGGAAATCCGATGGAGTCAAGTCTGGCGAATATGGAGGAGGCGGCAGGATTTCCCAATTAAGCGTTTGGATGGCGTCTTTTGTCATATTGGCAATGTGAGGACGAGCATTGTCGTGTTGCAGAAGGACTCCATAGCGTCGATGAGGTCGCTTTTCACGAATAGCTTCGGCGAGTCGATACATTTGTTGAACGTAGAGGTCTGCATTGACAATCTCGTTGTTCGCAAGGAGCTCATAAAGAATAATGCCTTCACAATCTCACTATACACACAGCATCGTCTTTCGTGGATGAAGTCATTGCTTTAATCGCGGAAGTGGTTTTTTATTGGGGTTAAGCCATTGTTTTCGATGGTTCATGTTGAAATAAATACACCACTTTTCGTCGCCAGTGATGATGCGGTGAAAAAATCTGTCCTTATATTCACGAGTAGCCTTGTGACGAGCAAGCAAACCTGCGGCAATCGTGGAGCGTTGAAGTTCGTTGCTTTCGCTTGAAGCGTGCGGAACCAAACACCGAGTTTTTTAACTTTCCCCATCGAATGAAGGTGATTCACTACAGTTTTCTGACTACACGCCAATTGTACAGCCAATTCTCTAGTCGATTGACGAGGATTTTCATGAAGAAGGTCGTTCAATCGATCTTCATCCAACTTAATGGGGCGACCAGAACGTTCTTCGTCATTAAGATTGAAATGACCGTTTTTGAAACGTGAAAACCACCATTGAGCTGTCCTTTCTGATAAAGCATTTTCTCTGTACACAGCACAAATATCGCGACGAGCTTTGGCTGCGTTTGCATTGTTCCCGTCGCGATTGAAAATGAATAACAACAAGTGTCGAAAATGCGCCTTTCTTTCAACTTGACATTCCATTTTGAGGGTACAGAACAAAAATTAAATTAACACAACTTTTAAATAAACCGCAGTGACTTATTACTCAACTTCAAGACGAAGCCTAAGCAAAAGCCTAATAGTCTACGCTGTTAAGCGACGTAGCCTAACCTTTGCAAATTTTGCTCTCATTATTTATTATTGTTTCTTAATATGTGCACAAATCACGTCAACAAAACTTAAATCAACACAACATTTAAAAAAACGCAATAACTTATTCCTCAACCTAATATATCTAATATCAGGGTGGATGGTGTTTAAAAAATTAAGAAATTCTAAAGCTTGATCACGTTGTTTAAATATCGATATGGAGTCATCTACAAAACGTCTATAAAAGGTTGGGCTACGTGAATTAGGAACTTCAGAAAAAAACTTTTCTTCCAAATGAGCCATAAAAAAACTTGCTGCCAGAGGGCCGATTGAAGACCCCATACCGACTCCATCAATTTGTCGATAAATCTGACCATCAAAGGTAAACACCGAACCACCAAAAACTAGATCCAACAAGGAACTAAATTGTAATTTACTGAAACTATGGAAATTTGGAGAGTCCTTAAAAATTTTGTCTAAAATAAATGTCTTTGTTTCATTAAGAGGTATGTTTGTAAACAGAGACTGAATATCGTAACTTACTAAAAAACTACACGAATTTGTTTTATATACCATCAATTCCTCTTGAAAATTGTATGAATCGGTGATTGTGTATACATTCTTTGCTAATGGGGTCAGTAATTTCCTAACGTATTTTGCTAATTTGTATGCTGGTAAACAACTATAGGAGGCCAAAATGAGGCGTAATGGGATTCCAGGTTTGTGTATTTTTCGTAAACAAATTTCCATACATAAAGGTCAGTATGGCAATCGCTGGTGACCAGTGATTGCCTTAAATACTCCAGGGCTTAAATACCCGAATCTCGGTAAAATGTGCGGTGCGACATTTATCTTTAAAATTCGTGGCAATAGCAAAAAACCCACAACTTACAGTTTTAGTAAACCTCGCAAAGAGTTTGAGTTTTTATTTAATTCCTCTGACACACACAAAAGAACGAATCTGATTTGAAAAGATAATATAAGAAAATCAGAGAATACGATAGAGAGAAACGTTACGCAATCAGTCTTTCGTTGTGAACTAGATCCCTCGTTCTGAAAACAAATATATATATATATATATATATATATATATATATATATATATATATATATATATATATATATATATATATATATATATTGTCAGCATTGTCAATAACTACAAAAGTATTAAAAAAATGTACGAAGAAGAAACCGGCATTTATAGATGAAGGCGTACTCTTTTTCTTTCATTCTGTTTGGGGATTTTGACTAGCAAGTCCTCACTTAACAACATACTCGTTTAACGACGACTCGGAGTTACGACGGCCGTCACGACCGGTCCGATATTCGTTTAACAAAAATCTTTCGAAGTTACGACGCGCGCATAACCACATGTTTTCGTGTCCTCCACACGAGTACAAATTATTAAGTCCAATCAGTATTAGTCGAAATAAAGAGAATAAGGGCCGAGATTGCAGATAACTCATGACTTCATCAATAGGCCTGACGCTATGCGTCAATCAATGGGGGTGGGGTGGGGGGGGCGTTCAACGATGGAATCGCTTAACGACGGAGTCGTTGGAACGGAACCTCGTCTTTAAGCGAGGACTTGCTGTAGTGCATTTTTATATTTCTTTTATTGACACATTTCATTTCAAAATGTGTTTGTTTAATTAATTTAATTATTGAATTGTCATTAATATCGTTACTCAGTGCAAGTTAATATATGCAACACATCTAATATTTTGCTTATTTTCTTTACAGGCAATTAAAGATCTTTTCTATTTCTATGCATGACTATACTTAATGATCATGTTAGAATTGTGCAAATAGTTTTTGTTATATCTACGAATCAGAGGAAATTATAAGCATCAATTAAAAAAATTCACGTCAAAAAAATATACAACCTGTATTTTGGGAGCAATATTGGAGATTAAGATAAATAAATTGACTTATAAATTCATCTCAAGTTACATTTCAACTACGAAGGTTATTTGAAAGGGAAAAGGACTGAACGAATCACCTATGTTGTATTCAGTGCTCTAGTTTTCTATCGATATTCCTTAAAAACATGCTTAAATGCAGTGGTGGGCAGTCTGTCAGTACCTATGACGGACTGACGACTGACGGAAACACTGACGGAATAAGCGCCGACGGAAGCGATTTTCGGCCGTCACCCGAACCGTCACTAACCTTCAGCAAATAATGTTTCCGTCAGTCGTCAGTGATGGACTGACGCACCTTCCGTCATCGGTAATGACAGACTGCCCACCACTGCTTAAATGTTCAACATTTGGCCTAATAGTGGTTGGGAGGGACCCGCTCCTCTTGACCACACAAAAGGATGCTAATTTTTCTTAAGCAAAGAAAAATGTTTTGTACTGTTTTTTTCCATCAAAAACTCCTTACATTTTTTTTACTCTGGATTGTTATATTTGTATTGATGTGACTTTGTAATTTATTATAGTTACAGTAGGAAATAGTGCATTTGTGCAATATTATATTTGTACAAATTATATACCTGTAAAATACATGTGCCATTTATTATTCCAGGTTAGATTAAAAAGAGAGAAAAATCTATCATCTTATCCAATCTTCGTCCTGCCTTGTAAACAGAGCCCCGAAGACCATTTCCCTCGACCAAGAAAAGATGGCATCTTCCTATTTAGACAATGAAGTAGATGAATGCTATGAGCCACCTCTTAATTCTAATAAGCATGGGTCCGTAGCCCATTGTGTAATCACTGATATTATTTTTGATTTATGCCTCCCTGAATGAAAGAGTGCACGTTTCTCTTTGCGACTGTAGGCAAAGAATTAACTAGCTCAAGATGTGAAAATAACAGTATTTATAAATACTCTGTTTCCTGAATATATAACCGTACTTCTCTGCCTATGTAGTATTAGTAAGGTCCTGCCTAAATTCCTTGATTTGAGCTATTAATCTTGTAAGTTGAAATGACTTCATTGACGCATCACTGTACAATATACGAGTATATTGCTTTTTATTACCTGGAATACCTTACCAGGTTTTCCTATTGGTAACTCAATTGTTTTGAAATAGAATTTATGAAAACCTTTCACCTATTTAACAGAAATATATAGAGCATCAATGGTAAATTTTTCTTTATTTAATATTTGTTCCCATTTTTAATGCACGGCAATCTGTCTCTTCAAGTTAAAAAAAATGATTCGAGGTTTTTAAAGTCTGATCAACCAACCATTTACAATCCAAAGCTAAAATCTTTCAAGATGAAGCAAAATAAAAGAAGCCATATTTGAAGGACCTTAGAATCGTCCATTTATGGAGAAAGGCAGTTTCGAATTCACAGTGTTTTACAAACAGGAAATTTGTTCGGGGTAATTTTTGATGTGTATACAGAGCGCTCAAATCGGACTTCTTCTTACCTTAGAAGAAAATGGCGAGCGACTTTGGAGAGTTGCGTGATTCGGCGCATCCAACTCAAGGACAGTGCCAAGGCTGGTTTCTACCCCTGTTGTAATTTTTTTTTCCCGACATTGAGGTGACCACAATGACCTTAAATCCAATTGTTATTTGCGTGCACTATTTCTTTGGTAGGTTGAACACTTTCTATCCCTGATAAACATTTTATTAATCATCATCATCAACTCTATAATTTAAGAAGGGGATTTTTTGGAGTATTTGAATAATAATTTCATCTTAGTTTGGTTATGACTTAAGTATATTTTAAAATTTTTATCAAAGTCATTTCTAAGAATTTCTTTAGAGTTTGAAAAAAAAAGAGATAGTTTAGTTGAGAAAAATAAATAGGATTATCCAATGGTTTATAATGGTTTAAAAGAAAATGAATTACAATTGGTGAAGTTTAGAAAATTTATTAAAATTTAAGTAAGGCTGCTTTTTTAATTTATCTATAACTATATTTTAGCAACGTGATATTTTGAAAGGGGGGAAATGGTTTAGAGTTCCTTTTTTTAAATTATTATAACTGGCGAAGTTCAGAAAAAATTTAACCATGGCTGCTTTTTTTTAGATTTTAAATTTTAATCTTAGTAGCGAAGCGCAAGCTCCCCCGTAAGGATGAGTGGCGAAGCCATTGCCTGGTCTTTATAAAAAGAACAATAAATTTGTTTTTAAAATCACACAGCGAAATTTAAATGTTACATTCTACCAATCTACCTCAGAGTTGGTCATAGTTTTCAAGGGTGTTTTGGAACCTCGAAATTACTTACAACACAAAGTTGATCTCCTTGAAATTCCTCTAAACACACCTTTTCATTCCTTGAAATCCTTTGTAAAACAATCTCATTGAAGTTTATACCTCTTCTCAAATTCCTTGAAATTCCATGTCATGCTCCTTCGAACTCCTTGGATCTCCTTGGAATTTAGCAGGCTTGTTTCCTCCATTTTACTGGACTCTCTTTGGTGATGGTCGCATGCTCCTGCGCCGTGGTGGGGAGTTCCTACGATGCCGGATCGTGCTTCCTTCTTCTTTTTGCTTGATTTTATTTGTCTTGTTTTCTTTTTGGTTCAGTTTTTTTAAGGACTTTTTTACATTTTTTGGAGCCTTGTGTTTGGCTTGAAATTAAGTACAGTGACTAATGCCCTTGGTGGTAGGCGCCTAATGTCCGCTATTTAAAAAAAAATCCTTGAATTTTATTGCCTCATACTTTCGGTGCCCCTGAAATACCTTGCCTGAAACCTGCCGTGCCCATACGAATCTTTTCCCAACACCTATAATTTTCATGAAACCTTTTTCAATATACCTTTGATATACTTTAAAAAAGCTTACGAGAAAAAATAAAAACGGGAAAAACATAGAAAATATAATACCAATTTATTAGGTTGAGGAATAAGTTCTTGCGGTTTTTTTTTAATGTTGTGTTGATTTAAGTTTTGTTGACGTGATTTGTGCACATATTAAGAAACAATAATAAATAATGAGAGCAAAATTTGCAAAGGTTAGGCTACGTCGCTTAACAGCGTAGACTATTAGGCTTTTGCTTAGGCTACGTCTTGAAGTTGAGTAATAAGTCATTGCGGTTTATTTAAAAGTTGTGTCAATTTAATTTTTGTTCTGTACCCTCAAAATGGAATGTCAAGTTGAAAGAAAGGCGCATTTTCGACACTTGTTGTTATTCATTTTCAATCGAGACAGGAACAATGAAAACGCAGCCAAAAACGGAAGTAACCTGATATCGGTATAAGAAAGTGGGGGAAAATATACCAATACACTTTGTCAGAGATGTTTTACATCGTTTTCCCGTCCACACTTGCGTGGTAGGTAGCATTTTGAACTCAAAAGCAACTAGTGTACCACTGAGGCCGTCTAGTTCAACAAGGAGCCTCGCGAATGATAAAAAAAAAATCAACCTACACCGAGATTCGATCCCGCGACCTCACGTGTGCGCTACGACTGAGCAATGATGGACAAAAAGGAAACACAAACTGATATCGGTAAGAGATAGAGTAAAAGAGGGTGACAATACAATTATTCAGTTATTTGCACTTCTCCTCGTCCACGCTTGGGTAGTAGGTAACATTTTAAAGTCGCCGGGTGCTACTTTGCTATATTGAACTCATAGTGTAAAATTTAAATTGAAAACCACAAATCGCTTTACAGATGAAACAACTAACTATGGGCAGATAGCAAGTGGAAACGCTAAAGGAAACAAGGTCAACAGACCTAAGTCGCGTGCTCTAAATGACCTTCAGAACTTTTAACAAGTGGGGCCTTCCGACCCATAGTTAGTTTTCTTTTAATAATTCATGGACTAACCTTGGGAGGACCTTGGCAATTATATCATTCGAAAGAGAATGTAAAACAACATAAGGGTTTCAAATTTCGTTAGAATCTGCCGAATGGCTACGATTTTATTGCCAAAAAACTCAATGAAAAGTAAAATGGTTAGCATCCGACCGACTGACCTGCGAACCGACCTAGTAACTTATAGAGTCGCGTCCACACGACTCTTAAACAAAGAGGAAAAACATTATTATATTTGTAGGGGAATCGTCATCCCCCCCCCCCCCCCGTTCACTCGTGGTGCAGTCACAAGGCGGTTAACGCAAAGACATTCGCCCCAGGCATCGGCGGGTCAAGTGCGCAACCGCAGCGTCGCACCTTACGGCGCTATGAAAGACCAATGCAAGATATCCCCCAGGAGAGTGAGATTCAATTTCACGTCAAATAAGAAATTGGAGACGTGTTTCTCCCAAGCTTGAAGGCTAACGAGGAGCCGATGTAAGACTTGGTGGGAAAAACCGTTGGGCATAAGAACTCTCCTGGGGCCGTCCTCAAGCCCCCCCCTTACCACTCCCCCAGTGGGGTGACAAGGTATAAATGAGGAACACTGAGGAAAATCGTGGTAGTATACGTCAGACTCCAGTGACGAAGTCCTCGATTAAAACCGAGCTACCTAGACTGGATCGGTAGTGTACTTGGCTCGCCAGACCAAGAAGTACCCTGCAAGAGAGGCAGGGCTACCTACCTCAAGGGGCTAAGAAGCAGCTCATCCTCGAGTTAGTCCCTGGTTATCAAACCAAACGCTAAGTTAACTTTGTTAAGTTCAACTTACTCTCATCAGAGAGACTCCTCATATCCTGGTGCATCTTAAACACCGGGGGTATTCCTCGTCCTTGAGGAATTAAGAAAAGGAAAAGGCTTCCCCTCGAGCCCGTTACTCGGTGGCCACACCGAACTCCTAAGTTAACTTGGTTGAGGAACCAAGTTCAACTTATTCTCGTCAGAGAAACCCCCCTCCGTTATACTCGCCCTTGAGGAAGACTGGAACTAAGAATAAACTCATCCTCGAGCTAGTTCCTGGTTACCAAACCGAACTTTAAGTAACTTATTCTCGTCAGAGAAACCCCGTCTCATCGATCCTCGCCCTTGAAGAAGACCCTCTCCGAGTTCAGTCCTCGTCCATGAGGAATTAAGTAACGAAGGAGAAAAGCTCCCCCTCGAGTTCGTTACTCGGTGGTCACACCGCACTCCAAGTTAACTTGGTTTAAGAACCAAGTTCGACTCACTCTCGCCAGAGAGACCACGACTACCTTGGTGCCGCATAAAGTACCGTAATTTTTCTCGTCCTTGAAGAACCCCCCCATCCCTCCGGAATACCGTGTGGACCCCCCAGCTGCGACCCTCGCCAAAACGACCTCGTGATCTCGCCTACCTACATCTGGCCAGACGGCACGCGTCGTGAGAAAATAACATTCCTGGGGCCTTTTAAACTCCAGATGAGTCCGTAAGCCTAATTCTTATATTATTGAAGTGTGTAGCGAAATTAGCCAAGTTTATACGGTCAAACTAATTGAATCAATTCTTGTTTATAATAATATTCAGAGTATTGCTGTAGTTAATGTTTAAATGTTGTGTATTCAATTGATAAAGGTAAAATATAAGTTTATTTTGGGAATTATTGTGCGTCTCTATATCCTTACGTGTTTCGAAATGGCTCTGTTCTTTAAGATATTAAGATATCAATATATTAGCACTCTTAGCACTCTTAGAACAACAAGGAGGGGGGGCATTCTACGACAATATTATAATATGAGAGTTCTCTGCCCGTCTGTCTCACTATTCAAATAAATAAATAGGGCTAATTTTCAGCTCTTTTTCCCGGTCTTTCGCGTCACTTATTTTCTTCTAGACTTAAAAGATAATGACTGAAAGTGACGCTACTTACTTTTATTTGTCATATTTTCACTTCCATTTTGGAGATCTTAAAAATATTTTAAAAATTTTGTAAGATTTATTGTTCTAAACATTATCGAAATTAGGCGGTTCAGAGGAAGTTATATTTCATCTCTTCGTCTACAGGTCGCTCGACATTTATTGTAGAGAACTAAAGAAGGCGAAATACCCTTCTATGTAGAACATGCAAGAAGCCTTCGACTCAGTAAACGCCAATTTAGTTATAACGTCACTATAGAAACAACGAATTAACAAAACCTACACTGTCAAATCCTCCTATATAAAATGCAAAATCGTCTTTTACGTTGCATTCAGTCAGTAAAGAAACAAATATAGCAAAGGAGTAAGATAGTGGAATCCCATCTCCCCCAAACTCTTTACAACAATATTTAGGAGGATTTTCATGAGTTTAAATAGGACACAAAAGAGACTCATAATTAATTGGATTATTTAAGTCAATTTTGCCCTGATGCTGACGTTGCACAGGATGTTTCGATTTTTTTCATTATTTTGCTATCTAATAACTTAGCCAATTCCCCTTCAATTGATCTCAAATTTTAAAACTTGTGTGGAAACACATCACAATTTTGTCTATTTTTTTTATCTTTTCTGGTATAGAAATGCCATTCACTGAAAAGAAAAGACGTTTTGTGTGTTAGAGTATGTTCTAACACAGTCGAACAAGCCTATGCAACGTGCATTAGTGAAAAAACTCTAAAAACGTATATTGTGACCTAGCACAAAAAAAAATTGAAAGAGGAAGGCTGTTTGTACAGGAAAAGGGGATCTAGACAACCACCAGCATCGGAGGAGACGGTCGAGCGGGTTCGCGAAAAATCTTGCGAAGCCTGAAGATGTTCCTAAGAAGGAAGCCTGGAAATCCGGATTCTTTTAACGACAGTTTGATGTGTCTTGAAGAAACGCTTACGACCGAAACCTTTCAAGTTGCAGCTTATTTAGTCCTTAAAGGCAGATGAAAAGCGAAAGCGCAAATAATTTTGTGTTGATATTCAAGAGAAACCTGAAAGATATGAGTTCGATCAACATCTTGTTTTCAGTGATGCGGACACATTCCATACGAATGGCAAAGTCAAAAAACATTTGAGGCGAAGAAAATTCTCATGCCACAAGTGAGCACGAAAGAGACACCCGAAATGAATGTGTTCTGGGCTATCTTCAAGAATCGTCTGCATGGCCCGTTTTTCTTTGAGTAAAATATGACCGGCGATGTTTATCTGAAACTGGTTCACGACTGGCTAATTGATGAACTCATTGCAAATGAATATTTAGACTCCATTTTCAACAAGCTCCACCTCGCTGGAAGCTTACCGTGCTGGCTTATCTCTATGAATCTGCCAAGGAGATGGATCGGCATTTAGTGACGAAGACAATGCTGAAATGGTCTCCATGTTCAACTGACCTGACATCTTGCAATTTTTTTTCTCTGGGGTTATGTGAAAGGAATATGTCCCCTCATCTTCTTGCAAACCTAGAGGAACTCCAAAGAGAATTACTTCCGCACTAGAGACTGTTACCAATGACATGTTGCAGCACGTTGTCCAAGAACTGTAGTACCATCTTTGCGTGTACGGTGTCTCAGGTGTCTCGTATATTGAAAATTTGTGAAATCGTTCATGGAATCCACAGACCTTTGAATTTCTCAGTCTAAATTTGAGAAATACATCTTATAGTATTCAACGTTTCATTTACCTTGACTATGTAGTTTCTGGGATATTTACATCTCAAATGAGATAGTTTTTTTTAGAAACATCATCATCACTTCATCATCATCACTAACTCTATAATTTAAGAAAGGGATTTTTTTGAGTATTTGCATAATAATTTCATTTTAGTTTGGTTATGACTTATTATTTTTTATCAGTTATTTCTAATATTTTTTTTATAATATCAAAAAACAAAATGGTGAAGTTCAGAAATAAATATAAGTATCGAAATTTTGTGAATTTTTTAAAACCCAAAGAATTACAAATGGTGAAGTTCAGAAAATTTATTTTTATATATCTTCTTCTATAACTATATTTTAGCAACGTGATATTTTGAAAGGGGGTAAATTTAGTTTAGAGTTCCTTTTTAAAATTATTATAATTGGCGAAGTTCAGAAAATTTATAAAAATTGGCTGTTTTTTTCAGATTTTAAATTTTAATCTTAGCAGCGAAGCGCAAGCTCCCCCGGAGGGGGGAGTGGCGAAGCCATTGCCTGGTATTTTATATAAACAAAAATCCGTAAACTGCATCTTCTTTCTCATTTGAAAGCTCGAAACCGGGTTAATATATTCACTTTTTAACGCTAGGTTTTCGGAAGTATCCAAAATTGTACTTTTTTCCTGAAGTCTTGATTAGAGAAGAAACGGTCGTCGACACCAGCTCGTGTCCGAGCATTGGTTTCATCATCTGTTATCTTATCTTCTCTGTTGATATTTGTAATTCTTTGTAGCGTCGCTTTGGGGCTCCTCGTGGTCTCGTACTATTAGTTAGTTCGCCATACAGCATGATTATGGGGAGCCGGGATGATTCCATCCTCAGGACGTGGCGTACCCATCGGAGCTAGGTATCTTGTTCTGGGTGATCGTGGGTGCGCGAGGGCCACGCGCGCTCACTTGACCAGTCGCATGTCCACCGCGGCTCAATGAGGATAGACGTGCCATTTCAGTGATGCTGGCTGCAGCGAGCACCCGGGTTCTTAGTATGCCAAGGCCCGCCTTTGTCACGTCTACCCGCCAGACGCAGCACTCCTCCGCCGGTACCAGATAGGTTTCGCCGTTGGGGTCTTGGATTTGGTTTATTATTTGGAGTTTTCCTTCTCCTAGTCTTTACCTGAAAAGGTTTACCCTAGAAGACAGCAGATGGGAGTTTAGATTCAGTTTTTTCCTTCCATTAGTGAAGATATCATTTAAGAAGGCTACGATAGCCTCCCTCCCATTGCTGAATAAATTTAGGAGCGGGAAGCGACGGGTAAACACGTCTGTTGTTGAAAATTTATGTATATATAGGTAAAATAGAAATATATACTTCTTATATAGATAATTTAGGTTTAAAATTCTGATTATGAAAATTAGATAGCTTTACTGTTGCACTATATCATAATTGATCCCAAATTTAGTTATATTTCGATATTTAATTATTTTTTAATGCTAAACCATTAAAAATAAAGATAAATATTGGGGAGATTTGACATTTACTTAATATGTTTCCGTTACTTCTAAAGTTTGAGAAATAATCTCATTCTCAGTGACGTCATGCTGCTTCAGCGGGAATTTTGTTGCGTCAGTTATGACGTCACGCAGATAAGGCGATTTGAATGTTTTGTATGATTTCGTCTGCCTTGATGAATTTTAATGAGATCATTTAAGTTTTTGATTCGCGTTGTTTTTCTGCACTAAGTTAATGCTGTTTAGACATCTTGACCTAGTTTTAATCTTTTGGGGGAGGGTAATTTAGCCATTATTGCATTATTGCTAGCAAAGCCTTTAAACGCCCTTCGAATGCCTCCCCTATTTAATTTCAAATTAATCTAAATTAATCTTTAAATTTTTAAATCTATATAGTGTTATTATTTTAGTATTATTTTAAACGATGAAATTAATTTTCAAAGTAGAAATAATGACGGAAATCAGTAAAATATACACATATTTCTGGAAATATCTAAGGGGTGGGGACTCTCAGTAATAACTCTTGCGTGATGTAAACATAGAATAAAGCTATTCTAAGGATGAGGGGGGAGGGGAGTCCTCTCTTTTTGTAACGATATCGAGCGACATGAAAGGGAATTAAAGGCTCCTGGTACAAATGGAAAGAGCAAATGCTCTTATCTTGATGGTCACCATTCGATGACTGAGAACCAAACAGGTGTGTGGATCCAGTAGCAAAATACAGTAGATGAAAGTACTCAATACATTACAAGAATGTTTATGTTAAACATTTATAGTTGTATAGAATTGACCTAAGTGTAATTATAGATTAGAGTTAATATAATGAACAAGTAGTAGCATTCATTTTAGTAACATATTTTAAAAAGTAAGAAAAAACTGAAGTTAACACTGTTAAAAGTATCCAATATATTTAGAAAATAAACTTTCCGGAAACTTTTAGAGTGCACGTGATGAAGATAGAACTCTTGAACATTCTAGATTAGCTTTTGACATCGATTAGTGTACCCTAGGAGAATTCATTCATTTTTCTGGTAGCCGCAGTACAAGGTCAAGAAATTTTGACTTGAGATCAGACATGCCGAAGTCCATGGTTTGGCCAAAGTCATGAAAGATCGGGTCGTTAAACTTCACACTGTAAGTTTGAGATAATGGAAAATATCACAGCAATCAGGAATCCTTATGTCGACTCTTGGTGACACATGGTTCAAGTCACATTAGTCAATCATCAGTGTACCCCGTTCTGGGCGTCCTTCTAAAATCTCTGATCGTCCGGCAAAATCTATTGTCGGGAAGTCATGAAGAACCCGATAGAAGCTCGATCTGAGAGACAGTAGAAACTAAAAAGACAATTACGCGAGTACTCCGAAAAGATGGATACTATTCAAGAAAACCCCCAAAAGAGCCATTTTTGGAGCCTAAGCACTTCCACAAACGTCAAAAATTTGCCGACGATCATCTGAAGAAACATGTACACTTCCGAGACTCAGTGCTGAAGTGGAGTGAAACAAAGATTGAACTGTTTGGTCGAAATAAACTTAGCCACGTGGGGGGGGGGGGGGGGAATCGGGCTGTGCTCATGATCCGAAATTCAGGCATAGTCAAGCCAGTATAATGGTATGGAACTGTTTTTCGTATACAGGAACTGGTGGACTTCATATTATTGAAGAAAAGATAAATCTTCAGTTATTCTTGAAATCCATCTCCAGTCATCTGCAATGGCCCTTGAGATAAAGAGATAAATCTTCCAACATGACAATGATCTTAAGTAGATAACTAAAGAAACAACATCATAGTTCCAGAGGAAGAAGATCAAGGTTATGGGTGAAGATAGTCACCTGACCTCAAACAGATTGAAAAATTAATGGCTAGTTTCAAAATTAATATCAAGAGACTCAAGAAACTTCGCTGATCTGAGAGGCGTTTATCAAAAATGTGCACCAATTTACGCTCC
Source organism: Ceratothoa steindachneri (assembly GCA_963969495.1). Taxonomy (NCBI): domain Eukaryota; kingdom Metazoa; phylum Arthropoda; class Malacostraca; order Isopoda; family Cymothoidae; genus Ceratothoa; species Ceratothoa steindachneri. Next base: position 51,320,507 of record OZ018329.1, read on the forward strand.
GAGCTTTGCCGAAACCTTCGACAGAATTATTAAGAGCCATTGAAGTTGTAATTACTAAGAAAGGTTATATGGTCGTGTTAGATAAATTTCCATAAATGTCTTGGATACTCTTAACACTGCTAATTTGAGTTTTTCCTTTCTTGTTTGTTAAATTTGTTTACAAAATGAATTTTAATACTCGTTTATTATATTAATTAGAATATTTACTTGCTTTTGAGTAAATTTCGTGCAATAATAAATGTATGAAATAAGCCATTTTTGCAATGCATTGGATATATATTGTACCCATTGTATATTCACTGGTTTATGTATACAATGTCTTTTAGAGATATAATGAAAGAATGAAATGAATATATAACAAAATGTTTGGGCAAGAAGGATATAAGAGTGGACAGGTTGTAAATGCGAGCAATCGTCGACTAAAAGGAAAATCCACAGAAGTAATCCGAGATAGAGGAGAAAGTGAATGACTGAAATCTATCTGTTCTGAAACCTAAGATTTGGGCCAAATTGTGAAATTCTCGCGATGGCACGATAACACATGAGTGCCAAATAGAGCGAGGGGCAAAATAGATAAATAAAAAGATGCCTTAAATCCGCACAAATAGCCTAACAACAGATATACCAAGACAGCCCCCCTCACCCCCTCAGAATGCTATGAAGCTCACGAACCCTAATAAAGGCTTTGAAATATACAAGGTATACTAAGATCTCATGACAATCCTTGGCCAAACCCTTCGAAATCCCAAGCTATCCCAAACTCCTTACCCTTCGCAATCGACCCAACCTTCCTACACAAAAGAGGGCCATTCGATACAGTGCCGAGTCACAGAGTCCTGGCACTCTAATTCGAACAAAAGGCCAATAAATTCCTTAATTGGAACTCGGTTCTCGTCATTAGTGAATGTGATCAACGAAGAACGCGGAGATCTTGTGAGAAGAGGGTTGGACGCGAGAGATTCAACTTCTCTGGTCGAGTTTTCTACACTTTTCTCATTCTCCATTATTCGGGTGTTTTGTTTATATGATTCCCATTCATTATTACATTTTTCACTTACCCTAATTCCCATTTACTCCTTTCTTTGTCGCTGTTGCATTGCTCTCAAAGAGCATATGACATCTCTGCTTCCGCCGATTCCTTGGAGGATTAAGGGCGTAAGCATCGATTTTACAGCATGTGCTTTAGACCCCGTCAACGTTACCACGATTAATTGAGGGCCACGCCCCGTGTGAAGCTCTCCTGAGGAACCAGATTGGAGTGGAGGGATGCTGTTGCATACTGTGGGGATTTTATAGCATCCCCCCGTGCTAGAGGTTATTGATACAGTTAGGAAATGGAAGTTCAATTGCAACTTAACCTCCCGCAGGGTACACCCCAGGAGGAGGGGGTTCTCCGTCCAGGACTGCATCCACATGGGGTTGGTCGTGGTTATATCCAATGACCTGACCACTCTACAGCTCTATTTTCTTTGCCCTACAGGGTGGCTACAGTGTCAAAAAACACACCCTTGCCCGCAGGACGGAGTCTCCCTTCTCTAATCTAGCCATCAGCGAATCAAAGCGAGATTCGGGCGATTTGTAAACAATAGGACCAGGTAATTTCGAACTGAACAAGTTCGAAAGTACTTGGAATCCGCCTTTCATTTTCATGTGGGAATTTTTGCATTTATTTCTCTACTCACGCGCTAATTTGTGAGTTTCTCATATATATACCAGGCAATGACTTCGCCACTCCCCACTACGGGGGAGCTTGCGCTTCGCTACTAAGATTAAAATTTAAAATCGAAAAAAAAGTGGGCATGGTTAAATTTTTAGAAACTTTTTGAACTTCACCATTGGTAAATAATTCGGGTGATTTAAAAAATTCACAAAATTTCGATACTTATATTTATTTCTGAACTTTGCTGAAAAAAACATAAGTCATAACCAAACTAAGAGGAAATTATTATTCAAATACTCCCAAAAATCCCCCCCTTAAATTATAGAGTTAGTGATAATTTCTATATATATATATATATATATATATATATATATATATATATATATATATATATATATAAGTAGGGTAAGGCATAATAGCGCGCCTGTGGATAGTAGCAAAATCAGCTCCACCGGGATTCGAACGCGTGCGAGCCGCGGGCGTTGACTAGTGAGCCCCGATGGACTATAAAGGGAAACGTAACTTGAACTACTAAGAGTGGTAAGACTGGTAGGACTAGTACGGCTGGTAATACTACTAAGAGTGGTAAGGCTGGTAGGACTAGTAAGGCTGGTATTATTACTAAGAGTGGTAAGACTGGTAGGACTGGTAAGGTTGGTAATACTCCTAAGAGTGGTAAGGCTGGTAGGACTAGTAAGGCTGGTTCTACTAATAAGAGTTATATTCTGGTAGGACTAGTGTGGCTGGTAATACTACTAAGAGTGGTAAGGCTGGTAGGACTAGTAAGGCTGGTAATACTACTAAGATTGGTAAGGCTGGTAGGACTATCAGGACTGGTAGCCTTTGCTTCCCCTCCGCCCCCAAGCCTAATTTAGCTCGTTTGTTGACTTCCTTTTCCCTGGAAGCGCAAACCGTTAGCCGCCGGTCCCTTCTCAGTCGTGAACGAGATCTTCCGACGAGGAGAATAAAATTTACAGAAAGATCAGAATGACAACCGCAGGCAAGCACGTGGGCGCTAGACGACTTTCATTTTTAGATGAGAAAGTGAAGAAAGAACGGCTGTACTGGCTTCTGCCCCTCACAAACCACGAATACCACTTTCGTAACCCAATGGGGACCCTCCCCTCTTCGATCTCAGGGGAGAGTAGATATGAAACTCACTTCGGCAGGTTCCGTAATGAGTGATGTGAAGTGTGTGTGTGTATGTGTGTGTGTGTGTGAAGAATGGAAGGAAGAAGAAGGAGCCGTGTTGTGGTTGGATATATGCGATAACGTACGCAACCACAGCTGTCTGCACTCATGCTCAAACTGGACGCATGGCCTTGTTTGGCGGCAGCTCCCTGCGAGCGTCCCGATTTTTTGTATCTGTTATCGTCGGGATTCGATCCCTAGGTGTAGGGTCCAACGCCCTAACCACTTGGCTGTCGACCTCTCCGTCACTATCTATCTATGTCGCCAGTTTAAAAAATGCCCGCGATAAGTATTTATGAGATATTGGCACGTTCTATTTTACAGGGGCAGGGCGTAGGGGTGGAGGAGATGGCACCCCCCTCCCCTTGTAAACCCTTTATAATTTGATTACCAATCATAACTGCCCCATCTCCTGCTGTAGGACTGGGGATCCTTTTCATATTCCAAAGGGTAATTTTCAGTCCAAAAGAGACAGCAACATCGTGAAAGTTCTGTTGTCATTGCCTGTAATTGAATATAATTCATCAATGCCTGTAATTTATCATTAAATATAATTAATCATCGCCTGAAATTCATCATTGTTATACTCATCCATTAATGTAATTCACCATTGCCTAAAATTCACCATTAAATATAATCAATCATTGCCTGTAATTCATCAGTGCATGTAATTCCCTTTGCCTGTAATTCATCATTAAATGTATTTCATCAATTCCTCTCATTTATCATTGACTGTAATACATCATTACTTTAATTCCTCAATACATGTAATTCATCATTGCCTGTTATTCTTCATTGCCTGTGATTAACCATTGACAGTAATTCATCATTAACTGCAATTCACCATTAACTGTCATTATCATTGTCTGCAATCATCATTATCTTTTCCTTCATCATTGCCTGTAATTCACCATTGACTGGAATTTATCATTTCATGTAATTCATCTTTATCTGTAATTCATCTTTGACTACAATTCTCAATTACCTGAAATTTATCTTTACATGTAATTCATCCTTATTGATTATTAATTTTTTAGTGTAATTCACCATTGCTTGTAATTTTTCCTCACATGTAATTCATCATTGCCTATAATTAACCAATGCCTATAATTCATTATTGCCCTCAATTAATTTTTACCCATAATTCATCATTGCATATAATTATCATTAACTGTAATTTATAATTGCCTCTAATACAACAGTCTGTAATTCATCATTGACTGTAATTCATAATTGCCAGTAATTAATATTTGCCTGTAATTCCCCAGTGACTTTAATTCACCTTTTCATGTAATTTATCATTGACTGTAATTCACTAATGCCTGCAATTCATTATGGCCAGTAATTCATCATTGAGTGTAATTCACTATTAATTGTCATTCACCATTGCCTCTAATTCATAATTGATTGTAATTCATCATTGGTTGTAATTCATCATTTACTATAATTTATCATTATCTGCATTTCATCACTGCATGTAATCGACATTTTCCTGTAATTCATTATTGCCTGTAATTAATCAGTGCCTGTACTTCATCACTGACCATATTTCATCATTGTTTGTAATTCGTTAATGTTAGTAATTCATCAGTGAATATAATTCATTGCCAATATTTCAGTATTGACCGTAATGCATCATTGCTTCGATTTCATCGTCGACTGTATTTCATCATTGACTGTATTTCATTATTTCTTGTAATTCACCATTACCTGTAATTCATTATTGCCTGTAATCCTGAATAAAGTTTTGCAGAACTTGCATCTCATTTTTCGGAACGACAAAAGAAAGGATGTAAGAGAAATAAACAGTTGTAGAGAGTGTGAAAGTAAGTTACCAACTTTTGGTTGGTTTAATATAGATAGACTGACGAAGGAACCACCAGTTTACATATATATTACTACTATGCGGCTGGTAACGAAGAAACTACCTCATCGAGCCTACCGCACAATGTGATCGGTGAAGCAGATTAGGGGGAAGAAAAGGGTAAATATAGAACATGGTAGAGCCAAAGGTTCTATGTTAAGAGAGAGAGAGAGAGAGAGAGAGAGAGAGAGAGAGAGAGAGAGAGAGAGAGGTTGGAAAGCATTTTCCAACAGAGACAAAACCGCTTTTGATGTGGGAAAGATGCAAAACAGCGTAGAATTGCAGCGGTTGCATGATCGATAGAACCAAGGTGAGGTAGAACGTGAGTAATGCTACCACAAGAAATATTAATCGACCAGGAAGGTCACACCAGTTTGCCCTTGGATAATACACATACACACACACGCACGCATATATGTATATATATATATATATATATATATATATATATATATATATATATATATATATATATATATATATATATATATATATATATATATATATGGTTGAGGTTTCCTACTTGAGCCGCCACACCTGGCGTCTGAAAAAATGCCCCACTCATCCCCCTTAGCCCAGGCATGCTCAAGCTAAATTGATACTACCAGGGCTTTATTTTTCTAAACATATCAAGTTTACCTCTTTTTTCGCTCGCTTCTTTACCAGCTTCTTCTCGCGTTTTGTTCTTGCCCGGTTACTGACTTCTCAGGCGAGTCGGCAACCAGCCTTCGTCCATTCATCCATGGTGGGGCCCGAGAAGGAGGAGGGGGGGGGGGGCTCACCCGTCTTTCTTAGTTTCAGTTGTAGTGGTGGGTATTAACACGTCTGCATTCTTTTCCACCTTTTACTCTCTCTTACCCCTCCCCCATCTTTTTTTATCCTTACCCATCCTTTGACTCAGACAGCAGGGGATGACAAGTCACATCTAGAGGCTTGTGTGCCTTATGGGCCTCAAGGCTTGCAGGAGGATCCCTGTCAAGATATCTTCCGCGCATTATCACTTCCTCAACTTTACCACTTTCTATACAGATCTCTCTTTGCAAACTTTGTCGTTAATAAGGCCTCATTGATATTGCGCTTTAAATTCGGGATAAATCTTTAATAATTGCAAATGTGCCATTTCGGTGGTCTTTTCCCTTTTTAATTCCTTTAAATTAATCATCATCATCACTTCATCATCACTAACTCCATAATTTAAGAAGGGGATTTTTTCGAGTATTTAAATAATAATTTCATCTTAGTTTGGTTATGACTTATGTTTTTTTATCAACGTTCAGAAATAAATATAGGTATCGAAATTTTGTGAATTTTTTAAAACTCAATGAATTACAAAAGGTGAAGTTCAAAAAATTAATTTTCATATATCTTCTTCCAAAACTATATTTTAGCAACGTGATATTTTAATAGGGAAGAAAAATAGTTTAGTTAATTTTTTAAAATTATTATAATTAGCGAAGTTCAGAATGTTTATAAAAAATTAAACATGAATGCTTATTTTAGATTTTAATCTTAGCAGCGAAGCGCAAGCTCCCCCGGTAGAGGATGGAGTGCGAAGCAATTGCCTGGTTATCACAATTATAATATATGAGTCAAGTTGGTTGTCAAATTTCTAAATAAGTTTCGAACTAAAATACATAACGGACGCCTTGGAAGCTGGTGGTTACGACTAGAAAGCTAGTGGTTACGGCTTGGAAGGTGGTGAAAAGGAATTGGAAGCTGTTAATTAGGACTCGGAAGCTGATGATTACGACTTGGAAGCTGATGAATAGGACTTGGAACTGGTGATTAGGACACGGAAGCTGATGATTACGACTTGGAAGCCTGTTATTACGACTTGGAACATGGTGATTACGACTTGGAAGGTGGTGAATAAGACTCGGAAGCTGGTGATTACGAGTTTAAAGCGGGTGGTTACGACTTGGAAGCCTGTTATTACGACTTGGAAGCTGGTGATTACGAGTTAGAAGCCAGTGGTAATGACTTGGAAGCTGGCGAATAGGTCTCGGAAGCTGGTGATTACGAGTAGAAAGCAGGTGATTACGACTTGGAAGCCTGTTATTACGACTTAGAAGCCTGTTATTAGGACTTGGAAGCAGGTGATTACGAGTTAAAAGCCGGTGGTTACGACTTGAAAGCTGGGGTTACGGCATGGAAGCTGGTCCTTACGACTTCAAAGCTGATGGTTACGACTTGGAAGCTGGTCATTACGACTTGGAAGCTGGTAGGTACGAATTGAAAGCTGGTGCTTACGACTTGGAAGCTGGTAGTTACGACTTGAAAGCTGGTGGTTACGACATGGAAGCTGGTGGTTACGACTTGGAAGCTAGTGATTTCAACTTGGAAGTCGTTGGTTAAGAATTGGAAGCTGGTAATTACGACTTAGTAGCTGGTGGTTAAACTTGGAAACTGGTGGTTAAGACTTGGAAGCTGGTGGGCACCACTTGAAAGCTGGTGGTAAGGACTTGAAAGCTGGTGGTTACGACATGGAAGCTGTTGGTTACGACTTGAAAGCTGGTGGTTACGACATGGAAGCTAGTGGTTACGACTTTGAAGCTGGTGGTTACAACTTGGAATCTGGTGGTTACGACTTGGAAGCCGGTGATTACGACTTATAGCCTATTATTACGACTTGTAAGCTAGTTATTACGACATGGAAGCTAGTGATTACGACGTGGAAGCCGGTGGTTACGAATTGGAAGCTAGTAATTACGACTTAGTAGCTGGTAATTGAAATTGGAAACTGATGGTTAAGACTTAAAAGCTGGTGGTCACGACTTGGAAGCCTGTTGTTAGGACTTGGAAGGTGGTGATTACGATTTGGAAGCTAGTTATTACGACTTAGAAGCTGGGAGTTACGATTTGGAAGCTAGTTATTACGACTTAGAAGCTGGAGGTTACGACTTGGAAGCTGGTGGTTACGACTTAAAAGCTGGTGGTTACGACTTGAAAGCTGGTGGTTACGACTTGGAAGCTGGTGGTTACGACTTGGAAGCCAGTGGTTACGACTTGGAAGCTGCTGGCTACGAGTTAAAAGCTGGTGGTTCAGACTTCAAAGCCTATTATTACGACTTGGGAGCTATGGATTACGACTTGGAAGCTGGTGGTTACGACTTGGAAGCTGGTGATTACGACTTGGAGCGTGGTGAGTAGGACTTCGAGGCTGGTGAATAGGACGTGAAAGCTGGCGATTTTGACTCGAAGCTGATGATTACGACTTGGAAGCTGGTGAGTACGAGTTGGAAGCCGGTGGTTACGACTTGGAATCCTGTTATTTCGATTTGGAAGTCTTTTATTACGACTTGAAAGCTGGTGATTACGAGTTGTAAGCCTGTTATTACGACTTGGGAGTTTGTGATTATGACTTGGAAGCTAGTGATTAAGAGTTGAAAGCAGGTAGTTACGACTTGGAGGCCTGTTATTACGACTTAAAAGCCTGTTAAAACGACTTGGGGGCTAGGAGTTACGAGTTGGAAGCCGGTGGTTACGACTTAGAAGCCTGTTATTACGACAAGGAAGCTGGTGATTACGACTTGGAAGCTGTTAATTACGAATTGGAAGCTGGTGGTTACGACTTGAAAGCTGGTGGTTACCACATGGAAGCTGGTGGTTACGACTTGGGAGCTGGTAATTACGACTTGTAAGCATGTGGTTACGACTTGGACGCTGGTGGTTACGAGATGGAAGCTGGTGGTTACGACAAGGACTCTGGTGGTTACGACTTGAAAGCTGGTGGTTACGACTTTAAAGCTGGTGGTTACGACTTGGAAGCTGGTGGTTACGACTTGGAAGCTGATGGTTGTAACTTGGAAGCTGATAAATACTACTTTAAAGCTGGTAGTTACGACTTGGAAGCTGGTGGTTACGACTTGGAAGCATGTTATTACGACTTGGAAGCTAGTGATTACCACTTACAAACCGGTGGCTAAGAATTGGAAGCTGGTAATTATGACTTAGTAGCTGGTGATTACTATTGGAAACTGGTGGTTAAGACTTAGCAGCTGGTGGTTACGACTTGGAAGCTGGTGGTTACGAATTGGAAGCTAGTAATTACTACTTTCACGCTATGGTTGTTACGACTGGGAAGATGGTAATTACGAATCGGAAGCTGTTAATTACGACTTAGTAGCTGGTGGTTACGACTTAAAAGCTGGTGGTTATGACATGGAAGCTGGTGGTCACGACTTCAAAGCTGGTAATTACGTCTTGGAAGTTGGCGGTTACAACTTGGAAGCTGGTGGCTACGACTTGGAAACTGGTAATTAGGACTTGGAAGCTGTTGGTTACGACGAGAAAGCTGGTGGTTACGACTTTAAAGGTGTTAGGAAACGACTTGCAACTGGTGGTTATGACTTGGAAGCTGGTGGTTGCGACTTGGAAGCTGGTGATTACGAATTGGAAGCTAGTAATTACTAATTTCACGCTAAGGTTGCTACGACTTGGGAGCTGGTAATTACGAATTGGAAGCTGTTAATTACGACTTGGAGGCTGCTGGTTACGACTTGAAAGCTGGTGGTTATGACATGGAAGCTGGTGGTTACGACTTCGAAGCTTGTAATTACGACTTGGAAGCTGGCGGTTACGACTTCGAAGCTGGTGGTTACGACTTGGAAACTGGTAATTAGGACTTATAAGCTGGTGGTTACGACTTGAAAGCTGGTGGTTACAACATGGAAGCTGGTGGTTACGACTTCAAAGCTGTTAGGGAACGACTTGGAAACTGGTGTTTATGACTTGAAGGCTGGTGGTTACGACTTGGAAGCTGGTGATTACGACTTGAAAGCTGGTGAGTAGGACTTCGTTGCTGGTGAATAGGACTTAGAAGCTGGTGATTTTGACTTGCAATCTGATGATTACGACTTGGAAGGCTGTTATTACGACTTGGAAGCTGGTAAGTACGAGTTGGAAGCCGGTGGTTACGACTTGGAATCCTATTATTTCGACTTGGAAGACTTTTATTACGACTTGAAAGCTAGTGATTACGAGTTGGAAGCCTGTTATTACGACTTGGGAGCTGGTGATTACGACTTGGAAGGTGGTGATTACGAGTTGGAAGCAGGTGGTTACGACTTGGAGGCCTGTTATTACGACTTGGAAGCCTGTTATTACAACTTGGAGGCTAGTGATTACGAGTTAAAAGCCGGTTGTTACGACTTGAAAGACTGTTATTACCCCTAGGAAGCTGGTGATTACGACTTGGAAGAAGGTGGTTACGACTTAGAAACTGGTGATTACGACTTGGAAGCTGGTAAATAGGACTTCGTAAGCTGGTGAGTAGGACTCGAAAGATGATGATTACTACTTGAAAACTCGTGGTTACGACTTGAAAGCCTGTTATTATGACTTGGAAGCTGGTGATTACGAGTTGGAAGCTGGTGGTTACGACTTGGAGGCCTGTTATTACGACTTGGAGGCCTGTTATTACGACGTCGAGCTTGTGATTGAGTTTGAAGCTCGTCGGTATGAATTGAGAGCCTATTATTACGACTTAGAAGCCTGTTATTACGACTAGGTGCTAGTGATTTTGACTGGGAAGTCGTTAGTTACAAATTAGAAGCTGGTAATTACGACTTAGTAGCTGGTGATTAAACTTGGAAACTGGTGGTTAAGACTTGGAAGCTGGTGGTTACGACTTGAAAGCTGGTAGGTATGACTTGGAAGCTGGTAATTACGAATCGGAAGCTGGTGGTTACGAAATGAAAGCTGGTGGTTACCACATGGAAGCTGGTGGTTACGACTTGGAAGCTGGTAATTACGACTTGTAAGCTTGTGGTTACGACTTGGGAGCTGGTAGGGACGACATGGACAAGGGTGGTTAGGACATGGAAGCTGGTGGGTACGACATGGACGCTGGATAGTTACGACTCGAAAGCTGGTGGTTACGAATTTAAAGCTGGTAGTTACGCCTTGGAAGCCGGTGGTTACGACTTGGAATCTGGAGGATACGACTAGGAAGCTGGTGGTTACAACTTAGAAGCTGATAATTACGACTCTAAAGCTGGTGATTACGACTTATAAGCTGGTGGCTACGACTTGAAAGACTGTTATTACGACTTGAAAGCTAGTGATTACAACTTACAAGCCGTCGGTTAGAATTGGAAGCTGGTGATTACGACTTAGTAGCTGGTGATTAAACTTGGAAACTGGTGGTTACAACTTAGAAGCTGATAGTTACGACTCTAAAGCTGGTGATTACGACTTATAAGCTGGTGGTTACGACTTGAAAGACTGTTATTACGACTTGGAAGCTGGTGATTACGAGTTGGAAGCTGGTGGTTGCGACTTGGATCCTGCTGGTTACGACTTGAAAGCTAGTGGGAAAAGACATGAAAGCTGGTGGTTACGACTTGAAAGTTAGTGGGTACGACTTGGAAGCTGGTGGTTACGACTTGGAAGCTGGTGGTTACAACTTGAAAGCTTGTGGGTCTGCCCTTTAAGCTAGTGGCTACGACACAAAAATCTGGTAGTTACGACTTGAAAGCTTGTGGTTAAGACTTGGAAGTTGGTGATTTCGACTTTGAAGCTGGTGATTACGACTTGGAAGATGTTAATTAGGACTTGGAAGCTGGTGGTTACGACTTAGAAGCTGGTTGTTACGGCATAGAAGCTGGTGGTTACTACATAAAAGCTAGTGGTTACGAAATGGAAGCTGGTGGTTACGAATGAAAAGCTGGTGGCTACCACTTGGAAGCTGGTGAATAGGACTTGGAAGCTGGTGGTTACGACTTGGAAGATTCAGGTTACGACTTGGAAGCTGGTGTTATGACTTAGGATGTGTTGGTTACGACTTGGAAGCTGGTGAGTACACTTGGAATCTGGTGTTTACGACTTGGAAGCTGGTGGTTACGACTTGGAAGCTGGCGAATAGGACTTGGAAGCTGGTGGTTACGACTTGGAAGATTCTGGTTACGACTTGGAAGCTCGTGTTTACGACTTAGGAGGTGTTGGTTACGACATGGAAGCTGGTGGTTACGACTTGAAAGCTGGTTGTCACGACATAGAAGCTTGTAGTTACTACATAAAAGCTGGTGGTTACGACATGGAAGCTGGTGGTTACGATTTGAAAGCTGATGGTTACGACATAAAAGCTTGTGGTTACACTTGAAAGCTGGTGGTTATGACTTGAAAGCGGGTTATTACGACTCGGAAGCTGGTGGTTACGACTTGAAAGCCTGTTATTATGACTTGGAAGCTGGTCATTACGAATTGCAACCTTGTGGGTACGACTTGGAAGCTATGAATTAGGCTTTGAAGCTGGTGATTAGGACTCGGGGCTGGTGATTGCGATTTGGACGACGGCGGTTACGACTTAGAGGCCTATTATTACGACTTGGAAGATGGAATTACGACTTGGATGATAGTTATTGAGTTAAAAGTCAGTGGTTACGACTTGGAACTTGGTTATTACGACTTGGAAGCTGGTGATTACGATCTAAAAGCCGGTGGATACGACATGGGAGCTAGGGATTTCTACTAGTTAGATGGTGTTTAAGTTGTAAACTGGTGGTTAAGACTTGGAAGCTGGCGGTTGCGACTTGGAAGCTGCTGGACCCTACTTGGAAGCTGATGATTAATACTTGAAAGCTGGTGGTTACAACATGGAATCTGGTGGTTAAGACTTGGAAGCTGGTGTATAGGACTTGAAACTGATGATTAGGACTCGGAAGCTGAAGATTACGACTTAGATGTATATTATTACGACTTGGAAGCTGGTGATTACGACTTTGAAGCTGGTGAATAGGACTCGGAAGCTGGTGATTACGAGTTGGAAGCTTGTGAATAAGACTTGTTAGCTGGTGATTAGTACTCGGAAGCTGATGACTACGACTCGGAAACTGGTGGTTACCACTTTCAAGCCTGTTATTACGAATTGGAATCCGTGATTACAACTTGGGAGCAGGTGGTTACGACTTGGAGGCCTGTTATTACGAGTTGGATGCCTGTTATTACAACTTGGAATCTTGTGATTACGAGTTGGAAGCCGGTGGTTACTACTTGAAAGCCTGTTATTATGACTTGGAAGCTGGTGATTACGACTTAGGAGCTTGTGGTGACGACTTGGAAGCCAGTTAGTACGACTTAGAAGCTTGTGATTACGAGTTTGAAGCCGGTGGTTGGGACTTGGAAGCCTGTTATTACGACTTGGACGCTGGTGATATCGACTGGAAAGCTGGTGGTTACGACTTTAAAGCTGATGATTACGACTTGGAAGCCTGCTATTACGACTTGAATGCCAGTGTTACGAATTGGAAGCTTGTGATTACGACTTGGTAGCTGGTGATTGAACTTGGAAACTTGTGGTTAAGACTTGAAAGCTGGTAATTAAGACTTAAAAGCTGGTGGTTACGACTTGGAAGCTCTTGGTTACGACTTGGAAGCTAAGATTAGGACTTGGAAGCTGGTGGTTACGACTTGAAAGCTGGTGGTTACGAAATGGAAGGTGCTGGTTACGACTTGAAAGCTGGTGTCTACTACTTGGAAGCGGGGGATGACGACATGGAAACTGGTGCTTACGACTTGAAATCTGGTGGTTACGACATGGAAGCTGGTGGTTACGACTTTTAAACTGGTGTTTACGACTTGAAAGCTGGTGGTTACGACTTGTAAGCTTGTGGTTACGTCTTGAAAGCTGGTGGTTACGTAATATAAGTTGGCAGTTACAACAAGAAAGCTGGTGGTTACGACTTGAAATCTGGTGGTTACGACTTTAAAGCTGGTGGTTATTACTTACAGGGGGTAGATACGACTTGAAATCTCGTTCTTACGACTTGGAATCTGGTGGTTCCTACTTGGAAGCTCTTGGTGACTTATTATAAGCTGGTGACTACGATATGGAAGTTGGTGGTTACGACTTGGAAGCTGGTGGTTAAGACTTGGAATCTGGCGGTACGACTTGGAAGCTCGTGGTTGAGACTTAGAAGCCGGTGGTTATGACTTGAAAGCTGGTGGTTACAACATGGAAGCTGGTGGTTACGACTTCAAAGTTGTTAGGGAACGACTTAAAAACGGGTGTTTATGACTTGGAAGCTGGTAATTACGACTTGGAAGCTGGTGATTACGAGTTGGAAGCAGGTGGTTACGACTTGGAGGCCTGTTATTACGACTTGGAAGCCTGTTATTACGACTTTAAAGCTAGTAATTACAATTTGAAAGCCGGTATTTATGACTTGGAAGCCTGTTATTAGGACTAGGAAGCTGGTAATTACGACTTGGAAGTTGGTGGGTACGACTTGGAAACTGGTGATTAGGACTTGGAAGCTGGTGAATAGGACTTCGGAAGCTGGTGAGTTCGACTCGGAAGATGATGATTACAACTTTGAAACTCGTGGTTACGACTTGGAAGCCTGTTACTACGACTTGGAAGCTGGTGATTACGAGTTGGAAGCTGGTGGTTACGACTTGTAGGCCTGTTATTACGACTTAGAAGCCTGTTTTACGACGACGAGATTGTGATTAAGTTGAAAGCCAGTCGGTACGAATTGGAAGCCTATTATTACGACTTAGAAGCCTGTTATTACGACTAACTGCGAGTGATTTCGACTTGGAAGTTGTTGGTTACGAATTGGAAGCTGGTAATTACGACTTAGTAGCTGGTGATTAAACTTGGAAACTGGTGGTTAAGACTTGGAAGCTGGTGGTTACGACTTAGAAGCTGGTAGGTATGACTTGGAAGCTGGTAATTACGACTTGGAAGCTGGAGATTAAAGCTTCGAAGCTGTTGCTTACGACCTGGGAGCTGGTAATTAAGAATTGGAAGCTGGTGGTTACGGAATGAAAGCTGGTGGTTACCACATGGAAGCTGGTGGTTACGACTTGAAAGCTGGTAATTACGACTTGTAAGCTTGTGGTTACGACTTGGGAGCTGGTAGGGACGACATGGACGAGGGTGGTTAGGACATGGAAGCTGGTGGGTACGACATTGATGCTAGTGGTTACGACTTGAAAGCTGGTGGTTACGAATTTAAAGCTGGTAGGTACGCCTTGGAAGCTGGTGGTTACGACTTGGAATCTGGAAGTTACGACTTGGAAGCTGGTGGTTGCAACTTAGAAGCTGATAATTATGACTTTAAAGCTGGTAGTTACGACTTATAAGCTGGTGGTTACGACTTGGAAGACTGTTATTACGAATTGGAAGCTAGTGATTACGACTTACAAGCCAGTGGTTAGAATTGGAAGCTGGTGATTACGACTTAGTAGCTGCTGATTAAACTTGGAAACTGGTCGTTAAGACTTGGAAGCAGGTGGTAACGACTTAGGAGCTGGTGGTTACGACTTGGAAGCTAGTAATTACTACTTTTATGATGGTGGTTACGACTTGGAAGCTAGTAATTACGACTTGGAAGCTGTTAATTTCGACTTGGAAGCTGGTAGTTAAGACTTGAAAGTTAGTGTATATGACATGGAAGCTGGTGGTTACGACATGGAAGATGGTAATTAAGACATGGAAGCTAGCGGTTACGAATTGGAAGTTGGTGGTTACGACTTGGAATCTGGTAATTACGACTTGGAAGCTGGTGGATACGACTCTAAAGCTGGTGGTTACAACATGGAAGCTGGTGGTTACGACTTCAAAGCTGTTGGTTACGACTTTGAAGCTGGCGGTTATGACTGTGAAGCTCAGGGTTTCGACTTGGAAGCTTGTGGTTACGACTTGAAAGCTGGTGGTTATGTCATGGACTCTGGTGGTTACGACATGAAAGCGGGTAGTTACGACTTGAAAGCTAGTCGTTACACCTTGGAAGCTGGTGGTTATGATTTGAAAGCTGGTTGTAACGACTTGGAAGCTGGTGGTTACGAATTGAAAGCCCGGGGTTACCACCTGAAAGTTGCTGGTTACGACTTGAAAGCTGGCGGTTCCGACTTCGAAGCCTGTTATTACGACTTGAAAGCTGGTGATTGCGACTTGGACACTCGTGATTACGACTTCGAAGCTGGTGAATAGGACATAGAAGCTAGGGATTATGAGTTTGAAGCGGGTGGTTACGACTTGGAATGTTCTGGTTATGACTTGAAAGCCGGTGGTTACTACTTGGATGCTGGGGATTACGACTTGGAAGCTGGTGCTTACGACTTGAAATCTGGTAGTTGCGAGATGGTAGCTGGTGGTTACGACTTGAAAACTGGTGGTTACGACATGGAAGCTGATGGTTACGACTTGTAAGCTGGTGGTTACGTCTTAAAAGCTGGTGGTTACGACATAGAAGCTGGTAGTTAAGACATGTCAGCTGGTAGTTACGACTTGAAAGCTGGTGTTTACGACTTTAAAGATGGTGGTGATTACTTGGGAGCTGGTGGATACGACTTGGAAACTCGTGGTTACGACTTGAAAGCTCGTGCTTATGACTTGGAATCTGATAGTTACCACTTGGAAGCTCTTGGATACTTCTTGGAAGCTGGTGACTACGGCATGGAAGCTGGCGGTTACGACTTGGAAGCTCGTATTTAAGACTAGGAATTTGATGGTTACGACATAGAAGCTCGTGGTTAAGACTAGGTAGGTGGTAAATAGGACTTGGAAGCTGGTTGTAACGACTTGGATCCTGGTGGTTACGACTTGAAAGCTAGTGGTAAAAGACATGGAAGCTGGTGGTTACGACTTAAGAGCTAGTGGGTACGACTTGGAAGCTGGTGGTTACGACTTGGAAGCTGGTGGTTACGACTTGAAAGCTGAGGGGTCCGCCCTTTAAGCTGATGGCTACGTCATGAAATCTGGTAGTTACGACTTAAAAGCTTGTGGTTAGGACTTGGAAGTTGGTGGTTTCGACTTTGAAGCTGGTGGTTACGACTTGGAAGATGTCGGTTAGGACTTGGAAGCTGGTGGTTACGACTTAAAAGCTGGTTTTTACGGCATAGAAGCTGGTGGTTACTACATAAAAGCTAGTGGTTACGAAATGAAAGCTGGTGGTTACGACTTGAAAGCTGGTAGCTACGACATGGAAGCTGATGATTAAGACTTGGAATCTGGTGTTTACGACTTGGAAGCTGGTGGTTACGACTTGGAAGCTGGTGAATAGGACTTGGAAGCTGGTGGTTACGACTTGGAAGATCTGGTTACGACTTGGAAGCTGGTATTTACGACTTAGGAGAGGTTGGTTATGACTTGGAAGCTGGTGGTTACGACTTGAAAGCTGGTTGTCACGACATAGAAGCTGGTGGTTACTTCATAAAAGCTGGTGGTTACGACATGGAAGCTGGTGGTTACGACTTGAAAGCTGATGGTTACGACATGAAAGCTGTTGGTTACACTTGAAAGCTGGTGATTACGACTCGGAAGCTGGTGGTTACGACTTGGAAGCATGTTTTTACTACTTGAAAGCTGGTCATTAAGAATTGCAACCTGGTGGTTATGACTTGGAAGATAGGACTTGGACTTTGAAGCTGGTGATTAGGACTCGGAAGCTGGTGATTGCGATTTAGACGCGGGGGGTTACGACTTAGAGGCCTGTTATTACGACTTGGAAGCCGGTATTACGACTTGGATGATGGTGATTGAGTTGGAAGCCGGTGGTTGCGACTTGGAACCCGGTTATTTCGACTTGGAAGCTGGTGATTACGATCTGGAAGCCGGTGGTTACGACATGGAAGCTGGTGATTCCTACTAGTTAGATGGTGTTTAAAGTTGTAAACTGGTGGTTAAGACTTGAAACCTGGCGGTTAAGACTTGGAAGTTGCTGGCGTTACTTGAAAGCTGATGATTACGACTTGAAAGCTGGCGGTTACGACATGGAAGCTGGTGGTTACGACTTGAAAGCTGGTGAATAAGACTTGGAAGCTGGTGGTTACGACTTGAAAGCTGGTGAATAGGACTTGGAATTGGTGATTAGGACTCGGAAGCTGAGGATTACGACTTAGATGTATGTTATTACGACTTGGAAGCTGGTGATTACGACTTTGAAGCTGGTGAATAGGACTCGGAAGCTGGTGATTACGAGTTGGAAGCTTGTGAATAAGGCCTGGTAGCTGGTGATTAGGACTCGGAAGCTGATTACTACGACTCGAAAGCTCGTGGTTACCACTTGCTAGCCTACTAGTACGAATTGGAATCCGTGATTACAACTTGGAAGCCGGTGGTTACGACTTGGAGGCCTGTTATTACGACTTGGAAGCTTGTGATTACGAGTTTAAAGCCGGTGGTTGGGGTTCGGAAGCCTGTTATTACCACTTGGACACTGGTGATTACGACTGGGAAGCTGGTGGTTACGACTTGGAAGCTGGTGATTACGACATGGAAGCCTGCTATTACGACTTGTGAGCCGGTAATTACGACTTGAATGCCAGTGTTACGAATTAGAAGCTTGTGATTACGACTTGGTAGCTGGTGATTAAACTTGAAAACTTGTGGTTAAGACTTGAAAGCTGGTGGTTAAGACTTGGAAGCTGAGATTAGGACTTGGAAGCTGGTGTTTACGACTTGAAAGCTGGTGGTTACGACATGGAAGGTGCTGGTTACGACTTGAAAGCTGGTATCTACTACTTGGAAGCTGTGGATGAGGACTTGGAAACTGGTGCTTACGACTTGAAATCTAGTGGTTACGACATGGAAGCTGGTGGTTACGACTTGTAAACTGGTGTTTACGACTTGAAAGCTGGTGGTTACGACTTGTAAGCTTGTGGTTACGTCTTGAAAGCTGGTGGTTACGTAATATCAGCTGGTAGCTACAACAAGGAAGCTGGTGGTTCCGACGTGAAAGCTGGTGGTTACGACTTTAAAGCTGGTGGTTATTACTTGGAAGGTGGTGGATACTACTTGGAAGGTGGTGGATACTACTTGAAATCTCGCTCTTATGACTTGGAATCTGGTAGTTACCACTTGGAAGCTCTTGGTTACTTATTATGAGCTGGTGACTACGACATGGAAGCTGGTGGTTACGACTTGGAAGCTGGTGGTTAAGACTTGGAATCTGGCGGTTACGACTTGGAAGCTCGTGGTTACGACTTGGAAGCTGAAGGGTACGACTTGGAACCTGGTGGTTACGACTCTAAGCTCGTGGTTATGAAATGGAACCTGGTGGTTACGACTTGAAAGCTGGTGGGTACGACTTTGAACTGGTGGTTACGACTTGGAAGCTGATGGTTACGACTTGAAAGCTGCGTGTTATGACATTGAAGCTGTGGTTACGACTTGAAATCTGGTAGTTACGACTTGAAAGCTTGTGGTTACGAATTGGAAGTTGGTGGTTACGACATGGAAGCTGGTGGTTACGACTTGGAAGATGTTGGTTACGACTTGGAAGCTGGTGGTTACGACTTAAAAGCTGGTTATTACGACATGGAAGCTTGTGGTTACTACATAAAAGCTGGTGGCTACGACATGGAAGCTGGTGGTTACGACTTGACAGCTGGTGGCTACGACATAGAAGCTGGTGGTTACAACTTGGAAGCTGATAGTTACGACTTGGAATCTGGTGTTTACGACTTGGAAGCTGGTGGTTACGACTTGGAAGCTGGTGAATAGGACTTGGAAGCTGGTGGCTACGACTTGGAAGATGATGGTTATGACTTGGAAGCTGGTGGTTACGACTTGGAAGATGTTGGTTACGACTTGGAAGCTGGTGGTTACGACTTTAAAGCTGGTTGTAACGACATGGAAGCTGGTGGTTACTACATAAAAGCTGGTGGTTACGAAATGAAAGCTGGTGGTTACGACTTGAAAGCTGGTGGTTACGACATAGAAGCTGGTGGCTACACTTGAAAGCTGGTGGTTACGACTTGAGAGCTGATGATTACGACTTGCAAGCTGGTGTTTACGACTTGGAAGCCTGTTATTACACCTTGGAAGCTGTTGATTACGCCTTCAAGCTGGTGTTTACTAGATGGAAGCTGGTGATTGCAACTTAGAAGTTTGGAATCGGACTTTAAAGCTGGTGATTTGGACTCAGAAGCTGATGATTACGACTTGGAAGCCGCTGGTTACGACTTGGAGGCCTCTTATTACGACTTAAATGCCTGTTATTACGACTTGAAAGCTTGTGATTACGAGTTGGAAGCCGATGGTTACTACTTGGAAGCCTGTTATTACGACTTGGAAGCTTGTAATTACGAGGGGAAGCTGAGGGTTACGAGTGGAAGCCTGTTGTTACGACTTGTAGGCTGGTGATTACGAGTTTGAAGCCGGTGGTTAGGACTTGGAAGACTGTCATTACGACTTGGACGCTGGTGATTACGACTGGGAAGCTGGTGGTTACGACTTGGAAACTGGCGATTACGACTTGGAAGCTGGTGATTAGGAGTTGGAATCTTGTGTTTACGACCTGGAGGCCGGGTAGTATGACTTGGAAGCCTGTTATTACGACTTAAAAGCTGGTAATTAGGAGTTGAATTGGAAGCTGTTGATTACGACTAGGTAGCTAGTGATTTAACTTGGAAGCTGGTGGTTAAAACTTGGAAGCTGGTGCTTAAGACTTAAGAGCTGGTGGTTACGACTTGAAAGCTGTTGGTTACTACTTGGACGCTGGTGATTACTGCTTGGAAGTTGGTGGTTACGACTTGAAAACTGGTAGTTACGACTTGGAAGCTGATGGTTACGTCTTGAAAGCTGGTGGTTACGACATAAAAGCTGGTAGTTACGACATGAAAGCTGGTGGTTACGGCTTGACAGCTGGTGGTTACAACTTTAAAGCTTGTGGTTATTACTTAGAAGCTGGTGGATACGACTTGGAACTAGTGGTTACGACTTGAAAGCTCATGCTTACGACTTGGAATCTGGTGGTTACCACTTCAAAGCTCTTAGTTACTTCTTGTAAGCTGGTGATTACGACATGGAAGCTGGTGTTTACGACTTGGAAGCTGTTGGTTAAGACTTGGAATCTGGTGGTTACGACTTGGAAGCTGGTGATTAGGACATGGAAGCTGGTGATTACGACTTGAAAGCTGGTGGTTATTATTTGGAAGTTGGTGGTTACGACTTGAAAGCTGGTGGTTACGACATGGAAGCTAATGGTTACGAAATGAAAGCTGGTGGCTACAACTTGAAAGCTGGTGTTTACGACTTAGAAGCCTGCTATTACGACTTGTAAGCCAATAATTACGACTTAGAAGCCAGTGGTTACGAATTGGAAGCTGGTGATTACGACTTGGTAGCTAGTGATTACACTTGGAAGCTGGTGGTTACGACGTGGAGGCTCTTGGTTACTTCTTTGAAGCTGGTGGTTACGACGTGGATGCTCTTGGTTACTTCTTTGAAGCTTGTGATTACGACATGGAAGCTGTTGGTTACGACTTGGTAGCTGGTGGTTAAGACTTGGAATCTGGTGGTTACGACTTAGAAGCTCGTGGTTACGACTTGGAAGCTGGTGAATAGGACTTGTAAGCTGGTGGTTACGACTTGGAAACTGGTGGTTACGATTGAAAGCTGGTTCGCTACGACATGGAAGCTGGTGGTTATGACTTGGAAGTTCATGCTTACGACTTATAATCTGGTGGTTACAACTTGAAAGCTCTTGGTTAGTTTTGTAAGCTGCTGATTATGACATGGAAGCTGGTGATTACGACTTGGAAGCTGGTGATTAAGACTTGGAATCTGATGGTTATGACTTGGAAGCTGGTGGTTAGGACATGGAAGCTGGTGATTACGACTTGGAAGCTGGTGGTTGTTACTTGGAAGATGGTGGTTACGACTTGAAAGCTGGTGGTTACGACATGGAAGCTTATGGTTACGACTTGAAAGCTGGTGGCTAAAACTTGAAAGCTGGTGTTTACGACTTGGAAGCCTGATATTACGACTTGTAAGCCTGTAATTACGACTTAGGAGCCAGTGGTTACGAATTGGAAGCTGGTTGTTACGAAATGGAAGCTGGTGGTTACTACATAAAAGCTGGTGGTTACTACATGGAAGCTGGTAGTTACAACTTAAAAGCTACTGGCTACGACATGGAAGCTGGTGGTTACGACTTGGAAGCTGGTGGTTACGACTGGGAAGCTCATGCTTTCTACTTGTAATCTGGTGGTTACCACTTGGAAGCTCTTGGTTACTTCTTGTAAGCTGGTGATTACGAGATGGAAGCTGGTGGTTACAACTTGGAAGCTGGTGGTTAAGTCTCGGAATCTGGTAGTTACGACTTGGAAGCTGGTCGTTAGGACATGGAAGCTGGTGATTTAGACTAGAAAGCTGGTGGTTACTACTTGGAAGCTGGTGGTTACGACTTGAAAGCTGGTGGCTACGACATGGAAGCTGGTGGTTACGACTTTGAAGCTGGTGGTTACGACTTGGAATCTGGTTTTTACGACTTGGAAGCTGGTGGTTGCGACTTGGAAGCTGGTAAATAGGACTTGGAAGCTGGTGGTTACGACTTGATAGATGCTGGTTACGACTTGGAAGCTGGCGGTTACGACTTAAGAGCTGGTGTTTACGACATGGAAGCTGGTGGTTACGACTTGAAAGCCGGTTGTTACGACATGGAAGCTGGTAGTTACTACATAAAAGCTGGTGGTTGCGACTTTAAAGATGTTGCTTACGACTGAGAAGCTGGTGGTTAGGACTTGGAAGCTGATGGTTACGACATGGAAGCTGGTAATTACGACTTGGAAGCTGGTGAATAGGACCTGGAAGCTTTGGGTTACGACTTGGAAGCTGGTGAATAGGACTTGGAAATGGTGATTAGGACTCGGAAGCTGAAAATTACGAATTGGATGCCTGTTATTACTACTTGGAAGCTAGTGATTACGACTTTGGAGCTGGTGAATAGGACTCGGAATCTGATGATTATGACTCAGAAGGTCGTGGTTACGACTTGGAAGCCTTTTATTACGACTTGAAATCCGTGATTACAAGTTGGAAGCCTGTGGTTACGACTTAGAGGCCTGTTATTACGACTTGGATGCCTGTTATTACGACTTGGAAGCTGGTGATTACGAGTTGGAAGCCGGTGGTTACTACTTGGAAGCCTGTTATTACGACTTAGGGGCTAGTGATTACGAGTTTGAAGCCAGCGGTCACGACTTGGAAGCCGGTTATTACGACTTAGATGCTGGTGATTACGACTAGGAAGCTGGTGGTTACGACTTGGAAGCTGGTGATTACTATTTGGAAGCTTGTGATTAGGAGTTAAAAGCCGGTGTTTACGATTTGGAGGCCTGTTATTACTACTTGGAAGCCTGTTCTAACGAATTGGAAACTGGTGAATGAGTTGGAAGACGGTGCTTACGACTTAGAAGCCTATTATTACGGCTTGTAAGCCTGTTATTACGATTTGTAAGCTGGTGATTACGACTGTGAGGCCGGTTCTTACAACACCGAAGCCTATTATTACGACTTGTAAGCCTGTTATTACGACTTGGAATCTGGTGATTACGACTTGGAAACTTGTGGTTACGACATGGAAGCTGGTGGTTACGACTTGGAAGCTGCTAATTACGACTTGGAGGCTGGTGTTTACGACTTGGAAGCTGGTTATTACGACTTGGAAGGTTGTGATTACCACTTGGAAGCTGGTGGTTACTACTTGGTAGCCCGTGGTTACGACTTGAAAGCTGGTGGTTACGACTTGACCGCTGTTTTTTACGACTTGGAAGCTGGGATTACGACATGGAAGCTGGTGGTTACGACTTGAAAGCTGGTGGTTACGACATGGACGGTGTTGGTTACGACTTGAAAGCTTGTGGTTACTACTTGGAAGCTGGGGATTACGACTTGGAAGCCTGTGCTTACGATTTGTAATCTGGTGGTTACGACATGGAAGCTGGTGGTTACGACTTAAAAACTGGTTGGTATGACTTGAAAGCTAGTGGTTACGAAATTGAAGCTGGTGGTTACGACATGAAATCTGGTAGTTATGACTTGAAAGCTTGTGGTTACGAGTTGGAAGCTGGTATTTACGACTTTAAAGCTGGTGGTTACGACTTGGAAGATGTTAGTTAGGACTTAGAAGCTGGTGGTTACGACTTAGAAGCTGGTTGTTACGACATGTAAGCTGGTCGTTACTACATAAAAGCTGGTGGTTACGACATGGAAGCTGGTGGTTACGACTTTAAAGCTGGTGGTTACGACATAGAAGCTGGTGGTTACGACTTGGAAGATGGTGGTTAGACTTGGAATCTGGTGGTTGCGACTTGAAAGCTCGTGGTTACGATTTGGAAGCTGGTGAATAGGACTTGGAACCTGGTGGTTACGACTTTGAACCTAGTGGTTACGTCTTGAAATCTGGTGGTTACGACTTGAAAGCTAGTGGTACACTTAGTGGTGGTGGTTACGACTTGGAAGCTGGTGGTTACGACTTTAAAGCTTGTTGTTACGACATTGAAGCTGGTGGTTACGACATGAAATCTGGTAGTTACGACTTGAAAGCTTGTGGTTACGACTTGGAAGCTGGTGGTTACTACTTGGAAGCTGGTGGTTACGACTTGGAAGATGTTGGTTACGGCTTCGAAGCTGGTGGTTACGAATTGAAAGCTCGTTGTTACGACATGTAAGCTGGTGGTTACTCCCTAAAAGCTGGTGGTTACGACATGGAAGCTGGTGGTTACGACTTGAAAGCTGGTGGCTACGACATGGAAGCTTGTGGTTACGACTTGGAAGCTGGTGGTTACGACTTGGAATCTGGTGTTTACTACTTGGAAGCTGGTGGTTACGACTTGGAAGCTGGTAAATAGGACTTGGAAGCTGATGGTTACGACTTGCAAGCTCGTGGTTACCACTTAAGAGATGGTGGTTAAAGCATGGAAGCTTGTGGTTACACTTGAAAGCTGGAGGTTACGACTTGAAAGCTCGTGATTACGACCTTGAAGCTGGTGTTCACGACTTAGAAGCCTGTTATTACGACTTGGAAGCTGGTGATTAGGACTTGCAAGCAGGTGGTTACGACTTGGAAGCTGGTGATTATGACTTGGAAGCTGGGAATTGAACTTTAAAGCTGGTGTTTAGGACTCGGAAGCTGATGATTACGACTTGGAAGCTCGTGATTACGAATTGGAAGCCTGTTATTATCACACGGAAGCTGGTGATTGCGATTTGGAAGCAAGTGGTTACGTCTTAGAGGCCTGTTATTACGACTTAGAAGCCGTTATTACGACTTGGAAGATAGTGATTGAGTTGGAAGCCGGTGGTTACGACTTTGAAGCCTGTTATTATGACTTGAACCCTGTTATTACGACTTGAAAGCTGGTGTTTACGACTTGGAAGCCGGTGCTTACGAATTGAAAGCTTGTGATTACGACTAGTTAGATGGTGATTAAAGTTGAAAGCTCGTTGTTAAGACTTGGAAGCTGGCGGTTGTGACTTGGAAGCTGCTGGTTACCACTTGGAAGCTGATCATTACGACTTGAAAGCTGGTAGTTACGACATGGAAGCTTGTGGTTACGACTTGGAAGCTGGTGAATAGGACTTGGAACTGGTGATTACAACTCGGAAGCTGAGGATTACGACTTGGAAGCCTGTTATTACGACTTGGACGCTGCTGATTACGACTTCGAAGCTGGTGAATAGGACTCGGAAGCTGGTGATTACGAGTTGGAAGCTGATGAATGAGACTTGTTAGCATGTGATAAGTACTTTAAAGCTAATGATTAAGACTCAGAAGCTCGTGGTTACGACTTGGAAGCCTGTTATTTCGACCTGGAATCCGTGATTATGAGTTGGAAGCCGGTGGTTACGACTTGGATGCCTGTTATTACGACTTGGATGCTGGTGATTACGAGTTGGAGGCCAGTGGTTACTACTTGGAAGCCTGTTTTTACGACTTGGAAGCTGGTGATTACGACTTTGAAGCTGGTGATTACGACTAGGAAGCTGGTGGTTACGAATTGGAAGCTGCTGATTACTACTTCGAAGCTGGTGATTAGGAGTTGGAAGCCGGTGTTTACGTCTTGGAGGCCAGTTAGTACGACTTGGTTTTGTTATTACGACTTGGAAGCTTGTGATTGTGAGGTGAAAGCAGGTGTTTACGACTTGGAAGCCTGTTATTACTACTTGGAAGCCTGTTTTTACGACTTTGAAGCTGGTGATTGAGTTGGAAGCCGGTGCTTACGACTTGGAAGCCTATTATTACGACTTGTAAGCCTGTTATTAGGACTTGGAAGCTGGTGATTAAGATTTGGAAGCCGGTGCTTACGACTTGAAAGCCTATTGTTACGACTTGTAAGCCTATTATTACGACTTCTAAGTCTGTGTATTACGACTTGGAAGCTGGTGATTGTGACTTGGAAGCTGCTGGTTACGCCTGGAAAGCTGGTGGTTCCGACTTCGAAGCCTGTTATTACCACTTGGAAGCTGGTGATTACGACTTGGAAGCTGGTGGTTACGACTTTGAAGCTAGTGATTACGACTTGGAAGCTGGTGATTACGACTTGAAAGCTGGTGAATAGGACTTGGAAGCGGGTGATTATGACTCGAAAGCTGATGATTACGACTTGGAAGCCTGTTATTACGACTTGGAAGCTGGTGATTACGACTTGGAAGCCGATGGTTACGACATGGAAGCTGCTGGTTACGACTTGGAAGCTGGTAGTTACGACTTGGAGGCTGGTGGTTACGACTTGGAAGCTGGTAATTACGACTTGGAAGCTGGTGATTACCGCTTGGAAGCTGTTGGTTACTACTTGGTAGCCCGTGGTTACAACTTGGAAGCTGTTGGTTACGACTTGAAAGCTGGTGGTTCCTACTTCGAAGCCTGTTATTATTATACTTGGAAGCTGGTGATTACGTCTTGGAAGCTGGTGGTTACGACTTTGAAGCTGGTGATTACGACTTGGAAGCTGGCGATTATGACTTAGAAGCTGGTGAATAGGACTTGTTAGCTGGTGATTATGACTTGGAAGCTGATTATTACGACTTGGAAGCCTGTTATTACGACTTGGAAGTTGGTGATTACGACTTGAAAGCTGGTGATTACCGCCCTGAAGCTGGTGGTTACGACTCGTTCGACTGTGGTTACGACTTGGAAGCTGCTGGTTATGACTTGAAAGCTGGTCGTTCCGACCTCGAAGCCTGTTATTACCACTTGGAAGCTGGTGATTACGACTTGGAAGCTGGTGGTTACGACTTTGAAGCTGGTGATTACGATTTGGAAGCTAGTGATTATGACTTTGAAGCTTGTGAATAGGACTTGGAAGCTGGTGATTATGACTCGGAAGCTGATGATTACGACTTGGAAGTCTGTTATTCCGACTTGGAAGCTGGTGATTACGACCTGGAAGCCGGTTATTCTGACCTGGAAGCCGGTGGTTACGACTTGGAAGCTGGTGGTTACGACTTGGAAGCTGGTGCTTATAACTTGTAATCTGGTGGTTACGACTTGGAAGATACTGGTTACCTTTACTTTTTCTTAAGATATCTTTGTATATGGGTCAATCTTTATCCATAAAGAAAAACGAAATTGTTAATAAAAATGGTATGAATCGAGAACAAAGCTTATATTCGCCAAATCGTCCGTTAAGGGACGAATTTCTCTACCGTTAAAACTCTTTCCATAAAAATAATAAACTACGTTTAAAAACGTCTCAGATTTCATGTCTTTCCGACCTTGTTAAATTTCTTTTTATCTTGGATTTTTATCACGTTATCTGTTTATTCAATTCACTCTTTTTTTTTCGTCTCCTTTTTTATTTTTAATGTCTTTTAGGAATCTGAAGAGTGCTTGTTTCCGAAGTAGGATTCGTGAACTAATTAGCACTTAATTAAAAAAGCGCTGAATGCAGTCGTGAGATGGGAGAAGTTCGGCGATCTAATTCTGACCTAAATGGGGGCGAGGGGAAGGCAAAGGAAAACTGTTTTATATTACGGCTTGCCAGGGGGGAGTTAAATGGCTCCATGATATTTCACAAGAGATATAGGAGGGAGGGGGGGGGGAAGACTCACCAGGAACAAGGCGGCTGTCGAATCGAGACCGAGATTCGCTACTATGTGCAACAGTGAGTTCAGCCTCGAGACGAGCCGGTTGGTCTGACCTGGCCAGAGGTAATTAGAAAGTAAAGAAACGAGTTTAGAGGGTCTTTTATTCACATAACCGATTGCGTTTTATTGTTGCTGCGATTTTGCATGTTATATGAAGAATTTACGTGTACCACCTGCCAGAGTCACTATGTGGGCTTTTCAAGTCTACAACTAAGATGTAGGATCACAAAGCACTTGGGGCGGTCACATAGAACCACTATTCCACTTTCTAACCCTGAATTATCTCCAATTAAACCACATTATCAAAAACATCTTTTAGTCTATTGACTTTTGCGTCCTCTTCTCCAGAATTAAAAAATCTTGAATCTTTATACATTAAAGAACTAAATCTGGAACTCAATAATTACTCATGTTCCCTTAAATTGTTTACCATATAAACCAATACACATTCAGCCAACCAACAAAACTTCCCTAACAGAGCTTTCCTCTTAGCTATTTCCCGCTATAATTCTCAGTTGTTTTATCAGCTTCAACGGTGAAGGTCAGCTTCTGTTTCTAGTTTTCTCAGGATTTTTTGCATCATTTTGTTTGTCTTGATTTTTAACATGGAACTATTGCATTTTAAATGTTTTATCTTATTCACTTGACTATTTATCTATTTTAATACTTTTTTATCTTTGTGTTTTAATTGCTCTGTCCAACAATGATTTTTGCTACAGAAATGAAAAAATAGTTTTCTATTGTAGTTTTTTACGTAGATTACGAAAATTACCTTTATTTTTCATGAAATGACTTCATTTTTTTGTAATCTGCACATTTAATTTTTTTTTTAATATTAGATTATTCAGTATATATGTAGAGGTATGAAATATTTGTTATTATTTTTATTTTATTTGAAAAAAAGTACAAAGATAAGTGGAAACAAAAAGCTTATTCATCAAAAGAAATTAATATGTCCTTTTAATACATTTCAGAGTGTGGTATTATAAAAATATATTTAAAAAAATAATGAAGATTTAAGATTTTTTCAAAATTGCTGAAATCTATACAATACTCATATATTTTTAGAATATTTAGGCTTCTTTTTATGTACAACATCTTGTCTGTCTCTGTGAAGGGTCCAGCAGAAGTCAACAAGAATTGCAGGACTCCATTTTCCTGTATAACGATTTTCTATAGTAGCAATATCTGGAAAGAAAGACAGATGGGAATGCAAAAAATGCACCTTTAGTGACATACCACATCCCAACTCATTATAAGAACTAATCAAATTCTGAACAAGAATGTGGTAATTTTCTGATTTGTGCCTTCCAAAGAGACCATTACATACACCTTTGAAACTATGCCAGGCCTCAAATTCTGGCTCACTCAATTTGCCTCAAACTCACTATCTACCATAAGTTGTCGAATCTGAGGCTCAATAAAGATTCATTCTTTAATTTTAGCACCACTAATCTTAGGAAATTTTGTTTTTAAATATAAGAAGGATGGCTGGTCATGCTTTAAGGCTTTCACAAATTGTTTCATTAAACCTAATTTTATGTGAAGTGGTGGCAAAATTATGTTTTCCTTAGGAACCAATGGTTCACATATGACATTATGACAACCTACTTTTGTCTCTTCTCTTAAAGACCATTCTGAGCGTATGTAATGTTCTCCGCGAGCTCTACTGTCCCACTGGCACAAAAAACACATGAATTTTGTGTAGCCTGACTGCAAGCCATTTAAAATGGCTACTACCTTAAGGTCAGCACAAATCAGCCATTTATGTTCACTATATTTAATGCATTTTAAAATGAAATCTAAATTATCATAAGTTTCTTTCAAAACAACAGAGTGATCTACTGGTATCAATGGTAGTTTATTTCCATTATGCAGAAGCACGGCTTTACTATTTTATAAAGAAGCGTCAATGAAAAGTCTCCATTGCCTGGGTTCATAATGTATATCTAATTCTTCAAAGAGACGTGGAATATTATTACAGTAGCATAAATTGTTGCCAAATGAAAGTTTGTCTTGTAAATTGTTTGATCGAATGCGAATCTTAGTAATTCGAACATCTTCTGCTACTAAATTTCTTTCTTTGAGTCTCGATGCCAGTAATTCACTCTGTTGCTTTGTTAAGTTTAGATCTCTAACAAAATCAGCTAGATCAAGTTGTGAGAGAGGTTTTGGAGTAGTATCAACAGTTTCAGGAACATAAATTTCAGTTTCTGGTTCACATGATTCCATAACTGATTCATCAGAGTTAGACAAACAATTTCTGCAGGTGGTTCAGGTACTGGAATGTCTTTTGAGTGAGGTATAGGCCGAATAACAGATCTAAGGTTGGAATATACCACAGCTGAAAGGCACTTAGTTGTTTTACGTAAAAGTATGAGAATTATATGCATAAAATTTAAAGTTATGTACATATGTGTGATTACAATCAAGTGGTTCTAAACTTAATTAATTTTCTATTTTTTAAAAATAATATTACAGTATACTACTTCAAAATATAGGTACAGTGGACAATAAACAATTAGTTACTTTGTATGTCTACCAAACAGAAATAGCAGTCAGTGGTATGATCTTGGGGCTCTCGCTATACCATTGGAACACCAAATTGAAGGCTTTTTATTTTCCCTTTAGACCATTTTGATAAAGAATTAAAGCATGTCGTTCAACACATATGTGGTGCCCATGGTTTATCTTGGTCGTCAATTTTACATCCAAAATACAAATAATATAAGTTTTTTCACTAGAGAAGAAATTTTGCATTGATTTTTTAAAAATGTTACACATATGTAGCAGAATTTATCGGGGCAATTTTTTCACTGTCCTCTTGGCATTTTAATTAAAGTTTTTGCTTTTATTTAAAATTTTATCAATTTAAATAATCTGAAAATAAGAAATAAAAGAATGAAATTCGTTAAAATCTTCAAAATTTGACAAAAATAGTAATTGGCAACTTACAAAAAACTTTAGTCATTTCGATAAAAATGACTTCCATTTTTTAAATCTAAAAATAAAACTACATAAAAAAATGTAATTCTAATCTTTGTAGTCGACAAAAAGAAGTTACATTTTGTTAGACAGTGTTATTTTAACATTTTTTGAGGAGAAGGGGGGGGGGCAATCTAGTATATATATATATATATATATATATATATATATATATATATATTTACTCTTTTTGAATACATTGCCACCCGTTGTGATTTAAAGACTTTTACATTTGACATTTTTATTAATTCTATACTTATTACTCATTTATTTTATTACGTTTTAGCTATTTACCTGATTGGTTTTAATGATATGCACTTGTATATTTTAAGATTTCTTTTGTATTCTTATTAGATGCCTAGCGATTGAAGATGGTATCTGCTGAGTACCGAAACGTCCGGAAAATATAATGTCTCAAACAATTGTATAGGTCTTCTCTCTCTCTCTCTCTCTCTCTCTCTCTCTCTCTCTCTCTCTCTCTCTCTCTCTCTCTCTCTCTCTCTCTCTCTTCCAGCAAGGACTCGAACCTAAGACTTTTGGTTCTCTAGACGAGCGCTCTTCTGCCTGACCTAACGGGACCAATGCCGATTGCAACACATTTTCCCCAAGTAAACTTTCCGTTCGTATCTCCAAAGACCTTCGCCTAAATGAAACAGAGATCTGACAGGGGTCAACTCCCGTAAGAACTCTGTTCTCTTGTTTCGGCGTATCCTTTGGTGTTGTTGCTGGCGTTAATACGCCAGCAACAATTGTCCGATAGTTTTCAGTCGTATAATGACGGGATGCGTTCATTTTGTAGATTATATATATATATATATATATATATATATATATATATATATATATATATATATATATATATATATATATATATATATATATATATATTTAATACTTTCTCTGTGTCTAAGATATACTGCATTTTTTTTTACTTTTGTTTAACAAGGTCAGGTCACTGGAAGATCAGATTCCTGTTCGAAACGAACAAGTAGGACAGTGAACATAGGGATCCGAGACGACCAGGTATATATTTGACTCTCAAAGTACTCACGCATTCACGAAATTGAATACTTTTCTCGTGGGTATTTTTTTATCTCGTGTCAAGACCGACATGATTAAATTCATACGGTTTTTTTTCAGTGTATGTAGAAAATGCCATATTGAAAATATTATAGGACTCAATTGGGCTCTGCTGAGTGCCTCTGCCCTGATTGTTTGTCCCATTATTCATTGTATATTGGATTTGACCGAGTGACCTGGGCAGAGAAAAGTCAAGGATAAGTGAGTCAATCCAATATTTTGCCTGTGAGGTCAATATCCATTTTAACTTTCCAATCAGAAGTATTGGGAACCCATTATATATTAAGGGGGAGAAGTACCCCTCTGTATTATCTAATCATTTACCATTAAAATAGTAGCGTAGCCAAAGGGGCATCCACCCCCTTTTGAGCACTTACGAGCCCTCCAGGCCCCAATGCCAGCAAGGAAGACCTGACCCGCTGAATGGGTGCTGAACTCCATGATTGGATCAAAGAGAGCTGGTGGGGACCCGGGTCCTTTTATCTAAGCCTTTTAATTGAGACTTGGAAGGGACAAATGTAGCCTGGACCGGAGTGTTGCAGCTGACATCTGGAGGATTGCTTACTGTCTCGAATGCCCACAAAGAGGATTTGCGGTATTGTATAAATATTTTAAACCTCTGAATGTCCTCCATATTCAACACTTTCTGTACCCATGCCCTTGTTAGTGTTCACTTTTAATTAAAAAAAAGGCGTCCGGATGATGGCAATGGGTTGCTCGTAAGGACGAATGAAACGTTTTCTTTTTTTTCTGGCCCTCAGGGTGGGGCTCTCAGACGTCGGGCAGGAGCACCCTTGCTCAATTACCCTCATTCATTCACCCCCGATATATGGGTACTATGGGGTACTAGGAATTGTAGTTAAGACTATCAAGCGACTACCTTGGGTGAGTTAACCGTAGCGCGTGAATGCAGTTGACTACGTGAGGCCAAGACGAGACGAGAATTGATGCAGAGAGTAGACATAATCCAGCGGCACGATGTGAAAAAGACCAAGAGAAAATTATTAGAACACCAAGCAATGGCTTCGCCAATGCCCTCTACGGGGAACGCTTGCGCTTCACTACTAAGATTAAAATCTAAAAAAAGCAGCCATGGTTAAATTTTTAAAAAAATTCTGAACTTCGCCAATTATAATAATTTTAAAAAGGAACTCTAAACTAAATTTTTTCCCTTTCAAAATATCACGTTGCTAAAATATAGTTATAGAAGAAGATATATAAAAGTAAATTTTCTGAACTTCACCATTTGTAATTCTTTGGGTTTTAAAAAGTTCACAAAATTTCGATACTTATATTTATTTCTGAACTTCACTATTTTGTTTTTTGATATTATAAAAGAATTATTAGAAATAACTTTGATAAAAAAACATAAGTCCTAACCAAACCAAGATCAAATTATTATTCAAATACTCAAAGAAATCCCCTTCGTAAATTATTTAGTTAGTGATGATGATTATGATATGTACTGGAAACCTTTTATTTTGGGGGGATCAAAAGCCCGCTGTCAGAGCCGGATAGGCGGTAGGCCACAGACCGAATGACTGCCTGCGAAGTGCAAGCTTCTCTTGTTATATATGGAATCTTTTCTCTTTTTATGGCGCAATTTCGCCTCCTCAGCCAAATGGCTGAGCAGCCGGTTACACGAGTGACTAGGCTATGACATCCATAATGTTACGATATCCTTTGTTGTTGTTTTTTTTTTGGGGGGGGGGGCGTTATCCTAATTTTATCTTAAAGTAGCCTAGTTATAGGCCAGTTTTTAATACGACGACTAATGCCCAAGTAGGCAGTCGCCAGATGAGCTCTTTAATAAAAAAAAAATCCTGATAGATCGGCAGAAACATCATTATCTATAATTAATCCTTGCCAAAGATACGATATAAACATTTGACTCTTAACCTATCACAGATCTTTAAAGATCCAGAAACAATTAGCCACACAAAACCAAATAGAGTCGCTTTGGGCCAAGGTGAAAATGGGGAATAACAAGAGGGAAAGTTCCTGCAATGACCTGCGAGGTTTTGTGATAAGATGATAAATGGTAATTGCATTGATAGTTTCCAATGGTTCAAATCACTTACAAGTGCATTTGAATGGCTAAATAAGGCTCAATAATCTCCAGGGTGAATCATCCTATGTTCCATGATCATATGGGTCATTTTATGGCTTTAAATGGATACAATTGAACTTTACTCATTTTGAAAATAAAGCGATCCCTTGACCTGCCACTTCGCCGCAGGTAAAAAAGAATGTGGAGCTGCTCGTTCTCTGATCGACTCCTATATGCGCGACGTTTTATGAAGGCAACGAAATAAAACAAAAGACTTAGTTGCTCAAATTTACAAAGACATTGTAAACGTTTATTTATTAAATAATGTTCAACTTTTACTTTTTTTACGTGGTGTTAATAACCTCTAATTGGAGGTGTAATAATGGACTTCATTCAGAAACTACTCGTATCATCCCAAAGCGTCGCCGCCAGAATCTGCAACACCTCCGAATGGAACCAGAACTCATCTAAAAAATTTAAATTTTGCATCTTTTTATTTTATGTTCTCAAAAATTAAAAAAACTTAACTTTTTGTTTTCGAATTGGACTTGGACTTAGACTTAAGAAGTTAGTGAATTGAGAGAGAGAGAGAGAGAGAAAGATAAATATATATTTATAGTGAGAGAGTAAATAAGTAAATATATATATATATATATATATATATATATATATATATATATATATATATATATATATATATATATATATATATATATATATATATATATATATAAAGGTTCATGACCATAAAACTTTCATATATTCACTTAAGCTCATATGGAGATCAAAAATATACTAAAGTTACTTCTTTAATAGTCTTTAACTATTCGTATAATCTACATATGACATGTAAAAATGGCTAATCTTAAGCTGACCAATTTGAAAAATTACTTAAAATAACATTTCGCCATATTTTCAACCAGAGACATTCATTTTTTCGAGTTAGTATCTCCTCGTGAAATTTAGAGAGTAAGAACTTATGTATACTTAAGGTGTCTAGACCGTAAGGAGGAACTTGCTTAAACTTAGCCCTTAAAGCCAATAACATTCTCAGGATTTGTATGCATAGAGCAAAAAATTATCTTTGTCATCAAATTAATTTACCTTTAAGACATCATTTATTACATTTTTCTTATTAAAATAGTGCAGTTATTTTACATCACATCAGAGTAAAGAAAATACCAATTAATTGCTAAATCAGATCCGATAATCATCTCTTCATCCAAAGTGAAGTTCTGAAATCCGTCTTTGTCATTGTTGTGATACAAATATTTATTTTATCTCCTTTTGCTATCTCTCTTTATATATCTGTCTCTTTTTCTTTTTCATTAAATCATTTCATTTAACTCTAGAAAATGTGTAAATGTCGAGATCCCGTATCAAGTAGCCCTCGAGGTGGATCGCAAAATCTATTGATATGAACATAATTCTCTCGTAGACACTCCACCATCCTCTTCTCGCTCCCGATTCTGCCCACGGCACAAAACAAGGACACAACGCTACAAGACCCTTGGGAATATTAGTCGTAGATAAAGGCTTGTGGTAGACTCAATTTGGCGTATGTATGCCTGTATTATACATGACTCTTATTGTGTCCATTTCTATTTCTATGAATTTCCGTGTTCTTTTGGATTTATGGTCTTCTGTGGGTTTCTTTGTGCCTCTGTTAGTCCCTTTGTCCTGTCTCCTCTCTGTCTATCTAAATATCGAGCGTCTCAAAAGGGATGACAGCTTGACAGAAAACGGAGGAGTATAATCAATGTTTACATTTGAAAACAGTTGTGTAGAAGTATTTTTAGTTGATGATGATATGTTGGATTTTAAGGAATGGGGGAGGGGGGCGTGTGACGTATTAACTATTACTTTGCGAGTTATGATCTTGTTAGTAACTTCAAGTAATATACCCTTCTATTTAGTCCGTCTACGTAACAGAGTTTCACGTTCACTAAATTCACGTTTTACCTTTTTTTCTAACACATTCTAGCAGAGATGTGTTAGGTAGTAAAGATGAAATCTCGGTATTGCGGTAGTTAGTGGTTTCCTTGAGGTGAAAATGTTTAAAGTATTCAAGGTTTGGTAAGGTTCTACAAAGCTTCGTGAACACCAGAATTTTTCATGGTTCTTCCAGGAACCAATTTACAAATTTTCTGATAAAATAAATCTCTTCATCATGTTTTATGTGGTCGACAAAGAACTTCCATCCTGTTCATTTTTGAGGTTTCCAAGAGGGAAATTTTTAATTTTACCTTCGAAACGCTTAATGGATTTTAAAAACATGAATGAGTCTCCTCTCATTCACCTTCATTTCACTTCACTTCAGTTTCAACCTTCCCTTCCACAAGATGAACGCGGTATTTAATGAGGTCGAAGGGAATAAGTACCCTCCTCATCCTACCCTTTATGTCCTATACCCTATACCTGACACCAACTTGGGGGCGAATAATTTAAAATATCTTGCGCAAACATACATAAAAGAGAAACCGAAGCGGTAAATACTGTATACATAAAATACTACTCCTACTTCCAATACTACTAGTAATAATAATAATAATAATAAGAAGAAGAAGAGGAAGAAGAGGAAGAAGAAGAGGAAGGAAGAGAAGAAGTATAAGAAGAAAAAGAAGAAGAATATAATGACTCTGGTAAATAAACAAACTGATCGCCATTTGAATATTGTCTGAATTTGGCGTTTTCAAGTTGTCTGCAATCATTGTAAACATTAATAAATTGCTGCCACACAGTTACGTAATACTGTTAGAAACAAGAGAAATTTTATTGCGCCGTTGCATTCGTGGGTGGCAATTGTTTCGCTACACTTGTTTGGATACGCCAATGGAGCGTTGCCTGGGACGCATTTGGAATACAGGATTGTATACAGTTTTGTTTTTTTTAAATAACATTTATTAAAAAAAAACAATTAATCTTAAGTAGTAGAAAGATACTCAAAGTAGTCTAGGCACTATGTAGTGGCTAGCCACCGCATAGCGTTATAGCTCCCTTTAGCCCAAAGTTCTATTTTTTTTAACTCGTATCTCAGTAAATTGTGGCGCTATAGAGAAAATACTTTAAACCAATTTACATCCAAACCGTCTCACTATGGTTAACCTTTGAGAAAAATAGCATTGATTTTTGTTTTATGTACCAAAGTAAAAGTTCATGTAAAAAATAACAAATACATTCAATATTTTATTTGTTTTGG
The DNA here is from genome assembly GCA_963969495.1 of Ceratothoa steindachneri. NCBI lineage: Eukaryota > Metazoa > Arthropoda > Malacostraca > Isopoda > Cymothoidae > Ceratothoa > Ceratothoa steindachneri. The sequence continues at coordinate 51,357,358 of OZ018329.1, forward strand.
TCAATAAAAAATGGATTAGGCCACCCTCCTCTTAAAAAGACTACTCGCGTTTTCGATATAGGTATACTTCGTTTCACCTCATGGTATTTCATGCCAGGATTGTAATATTTTGTTCTTTATTTCCCGTTCACTATATTTTTCACACTGGCCAAGATTAACTATTTTTTTTTCAGTGCCTCGCAATAATCCATTTGATTACTGCACTCTATGATTTGATGCGGCGAGTCATTCTTGGTAATGAATTTGGTTGTATTATCCTTCAGAAATGCCTGGGAGGACTTATTTGTATGTGACGATGTCCCATGATGTTTAAAACAAAAATATTTTCTGGACAGTGTTTAAAAGTTTTATGTAATTTACGAAGTTTTCACTTTCTTCGTTTCGCTATCACTGAAATAAACGTAATTTTCCGTTCCAAGAAATGCTTCAGATATCATCATTTTGAGGAATTTCGTGGAATTTCTAGTACAAACTGTTTCTTATCCTTAACACCACCAACTGAAAATTGACCAAACAACTGTCAGCACCATGTTTTTTTTTATACTTGATATTTTTGTTTTTTCTAGATATAGGAATCGATTTTACTGCACCTTGCACATAACTACATATCATCAGAATTTTCACGATTATCAATTGTGATAAATAAGTTTTTGGTTTATTTGCTTGGGGACAGATTTTATCATTTACGTAATCTACCTTTTCTTGGTGTTGCTTTTTTTGGATCTCTACTTTCTAGTCCTTCGTCTGTGGTTCCTGTATCGCAAGCATCTTTAACAGTTTGCCTAGTTAATGTTTCTTCCAGCCTCTCCCTAAAACTATGAGATTAATCTTCTGTTTTTCTATTATTTGTTAATGTAGCAGGCTTTAGTGAAAGCACAGTCTTCTTTTGACAACATTATACTTGCATAGAAGATTTGTAGTTCGGGAACTCGAAACTGAAACAAGCTTAGCCTACGCATGGCTTAAATTCCACCAAACGGCTAAGCCTAGACTAAAATCTATATTTGCTCTTATTTAGACGCGAATTTTTCTGAATTGTGAGAAAAGGATGATTGATATTTTTCAATAACAATCATTGTGAAACATGACAATGGTGTAAATTGTATTTAATATCAATCTCAATATTTCACAGGTCAGTTGAGAAATGAGAACTTTGAGTGGGGGTTAGGCTATTAAATAAATAAACAGAATTTCCGTAGCCATACCTACATAATTAAACGAATTCCTGCGTTTATTCTGCGGTAAAAGCTTTATAGCCAACCCTGTATAATTATTCCTTCTTGATGGGTGGCCAAGCAAAGTTTTCTATCTTCTGAGCTACGAAGGTGTATTGTGAGTCTGCATTGTTTATTGCTGTGTTTGCTTGTCTTTTCTTGCTGCGACTCCGGTTTTCTGTTGTCTGTCTCAAATAATTAAACTACAGAAGCCACGGAAACAAACAGACAATCGGTTCGTTCTAGTACGTGCAAATGCTTTCGATGGGAAATATTTATCTTCCTCCCACACTTCGCTTCTTCCAGAACATTTGTCCCCAACTCCCTCTTGGCAGGCTATATCCCCACATTCAAAGCTTGGGGAAGCGAGGGATGGGAGCAAAACTATTTATGTCTGTTATTCACAAGATTTGGGTGTTTGGATGAAGCAGCCCACGGGACAATTGCATTTTCTGGCGAAGTGTGTAAATTATTCATACACTGTGACTCCATTGCATCGTCCCCTAAAATACCCCATCTCCCACACAGTAGGAGAGAAGTTCTGCGTTCGTATGTGTGGCTGCAACTTCATTTTTACATACTTAATCTTGTGTGGGTTTCAAAAATGGGTTCCATTTTAGAAGGAAAATACATGAGGCGATACAGAGACAACTTTACCACTTCTTTCATCACAGTAACTTGGTGAAAGTTGATACCACAATGAGATAGATAGATGAAAGTATACTATTTACTGGCCTATTACTTTCTTATTTAATACAATTAAAAAGGCAAAAACCAACGAGGGTCCATCAAAAAATGTTTGAAAAGAGCTTCAGAATGAAGTTAAAAAGTGATTTTCTTTTGTACTATGTCAGACAATTCTTCTTACACTCCCTCATACCTCAATGAAGTTGTTTTCGTGCGGGGTTGTATTAAATGAAAAGAATCTTTAATGATGAACGGATTGAGCCAAAGAAAGGAAGAATCTATCGGGTTTGCGAGTTTAAAAAGATCGTGTATCAAAGCCTTTGCGGACACAAAAAGTGATAAAGGACTGTAGGAAACTGTACTTTACAGAAATCCTGTATGTAGTGTTGTAGATATGAAATTCGTGAGATCCCGCTCCTAAGTAGCGGCTTCATACATTTTAATCTCATCTTACTTTACCACTCCCACCCTGATTTTTTTCCACAAACTGTCCTCAGGAGGTGAAACTATTTGCTTTGAGTGTTATCAAATAAAATAAAAATAATTAATCAATTTATAAAGTATCAACTAATGCCTTTCCCCCGCCCCTTTATTATTAATTCCTCCGCTTCCTCAAAACGCCTTCGCGGTGTCTACCCCTGACCTTATGAGCTCGGGGCAGGGTAGGATTTGCAGGAAGTCTGGACAGGTTCTCGAGTTTACACAGAGCAGCGATGATACGCCCACACTAGCCAAGAGAAGCCGCCAGTCTGAATAGCCTCCCTTTCCAGAACGCTTTTCTCGAGTCAACGATGGCGAATGGAAAATTCAACACTCATTTGAAAGTTATCCAAAGATTGAATGACTCTTAACGGGCAGATTTTTTTAACGATAGCCCTACACTATTCCTTGTTCATCGTAATATAAAAATCTTAATTGCAGAAATTATATAAAAAATATCGATACAATAATCAAACTAGTAAACAAGTTAGCAACTTATTCCCTGAAAATAATTCACGAATGCACTCAAGCGAAGAAATGGAGGACTCATCAATGCCCGTAGACATGGCAACATCACTTCAAGATTATTAAAGGTGATTATAGGTGCTTATAGGTGATTATAGGTGATTATATTTGCTTATAATTAATTATAGTGCTTATAGGTGCTTTGAATGAGTCTATTTTTGACAGAGACACGACATAGAGTCAGTAATTCAATTTATAACAGACGCGAAAAATAAGATTGAAGTTCAGATCGGTGAAGAAATGGATGACTACGAAGCGCTCATGAATGTTCATAGATATGATAAAATCACTTCATGATTATTAAAGGTGCTTATAAGTGATTATAGGTGGTTATATTTACTTATATGTAATTATAGGTGTTTTGAATGAGTAGAATGTGTGCAAAGACGCCACATTATAACAGACGAGAGAAATTAATTTGAAGTTCAGAAGGAGCAAACTATTACATAATAAATATTTTCTTCTAAAAAAACAAAGTGAAAGGGATTTATGTAGATAAGATCAAATAAAGTTAAAAAATGGAACCAACTCCAAGAGTTTCAACAACAAATACTCGTATATATTTAAACTGTTTATAAGCTCTTTCAACTCGAGTACCGATGATTGACTACTCAAAATATGATAAAAACTTGATTAAAATAGTCCCCTTCAAATTTGACTAAGAAATAAGTTTAGTAAAATTAATGATCAATTGGAAGAGTCTTCTTTCGAAACCAAGCAAAACAGAAGTGCATCGAATTTAGTGTGAAATGATATCTATAATCGGGTGTTCTAACAAAAAAACAAGTAACCTGGTTTTGAGATGAATCTCTGTGTGTAAGGAGGAAATAACTATATCCGAAGAAAAATGATTCCGTTCTCTCTTTCTTGCCGTGTGTTGGATATATATATATATATATATATATATATATATATATATATATATATATATATATATATATATATATATATATATATATATATATATATATATATATATATATATATAGTACAAGAAGAATAAGAATTGAACGCGAATGAGCAAATGAGACAAGAAACCGGAGTTTTTTAAAGGGAAGAGAGAGGGACATTAGAAGAATCCAGAATCAAAGGGAGCAGAGGGCGGCACAGTGAAGGCTCGCGTCCAATTCTTCTTCCTCTTGTACTAAATGTATTTATAGTCAGCTACACCAGGTTTCTGCATTTTTCTTTCAGTCTTCAAATTTTATTTGAAAGACAGAAAATAAAAATGGCATAGCCCTGTGGTGGTTGTATTATCACCTGCAGATCCTGTAGTTGCATCCTTTGTATATATATATATATATATATATATATATATATATATATATATATATATTTATATATATATAATTTTCAAGTATTAGCCTTTAACAACAACCAACATTGCCTAAGAACCCTCGAATCTTTATATATCAAACACTACAAACCTACACTCAATGAAGATTTAAGTGCAATTTCTTTATTAATTAACTAATTTTAACTACAGTTTTTTAGTTGGTTTGTTTTTGTAACTACTGTTTGGTTAGTTGATGTTCCTCTCTCCCAAGCGTCACTGTAACCTATAAATACTAGGCCCTTGTTAAGCCCAGCATTCACTCTAGGATGGATTCACTTTAGTAAGTACCAAAATTAACCGTTTTTATATTAATTGTTTTTAACTATTACAGTTTTTTTACAAAATTAAAAACAAAGTTTAAATTTATTATCTTTTACTATTTTCAGGTGAATTTCTCTTATAGTTTTTAATTAATTTCTGAAATAACTTTAAATTTAGTAACTAATTTTTTTGAGTCACTTTTAAAGCAGATTTAACTATTGCCAAGTCATATTTAAAATTTTAACTTATAATACATTTTATTGATATTTTATGATTCGTCACCTTTTGAAATAATTCATTGTCTTGTTGGTCTTTTCATGTTTTCTTCAAATGTATTAACTTTAGTAAACTTATTCTAGCCTGAAGATGGAAAACTTGTAGCTTTCGAAACGTTGTGAGAAATTAAAAGATGTTGCATCCGTTTCTGATGGATCTGGGATTTATCCTCAATATATATATATATATATATATATATATATATATATATATATATATATATATATATATATATATATATATATATATATATATATATATATATATATATATATATATATAATAAAATTCATAGAACTAATCAAACGTTGCATTTTGTTTTAGTATATTTGTATCATAATTTGAAGATGAAATATAAAAAAATTTATATCCCAAACCCATTTTATTAATAAATACAGTCAATTGATGCGCGAAGTCAATATTTAGCATGATGTCCAAAGTTCTTCAGAACTGATTTAACTCGTTTCGGCATGATGGAGACATGATTTATGATGATATTTTGACTGATATTACTCTGTTTCTGTTCAATAAACAACCACAACTGCACCTCGTTCCTTGTGGATGGCTTATGTTTATCAACTGCCAGTTTAATTCTACGTTCACAAATCTCCATTGGGTTAAAATCGAACCAACTCCCGGGCCACAGTCGTCCCAAAATTTCGATGTTATTTTCGGCCAAGAACTTTGTTCTTGTTTTTGCTTTGTGACAAATTGCGCCATGATACTGAAAAATACAGATATCATCCCCAAATTGGTCCTTTACTGATGAAAAAAGGTGCTGATGAATAATAATTTGGTATCATTTAGAGTTCTTGGGTATAATTATCAGTATTTCAGTTCCCTTAGATGAGAAGCAGTCTCGGACATGCAGACTGTCTGGAGGGTCGACCGTGGATGAGACACAGGACTCGGGAAAGCACTTTCCCGCTCAGTCTCTAACGAGGGATTTTTCAAAGGCCCCAAAGAAGCGGAAGGGAAATTCATCAGAGAATATCCCTTTGCTCCAGTCTTTAACAGCGGAGTTTATCTGTGAGTTTTTGCTTGCTAGGATGCGGCTTCTTCGCAGCCCTTCTCCACTTGAGACCTCTCTCAAAAAGTCTCAGTCTCACTGTAAGGTTTCTTCGCAGCCATTCTCGACTTGAGACCTCTGTCGAAAAGTCTCAGTCTCACTGTAAGGTTTCTTCGTAGCCATTCTCGACTTGAGACCTCTGGCGAAAATTCTCAGTCTCACTGTAAGGTTTCTTCGCAGCCATTCTCGACTTGAGACCTCTGTCGAAAAGTCTCAGTCTCACTGTAAGGTTTCTTCGCAGCCATTCTCGACTTAAGACATCTGTCGAAAAGTTCAAGTCTCACTGTAAGGTTTCTTCGCAGCCATTCTCGACTTGAGACCTCTGTCGAAAAGTCTCAGTATCACTGTAAGGTTTCTTCGCAACTATTTTCGACTTGAGACCTTTATTCAAAAGTCTCCGTTTCATCATGTGCAAACTGAGCACTGAAAGCAACCCGATCCTCGAGCTGGAACTTTACCAGTAGATGATCTTTGGGGTTCATTTGAAGCTCTTGGAGGTACAAAAGATTTCTTCATAGGAATGTAACCAGTCTTTTTAACGTCATTAATGATCCTAAAGATTGTTGCTATTGATGCAATGTCCTTATCAATTATCTCCTTCCATTGCATGTCACTTTAGTGTAGAGCAAAAATGGCCGCACGATTTTCTTGGAAAAAAACAAAAACATTTATGGAATTGAAAAAGATTCAAACATTTAATTTTCCAAAAAAATATTACGAAATAGATTATAAATACACAACATTCATTTAACCCATTATCCTAAATCGTCCTTCATCACGCTGTGATCCGGTGCTTCGAGAACCACTCTTACCTCTCATAGAATCCTTTTGGAGAGGGATCTTTCTACAGGAACGTGTTAGCCCTGTCAATATGTAGCATAAACAAGAATATCTACAGTAGGTCGTAGATGCTGAAGAACTTATGCCAGCGGGTCTCGCCCTCATAATAAGGGTATTGGTCCAGCTAAGTGGGGCTTGCTTGCAGGAAGAGTGGGAATAGGTCGCCCATCGTGTTGGCCTACCTCACCCTACATTCATCCTCCCCAGAGAACCCTTTTTTCTCGATCCCTCCGATTCGTCATTATTCGTCGACTTCAGAAAAATTCCGTGAGTTTATAGGCGTTACACCAGTGTTTGGGGATGGGTTATTCATCTCGTCTTGTTCAAGTTTAATTTCTATTGATTCCACTTCCTATAAATATTACGCCTGTAACTCAATCCCAGAATGTGTAAACACGTTACCTTTCTTTTATACAAGGTTCATCCAATGTCTGGCGAGTTTCAGTGTTTACTTGTGATCTAAAATTCTCGAATGAGTTCAGTTCCTTATGTTTTAAATATGCCATTGATATCTTATCATGGACCAGCGAATTGTCAGATTATTTAGATTTCCCAAACGTTTATCTCATAATTACTTCTGCTTTTTTTCCTCCTCCTCCTAAAGTCTCGGAAGGAGTCTATATCGGTCTCGACGACCATTTATCCGGCTATTGCCACAGTAGCTCTGAAGGAGAGCCTAATCCATCTATTGAACTTCTTCACAGGGGCAGCTAGAGAACTAGTAGCCCTTAAGGTATTTGATCTAGCCATTTCATCCCAGGTCAGAGGAGATATTCGTATACCTATTTGCTCCTGCGTTCATCATGGACATGCCTCTTCCGGGATTTGTGGTTCGTACCTTCATCAAGGTTAACGTTCCTAGTGGATCCCAGAAATCATGGATCCTAACTTAAATCATCAAGACAGAAATAAGAAGTAAAAAATAATCAGCTAGGTGTTTAAGATGACAACAATAATGATAACAATGGAAACCGACAGGATGAGCAATGACCCGAATTCCCTCAGCTGTGGATCCTTTAAAACCCCAGATCACGCAAAGAAATATCACATCCTTCGGTGTTAACAAACCAAGCGATCTTTCTACTGTTCCAGCAACAAACAACTAAAGAGTACACAAGGGAATGGATTCAGAGTTTTCTTGCCAAGGAAGTCTAGATCATTGGATAAAACTAGCACAAAGAGTAATTGAAGGAAGAATGAACTTTTACAGCAGGTATCAACAAGAAATCTACCGATGTCCGTTGTATTCACTGCCTATTTGGAGTTCCAAAACCTAACGGTATTAGACTGGTCGTTTACGACCTGTCCTCTCTGATAGAACCCTTTAAGCCACTTACTCCCAATATTGTGAAGACTCTAAAGAAAACTTAACCCAGTACCTGAATTATCAAGATATATCTTACCCAGGGTTTCTATGACATGCCTCTGCATCCCTAGGGCAGAAAAAACCGGTATCAGAAACGAGTTTCGAACTTGAAGATTCAATCACCTTCCTTCGTAAGGTGATTGAAGGGAAATGTGCATGGGGGCCTGTCTCGTATGAACAATTGAGCTTCCACCTTTGGTTTAATAGCCTATTTGAATGATGTCCTGATCATTAGAAAATTAAATAGTATTTTGAATATTTTCAACGCTATTCTGAACAGTTCATTGCAAATCAATAGGAAAAAGTCTGCTTTCACTCCATTAAGATTAGAAAACCTCGCCATACAGATCCACCTGAACAATTTCTCTGCCTCTATTACGAAGCAAATGAAAGATAAGTTCATCGTGCAATTCAGACATCCGAACTTCCCAACCTGGATCTTAAGTTTTGGCTATAACTTTGAGGTCTACTCAACTTGATTGCACCTATAGTGAAACATCCTTTTGGACGCATATCACTCATTTAAATTACTTAAGAAAGCCCCCCTGCTAGTAAAAGACACGACCCCGCTCATCAATTCAGTAGAATCGTTGGAAGCGGGACAAAACCTTCCCTCTCACAGTGTTCTGCGTTGCCTCCACCCAAAGTTTAGTCACCAGGATCGAATATGCTGCTCTATGTTTTGCCCCCCTTTGATTCTGAGGGTTACGAATATCTTTCTACTAGAAACTTTGACCCTCTAATGACCGTTGCCATCTTTTCCAGGGCTCGCATCTTGTCTGATAACATGCCACCCATCCACAGCATGAAAAACTACCGACCAGGATCCTGAAACTTCTTTCTTCGGGTTCCCTCATTATATTCTTGAGGGTGTTTTAGAATGCGCCATTGAACATCCGTTACGTCAGGAGCTCTGCGAACGCGTTGGATGGCGCGTCCCGAATCTTCAACTTGGCTTAGATAAACATCATGCCCGGTCCAGGCGGTCTCAATTATGACTATAAATAGACCACTCGGACGCGGGTGGCGCCATTCTCGTTTAGTTTGCCGAACTACCAAGAGCTCTCTTTCTTGACCTTCGTTTGGCCTCTCTTTTTCTTCGACCACCCACCGATGTCGATATATTTTATACCAATTTTCTGTATTTATATAGCATTGCCCCTTTGTTCCATGCCATTTTTCATTCTTCAAATGATTACTCGTACTTTATTTTGTTTTTTATATTCATGTACCCTTTTAATAATGAGAGGATCTGGACTCAGTGAGCGGATTGTAATTCTCACTGATTAAAATTCTGTTCTAATCAGTGAGAATTATAATCCGCTCACTGAGTCCAGATCCTCTCATTATTAAAAGGGTACATGAATATAAAAAACAAAATAAAGTACGAGTAATCATTTAAAGAATGAAAAATAGCATGGAACAAAGGGACAATGCTAGATAAATACAGAAAATTGGTATAAAATATATCATTTACACATGGTACCAATATTTGTTGGTTAGGTATGTTTTGATAAAATAAATGTGCTAATTTCATGTTATTTTCATATTCCTTTATTTTTTAAAATTGATATAGAATTAAACGTAGATTTGATATAACCTAGTAATATTTTTAACAGCCTAAATTAGAATTAATTAGCGAAGAAAACCTTGAACTCATCAATAACCAATTTAAAAGTGGACGTGTTATGTGACTGAACTTTGAAGAGAAAAAAAAGACAGATATGTTGGTGATATTGTGTATGATAGGAGGTTGTGAGGTGGCCTACTTGAGTTCTGGACGAGATTCTCCGCTACATAGGCCCTCATCGCTTAAGATGAATAATGAGGCGTCCCCATCCCCCCAAAAGTGTAGCGCTGTGCTTAATAAATCATTGCCCCTTTGATAACTAGAGGGACATGATTTAGTGGACCGGTGGCGAAAATGGTCGATTTAGCACCTCTAGCCACTAGGTGACGCCACCTGGTGGTCAACTTATATCATATTTGAACTCAGTGACCTAAATTACCTTTGGTAGCATTGGTTTTAGTTGGCTACATTGAGACAGCGCCACCTGGTGGTCAACTTATATCATAGATGAACTCAGTGACCTCATTTACCTTTGGTAGTATTGGTTTTAGCTGGCTACATTGAGCCAGCGACTCGCTGTGGACGGAAGATGACCACAACTCGAGATTTGCATCACCCATAGACCTGCCGCAGTTAAAAATATCTGAGGTTGATGATGATGATCTTTTAATAGGCTTTATTTCTTAATATTTTGTCGAATTAAGAAATGAAGCCTATAATTGGGACCTGTTTTAGGGGGGAGGGGGGTCACTGTATTAGTCTGAATTCCAGGCGAATTACACCTAATGTTAACCTAACTATCGGAAGAAATGTTAGAGTCCGACTCAAAATATCCTTTAATCAATACTAAAATAATGAAACTAATCAGGAGACAGAAGTAGAGCTGATGGTCAACGTTTAGAGCAGATAAAAGGATGCGTTTACTTAGGGAAGCTTACCCCGTAAGGGGCGCGGCGATTTGCCATCCTGGCCGCCGTGCTGACGGGACTAAGCACCCCGTCCGACCCCAGCTTAGCCTCTTCTCCTACTTTCACACAGCCTGTATCTCTCCCCTACTTCTTCACTTCCCCTACAACCTCTCCCACAACTTTCTCTGGTCTGACTCTATTTTCTCAAGGTAGATGCTGACTTTCTTTTCAGCCAACCGACCCGGATCGGGGCTGAGGGAGGAAGGGACAATGTTCCCTAACGCCTGAGCTTCGGTTCAGGATGGTGGGTTTTTAACAACCTGCTTCATCCCCACCCATACCTTCCTCACATCCCCTTTCATACTCACTTCACCATCTACTTTTTTTTACGCTGTGTCCAAGGTGGAACCGCCATGCTGAAGGGCTTCCAGATCACCAGATGGGAGGGGTGGCCTTAAATGGCGGCACCTGGCTCTGCCATGCCCGTACGCACCCCTTGCAGAGCGGGCTACTGCGAGAGGTCATGAGCGTTTACTTCCAGTAAGAAAAAGAGGGTCACCATGCCCATGAATGAAAACTTAGAAAAAAAAAATCTGTCCCCATTTTCCCTTTAAGAACAACGGAGCCGCCCTCAGGCACCTCCACAAAGAAAATTGAGGTCCCCCCGTGTGCTTGCACAGGGGACCCTCCATATTTCTTTAACCGGAGAGGAGGCTTATTCCTCTCCTACGCCTACGGGTGTATGGGACACACCCTCACCCCCTTCTCTGGAGGTGCTTTCGGGCACCTCTCTGCTTCCAGCGGTAGTCCCTCCTTTTCTTTCCAAGGGGACTGCCAAGAAAGCCAGCAGGCAGCCCATAGCCAACCGCTTCCCATCGAAGCGACTCGGTAGGGCAAACCCCCTTAGGGGGGAGAAGGAAGCCAGGCCCCTTCGTTCGCTTCCCTCAAAAGACCTGCTGGCAAGAATATTAAATCTTGCCGGGGTCAAGGCCTGTGCCTCCCCACACAAGACTGGTGACGCTGCCAAGGGGACCTGCGATGTCCTGGGAGGGGATGGCCAACTGGAGGCCCCTCCTGTGATAGACATGGTCCTTGAGAAAACCCAGCCTCAGACGGTAGGGCCTTCCATGGGAGTAAATCGGGGCTCGGCGCCAAGCACCGAACTCGAGTCCGCCCCTAAGCAATGTCCTCCTCAAACGGCTAGGGTTTCCAAGGCAGTAAAAGGAGGGGGGGGGTCTCCTCCAACCGGTGTCCCTGCAACTGCCAGGACCTTCTCCATCTTGGAGAAGGACCTGGCTGAGGCCGGTCCATCTGGCCTAGTGGCTCCTGCCAGCGGAGGGGAGAAGCGGGTTCATTCCCCGCCCTCCTCTATGAAAAAGAACAAGAAAAAGACAAAGAAGACTCGGAGCTCCTCTCCATCCAAGGGGGCTGCGGGGAGGGATGGGTCTGCTGCTACCAAGCCAAGATCGGCACATCCGGCCCCTCTGCCCCCCCGAGTGCGGAGCCCCTGACTATGACAAAGACCAAAAGTTCACAGGGCGGAGCATCGATAAAATTGGGGACCCTCATTTAGAGGTTACCTGGCGTTTTCGAGCCCGCTGGCTTCAAACGCTTCCTCGTTATTCGCTCCACTGATGGCAGCATGTTGGACAAGGGCAACATGATCCATCAGATGAGAGCATTAGCTAGTGCAATTGGTAGAGAGCCGAAGGTGAACCGTTTCTCGGACGGGAGCCTTCTGGTGAATGCGGTGAATCCCGCTGAGGCGGCCAAGATAAGTGCTCTTCTGACATTTCATGGCACCCCGGTGAGCGTGACGCCGCACTCTACCATGAACTTTGTGAAAGGAGTAGTTTATGCGAGGGAACTCGTTGACTACTCCATAGAGGACATCACCTTAGAGCTGGCCGACCATGGGGTGGTCAAGGTCGAACGTGTGATGAGAAAACAGGGAAGGGCCTCGAGACCCACCCTTACACTCCTTGTCACGTTCGACTGTGACAAGCTCCCTGAGTTGATGCGTGCCGGTTGGTACCGCTACTGCGTGAAGGCATACGTGCCACTGCCGCGGATAAGTCCAAATCGTGTGTGGCTAAGTGTGTCAATTGCGGAGAGCCGCCCCCCACTTCTTCGAAGCAATGTGGTGCATATCTCCTTGAGAAAGAAATCCTGGCCGTTCTTGCCCAGGATAGAATCTCATTCCGTGAGGCTAAGGACTTGGCCCTGGCGCGCCCGGCTATGCCTGGGACGTCTTACGCCTTAATGGTTAGAAAGACACCCTCTGCTCCTGGCCCATCCAGGCCAACGAGCACGGTTGTTTCCGCGCCCATTCGGAGTCCTTCTCCGGGTTCTACTTAACCCGGAAGCTCCCTTGGTAACCTGGCGGCACAAAGGGTTCACAGCCAGCCCCGGCTAAAACCATGGCTCCTCCCCTTCCCCCAGCGTGGTCGTTTCCCGTAAGACGAAAGGGCCACGCGCCTCCACCGAGTCGGTAGACACACAGGAGGCAACACCTCTGAAGTTGGTCGCCAGGCAATCTTCCTGTGTTCCTAAAGCTGTCCCCCGAAAGGATGACAGCAACAAAGGATCTTCGGCTCCTTCGCCCACGCCTAGTGGTGGGCTGAGTGGCTCGGAGACGGTGGAGCCTCGAAAAGAGGGACCCCCGCCTCTGAATCCGTAACACCCGCCTAAGGTTTCGATGCGGAGGGAGGAAAAGACTCGCATGGCGAGCCCAACTTCCCCTAATAAGTCCTCGAAGGTGACAGCGCCTCCAGTGCATTGTCCGGCCAACAGCGCGCGGGGTTCTGCCTCCTGGAAGCGTACGGCTATTCCCGTGAGGGTCTTCTGTTCCACGAGAGCCCCCGCGTCTCCTCCGAACTAGGCCTGGGGGGCATATTACTTCAATGGAATTGCCGTGGACTCCGGACCAACTGGGAGGAGCTACGGAGGCTCGTCTCGTCCCGTTCCCCGTTAGCTATTTTTCTGCAGGAGACCATGTTAGGTGCATGCCCCCTGCCCGCCCTCCCGGGGTATAAAGGTTTTGCGACCTCACCACCACGAGGTGGGGGCCGGGCTGGGGGATACGCGGTTTACACCCAGCATGATGTCTCCGTTCTTCTTTTCACTTTAGATACCTCCTTTCCGGCAGTGGCTGTGCAGCTTCACCTGGATAGGAGGTATACTGATATTTCTACCTACATTCCACCGTCAGCTAACTTTGACGCGGGGGACTTCCGCCGTGCCGTGGCAGGGGTTCCGAGGCCCTTTCTCTTGCTTGGAGATCTGAACAGCAGACATCCTCTCTAGGAAGATTACTCAATAAATCCCAGGGGAAAAGGCCTTGCTGAATTTACGCATCACTGCCCGAGAACTGCTTCCTTTTCTTGCCTTGATTTATCTTTGTGCTCTTCGGATGCACAACCTAATTTTAATTGAGGAGTGGTCGATGACCTCCATGATAGTCATCACTTTCCCATTCAAATATCATTTTCAGGGCAACTGCCGCCTGAGAGCCCACCTTGGTAGTGCTTGGCGCGGGCGCGGTGGCCTGCATTTTAGGAAATGACTGAATTCTCTATCTCAGTCGAGAAGTTTAGGTCGGTAGATGAGGCCGTTGAGTTCTTCTCCGGTAACCTCATCACCACAACGTCTGGCCATTTTTCACGCCAACCACTCCCATGGTGTTTGGCTGAGTGTGAGACGGCCCTCAAACAGAAGCGTTATGCCTACATGCGCTATAAGCGCCGCCCGAACGATTTCACTGTCGCTGAATTTCGTCGGGCTAGGACTAGGTTCCGGTATATTTCGAAGCACGTCCGCCGCTCTATTTGGCGGGAATATGTGTCTTCACTTAACGGGAAGACCCCTCTAGCAGACGTGTGAAAGCAAGTCATAAGGATTCGGGGCAAGTTCTCGCAGGACCCCCCTCTCGTTCTCCAGGTGGAGGGGACCGCAATCTCGGACCCTGCGTCCGTGGCGGAATTATTTGCAGCTGCTTTTTCTGCATTCTCTAGCCTGGATGCTGCTCCACCAGCATTCAATGCACGTCGTGATGTCGCGGAAGGCCGCCGACTGGACTTTTCCTTCAGAGGCGGAGAACCCTTCAACGACAAGTTTACTCTGAGTGAGTTGCGTTCCGCTCTTGCTTCATGAGCGGAACCGCCCATGATCCGGACGATGTCCCGTACGCCATGCTTCGACACCTGGGTGAGCGAGGCATGGCCTTTCTCATAGATTTTTTTAACAGGATCTGGGTGGAGGGTCTCCTCCCAGATTCCTGGCAAATCGCTACTGTGCTCGCCTTTCTCAAACCGAGGAGAGATCACTCTACTCCGGCCGGTTCCCGCCCAATCTCTCTAACCTCTTGCGTGTGCAGGTTGATGGAGAAATTTGTAAATATTAGATTAGCCTTTTTTCTGGACAGCGGAGGTTATCTGTCTTCTGCAAGGTACGGCTTCCGCAACTTCCATTCCAAGTCGGATGCTCTGCTCCGACTGGAAAATGCCGTCTGCGAGGCCTTCCTTCGTAGACAGCACTACGCCACGGTCTTTTTCTATCTGGAGAAGGCCTATGATACCGCATGGCGATACGGTATCATGTAGACTCTCCATACGATGGGGGCGAGGGGACGCCTCCCAAAGTTTATATTTGAAGTTTTGCGAGATCGTTGATTCCGCGTACGGGTGGGAGGAGCCCTCTCCGGCCCATTGGAGCAGGAATAGGGTGTCCCGCAGGGAAGTGTCCTCAGTGTCACACTCTTTGCCCAGAACATCAAAGGCATTACCTCGGTGCTGCCGGAAGATGTTCTCGCTACGCTCTACGTGGACGTCCTTTCGATCTCTTTTGGCGCGGCCCAGATTCCAACTCTGCAGCGTCGACTCCAACAGGCATTGAACCGCGTCTCTCGCTATGATGAAGCGCACAGGTTTCAGGTTTTCTTAGCCAAAACTAAGTTGGTGCACTTCTGCCGCCATCCACGGCTCAACTTAGACCCAGGCTTGTTTTTTAATTGGGTACGCCTGGATGTGGTTGAATTGCACCGTTTCCTTGGTCTTGTATTTGACCGACGCCTCACCTGGGAGGCTCATATTCGCAGCCTTAGGGTCTCTTGTATTCGCGCCATGGATATTCTCCGTTCCGGACGTTCAGCGCCTGGGGTGCTGATTCAGCTACTGCCTTACTTTTTTATCGATCCTTTGTTCGTTCGAAGCTTGACTACGGATGCCAGTTTTATGCATCCGCAGCCAAGCGTGTATTGCGGAAGGTGGACTCAATCCACCACACCGGCCTTCGCTTTGCGACCGGTGCCTTCCGCACTTCTCCAATGAGAGCCTACTAGTCGATTCTGGGGAGATGTCATTCGCTCTACGCCGTGTATAGTCCATCATTCGCCTGTACGCGGTAGCCCTGCCTCACCCTCAGTCGCCAATATCTCTCACTGCATCCGCAGCTAATTTCGACAGTGCCTATGCTGCCGAGAGACGCCAGTCATCCCCTAAGCCCTTTGGGTTTAGGGCCAGGAAACTCATTCGAGAGCTAGGTATAGCTCTCAGGCCGGTGGCGCCTCTGGTTCTACCCAGGACGCCACCCTAGAGGGTACCACATTTAGCTATTTGTCGCCACGCCTCTGCCATCAAAGCTTGTACAGCGCCGGGTTTATTGCGTTCGACCTTTTTGGAGCACACCTCGTGTCCCGCTGGAACCGTGCCAGTGTATACGGATGGCTCCAAGTCCCAAGATGTGGTCGGCTTCCACGCCGTATCCCCTTTGTTTGAAGTCAGCGGGGCTCTGTCAGGCGCTGCGTCTTTATTCACGGCCAAGTTGGTGGCAATACACCACTCGGTACGGGAGATTACGCGACGCGCCTGGTTCGGAGAATCACTAATAACTCATCAGTGAACTTCAATTTCTTTATTATTTTCCATAAATCAAAAATGAAAGCAACAATTAAGCCATACTGATAAAGAATGAATAACGAGAGCATGGCACTTTCAAAATGGACCTGAACGATCTCTGGACCGGTTAATAATAAACCTTAGAGTGACCCCTTGCTCAAAACTACATAGAGGGACAACGTTATCATAGTTGCCAACTCTCCCGATTGACGCCCTGTTCCCGCTTACTAATTTCTCTCGTTAATCAACTGATTTTACAGTGAAGGACAAAAGTAAAAAATGTGGGGGATAATATCTGGTAACCCTGGTCTGCCTACGCCTATGAGACAAGCCGGTGACGTCCCGTGACTGCCACTCGCTGGAAGTATTGATACGCCAGGTAGCGTTGATCCTGCAGGAAATTTAAGAAGAAGAAGTCACTCGCTGGCGGTTAAGTTCGTGGTTAGTTTCTCAGTTCAGCTTTCGGACAGAGATGGAGGGAGAAAACTGTTACCCTACTGTGACACTACTCCGAAGAGAAGAAAAATTATGGCTATGATATAATAATGAAAACATGATATACAATATGTATTTCCTATGAATTTATTTGCATGATTTTTTATTATTTCTCTACAGTCAGAGCAGGTCATGATTCACAAACTAGAATGAGAGATGTGCAAGCTGGTCAAGCAATTCCTCGGATACATTGTTCCTGCAAAGGCAATCATGAACATCCCACTGAAGGAAATCCAGTATGAAAAGAAAAACCAGCTTGCTGATGAAGGCCTTTTCATTGGAACAATAACGAGTACACTTCTGCTTCTCATTTGATATTAGGAACTCTAGTTATTTTTTATAGTAATATACTATTAATGAAAGCTGTAGGTGTCCCCTAAAATAATTAACTATATTACACATCTTATTTCAAATTTTAGGGCAGTGAGAGCCTTCTATGAAGAGTGTATTGGAAGGATGCTGAAATCATTCCCCATTGAGAACCAAATGCTCAACGACCTCGGGGCGCTGGACCCAACCTATTGGTCCGACATCACTCCAGACACAAGTAAGATTATTCTTAAGTGAAGATAAATATCATATATAAATATAAATAAAATAAATATCAAGCATCATTCCACTTATTTAAATTTCATTGGAAAGGCTAGTGGCCATGTTTCCTCAACTAGGCCTATCTGGAGATGTAGATAACCTGAGGGAGGAGTTGGTGGACTACTAAGTGACTGATAACAAGGATCTTCCACAGGAAGAGAGGGTTGATAGGTTCTGGAGCCTGTTGGGAAAAATGAAAGGTATACAAGTCTGGCATTGTAAGGGAAAGGGACGCAAAGAAGAATACCCCCTTCATTTGTTTCTTGAATTCCTTCCCTTCCTATGTCTCCTAAGTATACCTCCACGTGGAGTAAGCCCTGTATCCAAGGAGAAAAATGAAAGAAGAAAGAATTTGAATATCGAGCAGCGCCTCACAGGTGTACTTAAGCTGGGTGCTAAAAGCTTTCACCTCGCCGATGAAATGCTAATCTGCGTAGTCGGGAAAAGGATAGCCGAAAGTTCTCACCCACATCGTTGGAAACGATTAAGACCGGTATCTGGCGAAAAAAGCTAATCCTCCTAGGCGCCGGAAGCTTTCTCACAGACGTATGTCCCTTCCAGCAATCGAGCACCATAAAAATGGCCGTCATATAAATACCCTGGGTTTTTCAAAGATTGGCAGATTGAGTTTGAGATCTAGTCGCCTTCGGTTCAGATCGTGTGTCTGTTTCCCCGAGTGCCTGGTATTCGCGTCTACCATCGAGGTTGGATCTTATCAGGCAGATCCATCTCTTTTGTGAAGGCTTACTCTGTTCAGAGCAAGCCTCAAATCATCGCTTCATCCCCGAAGGACTGGCCGAGATTCCTCTCGTCTCATTTGGAATCCTCCTCCCCTCAAGGATCTCCAGTTTCCCGTGTGAGATTTCGCGCCAAGCTGCGTCAGAGTCTCGGTTTTTTGGAGGTTGCACTTATCTGGAGCAGATGTGCCATCGTTCGTCTTCAAGGAGGATCGTGAACTCGTCTTCTGGTCCTCCTCCCCTTCATCCTCATCACCATCAGGATATTCGGCCGAGAATCACGACCATTTTCCGTCTCCATTCCCCCGCGCCGACTCGCTAAAGGATTTTCCCTTCCTAGAAGTGACTCTCTTTAAGGTAAAACAACTTTTGTTTGCATCTCTCGTTAATCGATCCGCTTTTCGACTCTTAAATATTCCTTCTGTATAATTGATTAATAGTATCCCATTTAAAAGCTAATTAATAAGTAATTAACGTTACCCGATTACCAATTTTTTATAGGCTGTCAATATTATCCTTATTTACATTTTCTATATTCCCCGTATGTATATAGATGTTAACTAGTGACTTATTAAAATTATATTTTGGTTTTCACTCTTTAAATATATCCTTGAACTGCAACTTGGTAAATTCATTAAACGCTATCGGCCCCTGTATTCAAATCGAACTCTTATACCTCGTAATCAACGGATTACTTTTACGAAGTGAACGTACTTGTACGTAGCGAAGGACGCGTACGTACATTAGAGGATATATGTGTATGTAACTGTATACATACATATTCTCGTGGCTTTTCTCTCTTTCCCACAACTAATAGATACATATATGTATATATAGACGTATTGTATAGGGAGGTGACCTATTCCTCGATATATATATATATATATATATATATATATATATATATATATATATATATATATATATATATATATTTTCTAATTGTTTTTATTTTATTTTGAGTAATCAGTCTTTTGTGGTGCCCGTGAAGCCATATTTAGTAACAAGCCATTGTTTTTGTGTGTGTTTTGAGAGAAAATCTTTAAAACTCCCCTCCTTGTAATCCCAGTGCCGGATTAAGAGGTCCTATGTCAGCTACTCATATAGGAATTAGTATATTTTACATAATTGATTGCTTTTGTCCGTGTGTGTGATTACAAGAATTAAGATTTTATTTAGAATTTTGGGGAACTATTGCGAGAGCCCCATTTTCTTTGCCGTAAGATTCTTGAACGCGTCGCGTGGCTAAGGCTCGCGTAAGGAAACAAGATGACGTCCTTCGAGAGATTTAGGCAACAGGGTGAGATGCTAGGTCTCTCTGGTAAAGAGCTAGTTACCTATATTCAGGATGAGGAGAGAAACGAAAGAGCAGAGAAAAAAGAAAGTAGAGAAGCTGAAGCTGAGGAGAGAAGAAGAGAAGCTGAAGCTGAAGAGAGAAGAAGAGAAGCTGAAGCTGAAGAGAGAAGAAGAGAAGCTGAAGCTGAAGAGAGAAGAAGAGAAGCTGAAGAAAGAAAAAGGGTGAGGCACCATGAAAGGGAGTTAAATAGGAATAACTTAGAAGAAACCCTCTCAGTTAGTTCCAGGAATGAAGGTCCCCCAGATCCCCACTTTAAGGCTCCCAGTATTTAAGGACGGTGAGGATTTCAGTGCTTACCTCACTCACTTCGAAAAGATTGTTGAGGTAAATCACTGGGATATCCAAACTGATGGAGTCGCCCGACTCTTGCCACTCCTTAATACGTAGCTGCGAAATATATTCATTTCGCTACCCACTGAGGCTACTCTTGACTATTCGACCCTTAAGTCCGAACTCTTGGCTGCGATCAACATGAATCCGGACTTCTACATGGCAAAGTTTCGTCAGGCAAGGTTACAACCTGGCCAGACTTACCGCCAGTTCCGATTCACCCTCAGAAAAAGGCGGCAGTTTTAGATGGACTCCCCCGAGGTAAACGGCGACTATGAGTCTGTTCGACTCTATTTTGCGGGATCAATTGATGGCTGCGCTACCCTCTTAAATCCGTGCATTTGTAAAGGACCGAAGAGTTGCTGCCTTCAAAGAATGCATCGAAGAAGCGGATTTGCACGCGGCCAGTCATAATCTTTACCCCATAGATCCCAAGAAGAATCATCCTCCATCCCTCAAGAGTAAAGGACACTTCCCTAAATTTCACCCGAAGAACGCTCCCAAATTCGTAAAGGTCCCAGGTCCCTCCAAACCGAAATATTATCCCCCGTCAGAACCTATGGATGTTAAACCACCCGTCTTTAATCCCCCTGCGTCGGATTACCCCAGACGAGCCATAGTCTGTTTTTCTCGTGGAACCCCCGGGCATGTGAGGAAAAACTGTCCCCAAAATTCTCAGTTCCGTTCTTCTCCCAGCCACTAAGTCCACCAAGTAAGCGCCTCTCTTTCTCCTCCGTCTGTTCGCCCCGGAACGCCTGCTCCCCCGCAAGCAAATAGCCCCCGGGATCTCAAATTACTTTTTTATTTAATGAGAGCTCCCCCGGTGGGCTCGAATTTGAAACCGGATCGGTTAATGGTTGCCAGGTTTCAACCCTAGCCAGAAATACGGGATGCACGTGCATCGTCTTATCGGAAAAGCTGCTGCCCCCGGTGAGCCCCGACAACGATAAATTTGCAGTAGTCTAGGACTACTTGGGACAAGCCAACCACTACCCAGTGGGCCGTTATTTCATCGAATGCCGATATTTCACCGGTTGGGCTGACGTCGTATCAGCCCCTATTAAATTATGCACCATATTAGTCGGCCAGAGCCAGCATCTCTTCCGAGGCACGTTGCTCAACCCGCCATCACGAGGACCCAAGCCATAAAGAACGTGGCAACTTCCGTGACTTTAGAACCACATTTTTCCCCCCGAGTACGAGACTCTGAACAACGAGTCTTTTGTAAAGGCACGGAATGAGTGTCCTTCCCTACAGTTATTGTGGGAAAAGTCATGGACCAACGAGCGCGAATCAGTTCGTGGTCACAAGGAGGTCTCCTACATTGTTGAGGGTAAACTGTTATTTCGTTCCATCTCCGTTCCTAACCACTTCCCTACGCGCTTGCTATGTATCCCCCGCTCCTATGTCCCACAAGTGCTCAAAATTGCCCACGATGGGTTGTTAACTGGCCACTTTAGTCATAACAAAACGGCCCAGCGAATCTTTCGTCATTTCTTTTGGCCTGCCGCTGCCAAAGAAATCGCCGAGTTCTGTAGGTCCTGTGACATTTGTCAAAAGACTTCGGCAAAAGACTGAATTCCTCCAGCCCCCCTACAGAAGACCTCAATTGCGTGAGAACCTTTTTTTAGAGTGGTCATCGACCTAATTGGCCCAATACACCCCCCCGTCGAGTGAAGGGCATTCCTATATCCTGACGCTCGTAGATTTTGCGACCAGATTTCCAGAAGCTGTCCTCCTTAAGAAGATCGACAGCATGACTTGCGCGGAGGCCCTGATCTCCATCTTCTCCCGCGTTGGTATTCCTAAGGAGATCTTATCAGATAGGGGTAGACATTTTACTTCTGAGCTTGTGGAGTATGTGGGAAAACTCCTATTAGTCAAGCCCCTTTTCACAACCCCGTTCCATCCAGCCGCAAACGGCGTCTGTGAAAAATTAAATAAGACTTTGAAGGCCGTCCTTAAGAAACTGTGTCATGCCCAGCCTCGGGAATGGCATCGAAACCTGCAGGTCACTCTTTTCGCCTGCAGGGAAATTCCCCACCGAACCCTGGGGTTCACTCCCTTCGAACTCCTTTACGGCCGAAATATTCGCGGCCTGATGAGCATTCTCAATAAATTCTTTTCCAACCCCCGGCTAGATGAGGAGTTCAACTCCTCGTACGCATATATATATATATATTGGACCTTTGAAACCGTTTAGAGAAATGCGCGGACATTGCATACAAAAATGCGGACTTGAACCTAGAAAATTACAAAACCTATTTTGAGATTAAGTCAAAAGAAAGACGGTTCAACCCCAGTGATGAGGTCCTGTTTCTCCTGCACACGGAGACAAATATACTTCTTTCCCAATGGAAAGGCTTCTTTTCAGTCCTCGAAGCCCGTGGCCCCGTGGACTACCTGATCCAAACACCCTCCGGTAACAAATTGTTTCACTTCAACATGCTCAAACGTTACCACCGCCGCGCCTGCATCAACAATATTGTTGCCCTAGATGAAGAGGCCGTGATGGAAGCCTCTTATCCCCCCGAACCTCTTAACCTAGTAGAGACAGTTTGTGTAGTAGATGATAATGACTACTCACTCCCGTTACTCCCCGGAACGTACAAAGACCCCCCTCAAGAGATCGATCTAAATCCCCACCTGGCGCCCGCTCAGAAAGCCCAGTTATCCCGGTTATTAAAGGCCTACCCGGACGTCATTTCCGAGAAGCCTGGTTACTCGACCCAATTCGAGCATGACATAGTATTGACCACGCAAAAACCGATCTGATCCATGCCGTACCCTTTGCCCATTCATTTGCAATCCGCGTTCAATGCGGAGGTCGAAAACTTGCTAAAATTAGAAATAATTGAACCCTCCTCTTCCGATTACTGTTCCCCATTGTTATGGTCCTTTCTAATGTGTGTGGACTTTCGAAAACTTAACGCAGTGACGGTTTCCGACGCCGAACCGATCCCGTTGATAGACCAGAAGGACAAATTTATTTCTGAGATAGATTTGTGCAAAGCGTACTGTCAAATTTCCCTCAAGGATAGTGTTCGGAAATACACTGCCTTCCCTACAGAAAAAGGGCTTATGCAATTTAAGCGCCTTCCATTTGCTTTAGTCACTACTTGTAGTAATTACAACAGAATGATGCGCCGCATCTTAGATGGTCTGAACAATGTGTCATTCTATTTTGATAATGTGTACATAGCTACACGCACATGGGATGAACATCTAATCTCCCTTCGTTCCCTCTGTAATAGGCTTCGAGAGCATGGTCTGACCATAGGTCCTTCAAAGTGTCATTTTGCTTACGACACTATCAAGTACCTTGGATTTCAAATTGGGGAAAACCAAATAACTCCCCAGCAAGAAAAGGTCAGGGCCATTTCAGATATGCCCCTTCCCCGTACTAAGAAGCAGCTACGATCGTTTTTGGGTTTAACCTCCTTCTACCAGCGCTTCGTCCCCAACTTTGCCGCCTTAGCGTTCCCCCTGAACTCCCTCCTTAAGAAAAATTCCCCAGATTCCCTCGTTTGGCGGCCCAAGGCAATTTCCTACTTCCAGCAGATGAAGGATAGGCTAATATCTTTCCCCATATTGCGGCTCCCGAACCAGAACAAATTGTTTGGAATCCGTACGGATGCCAGCAGCGATGGCATCGGTTGCATGTTGCTGCAGTACGAAGAAGATGGGAATAGCTATCCTATCCCTTATACAAGCCGGAAGCTGTTGCCGCGCGAAAGAAACTAGGCAGTAATAGAACTTAAGGCTCTGGCAATAGTTTTTGGTGTCCGAAAGTTTAGAATATATCTTATAGGTCAGGAGTTCGTGATCGAAACGGATCACCCTCCTTTGGCGTACTTAAGAAATTGTAAAAGCCAAAACGAAAGGCTTATGCACTGGAGTCTGCTATTAATGGAATATCAATTCCGAATTTTGTATTTTAAAGGTAGTGAAAACTGTGTAGTAGACAGTCTTAGTAGGAATCCAGTAGATAACCCTCTTCCCCAAGGTATAACTCCATACATCCTACAAGTTCATGTATATATCCGAGCTCGTTGCTCTCTCACATGTAAAATTTATTTTGTGCGTGTGTGCGTACGCCCGTATTTTAGTGTATTGCTTGTATATACATGTTGTCATTATTGTTTTTTGTATTATTTCCGCTTGATTGATTCCTTATTCTAAATTTTGGTATTGCTTTTACATGAAACTATATATATTTTAATTATGTAATTAATTACCCATTAAACTTAATGTATGTGTAAGTTTTATCCGCCGTCTGGGATCAAACGGAGCAAATCCTGTCTGTTTCTTGATAGCCGCAGTGTCGGCTGAAATTTTAATATCGATGGGTTTTGGTCAAGATGCCCTTTTTCCTTTCCCTTCGTGTCGGGAAAAACGCCATCTTTGGAAGGGAGGCATGTAAGGAAAAGAGACGGCAAGAAGAATACCCCTTTCATTTGTTTCTTGAATTCCTTCCCTCCCTATGTCTTATAAGTATAACTCCACGTGGAGTAAGCCCTGTATCCAAGGAGAAAAATAAAAGAAGAAAGAATTTAAATATCGAGCAGCGCCTCACAGGTGTACTTAAACTAGGCGCTAAAAGCTTTTACCTCACCGATGAAATGCTAATCTGCGTAGTCGGGAAAAGGATAGCCGAAAGTTTCCACCCACATCGTTGGAGACGATTAAGACAGGTGTCGGGCGACAAAAGCTAATCCCTCTAGGCGCCGGAAGCTTTCTCACGGACGTCTGTTACTTCCAGCAATCGAGCACCATAAAAATGGCCGTCATATAAATACCCTGGGTTTTTCAAAGATCGGCAGATTGAGATTGAGATCTCGTCGCCTTCGATTCAGATCGTGTGTCTCATTCCCAAAGTGCCTGGTATTCGCGTATAACATCAAAGTTGGATCTTACCAGGCAGATCCATCTCTTTTGTGAAGGATTACTCTGTTCAGAGCAAGCCTCGAATCATCGCTTCACCCCTGAAGGACTGGCCGAGATTCCTCTCGTCTCATATAGACCCCCATCCCTCAAGGATCTCCAGTTTCCCGTGTGAGATTTCGCGCCGAGCCGCTCAGAGTCTCGGTTTTTTGGAGGTTGCACTTATCTGGAGCAGATGTGCCATCGTCCGTCTTCAAGGAGGATCGTGAACTCGTCTTTGGTCCTCCTCCCCTTCATCCTCGTCACCATCAGGATATTCGGCCGAGAATCACGACCATTTTCCGTCTCGACTCTCCCGCGATGACTCGCTAAAGGATTTCCCTTCCTAGAGATGACTCTCTTTAAGGTAAAACGCCTTTTGTTTGCATCTCCTGTTACTCGACCCGGGTTTCGACTCTTAAATATTCCTTCTATATAATTGATTTATAGTATCCCATTTAAAAGCCTATTAACAAGTAATTAACGTTACCCGATTGTTTATAGTCTGTCAATATTATCCTTATTTACATTTTCTATATTCCCCGTATGTATATAGATGTTAACTAGTGACTTATTAAAATTATATATTTTTTTTGTTTTTACTCTTCAAATACATCCTTGAACTGCAACTTGGTAAACTCATTAAACGCTATCGGCATCTGTGTTAAAATCGCACTCTAATACCTCGTAATCAACGGATTACTTTTACGAAGTGAACGTACTTGTACGTAGCGAAGGACGCGTACGTACATTAGAGGATATATGTGTATGTTATTTATATATACATATTCTCGTGGCTTTTATCTCTTTCCTCCTAACAAATAGATACATATATGTATATATAGACGTATTGTATTCGGAGATGACCTATATATTCCTCGACATGTATCTCTGATGAAGGCTATGCTCTGCATCCCTCATAGTAATGCTAGTAGCTCAGACAGGTCCTTCAGTATGGTTAAAAAAATTCTGACTGAAAATAGAATGAATATGGATAACTCTACTCTTTGTGCCCAGATGTCCTGGAAGATCAACCATACCACCCCTGGCTACAAGTATGATCCCTCGAAGGAAGTTCTCGCCGCTGCCAAGCATGCCACCTACGAGTACAAGTCCCGGAGTGACAAAGGGAACAAGGATTAAGGCTTGGACATTCACACACTCAGATGTACACAATTCAGTGTCCAGTTACTGTTGTTTCTTGTTCTTTTCAACTTTTTTGCACATTGTGTACAATATTTTATTTCTGTACACTTTTTTGTGTACTTCTTTTAATGTGCAATAAAACTGGATACTAAATGCATCGTAGTGTAACCACCTTATTATTTAGTCTTCTGGTACTCATTTCAACAATTAAAATACTATTTTTTTCATTGTCCTCAATGGTAGACTGAATCATTTATTGAATATCAAAGAAACAACATTTTCAGAAAAAGGTTCCTTCATCAGGTTTTAAAATACAAGGCAAGAAATGACGACATTTATACGCCAACCTGGAGAAGGAACCTTCCTTGTTCCTTGGACCGATGGAAAAAATTTCCCTATTTTTCATAACTCAATGTTGGCAAGTATGCGTTCTATCAAGGAGACACCGAGACCTCCTGTCTCAACCATGAAAAACATACGGACCAATCATACCATGGTAGTCTGGTCCACTATTTCCTAAACATTAAATTTCCTCCATAAACGGAGATGAGATTTGAGGTATCTTATTTATTTATTTTTGCAAAATAATGAACGTAGAATTTTCACAATTTTTATGGCAAAATAACCATTAAACAGACTGAACACGAAAGAAAAATCTTGCAATTTATTGCAGTGAGAAACGAGACATTTTTTTATTAGTCATCCTATCCAATAAATTCGTTGAGTATGCAACAGCAAAAAACTCCGTATAAATTATGATAAGTTGCTACTAAACCAATATTAATAACTATTTTTACTTGGTTTTCTCCTTCAGTTTTACAAGCATAGTAATTAATACTTGTGTTATCTCAAGTTGCATTTAGCTTCTTTTTGCGTTTGGTGGAAACAATATAAGAAAATAGTATGGCAATTTAGATCAAATACAGGAACAGATTGCTGTCGATAATTATAAAGGTGTGTATTACTTACTTTTTCCCTTCGGAAAATACTAGTATCAATAAATTTCATTAATATCACCGGATACTATTCCCGCATTCGTTACTATTTAGCCCTTGGATTATGTAGGTCAATCGTGTGCATTACCTTCTTAATAAGCAAGAAAAAAAAAATTACCGGTGACTCATTGATGACTTGTGGCACAAGTCAATGTGTATGTGAAGCGTACGATTTTTCTATTTCTCTTTTTTGTTAATTGCGTATCAAGAAAGCTTAGGTAATTATTATCACTACAACAGAAAATTATCTGCATTTAAGGTGCTAAAAGGTTCAAGTGGTTATCAGTGCTGAATTCATTTTTGTTAAATTTAATTTCAATAACAACGGGTATCAATATCCAATAGGAGATTATTTCAAGGTAAACCTTTGACACCATGCAACAGCTTATTGTCTACAAACGGGGTTTTATTGATCTAAATCCTTATAAACAAGTTGTTAAACGATTCATTACTACTATAATTATTAGTATAACAAAAATGGTAACAAATAAATAAAAAACATAGAAGGAATTAGTCGAAAACTATATCATATGGGCTTTTGTTTTGATAATGTCGAAAGAGGTGAGTTACCAAATGTCACTAGATTTTTCATTTTCTCTCGAGAGAGATTCTCGTTGTGTTTGGTGTGATTTATAATTGAAAATATTCCTAATCAGGGCTATTTTTTCAATATCTCAAATAACTGTTATTACGCGAAATTTAACTTTTCATTATACTTTTTTATTTATAAGAATAAAATACTTTAAGTAAGTATAAAAAGTTTGCCATCTATGGACAGGATGGGATAACTTTCCATATTCACTCGGTTTCATTAATTCATTCACTTTTATTTTTATTTTTAAAATAACATTCGTAATAAATATTTAAGTAAATAATATGCAATTCCATGACTCATAACTACGAACAAAATGGAAACGGTCTCGTAGACTGGAGTGGGCATTGGTAATACGACTTTCGATAATACTGTGCACTTATATTTTCATTATTAACAGAAACACGTTTTAATATTAAAAAACAGGAGAATATTATGAATATGAATAAAGTTTATAAACAATGTTGAAAGTGACCACAGTTAGCATAAATACAGGCTTGGATCCCTTTATTTTATTTCTAAAACTTCCATTATTTGTCTGAAAAAAATTAATGTGCACAGTGACTTTTTAATCACCCTGTATATTTCTTTAGTACCCAATGTGTGTTTGGGTGGGGGGGATATTTTGTACTTTGTTTCTAGGTAGGAATGCAAAAGGAGAAAGCCAGTGATGAGATGAGTGAGCGAAAGAAAACGGGTGAGAATGCAATCACAGGGCCTACCTCTACTAGGTCCGAACGAGGCCTATAAAATTCATTGGGAAGATTAAATGAAAATGACTTTCAACCTGACAGCAGAACCCCAGTACAGTAAAGAGGGAGAAAATATATATTTGCCTTTAAATAAAAAAAAAAATGAAACGTATGCAAGGAAAAGGAATGCAACGCGGATAGAGAGGTACAGATCGAGTGGGTAATAAATAAAAATAACGAAAATAGTTAAGGATAACGACTGCCATAGCGCTATCTCGTCACCCTGAAATAATGGCCTCGGTAAGGTGAATATAAATAAACTCGGAACAAGTTCCTAAATAAAGCTTCCCTTGCGGAGGAGGAAAGGCAGACCACGAATGAGTGCTACGAATATGAAACTGTGCTGAGGTCAATGCTATGTATGTAGGTACAATTGTGACAAGCGTGGTTTATCGGTCAAGGTTTATTTCAGCTCTTTTATGAGCTCCATGTTTTATTCTTTCTTGTGTAGTCTTTTTTTTCTTCTGTGGGAGTACCTTTGGATTGGAACCGAGTCTCTTTGCTAGGCTGTAGTTCTTGTTCGACCATTCATTGGTTTCTTGATAATTGATTTAGGGAGATGGGACCTTGCTGAGCCTTTCTATCTTCTTGTCACCATTGCCCTCTTAAAAGGTTGCCAGATAGTACCACACAGAGGCAGTCACCCTCTTGGAAAAGTGCAAGAACAAGGTCTGCTGACCAAAGTCGCATGGTCTTATTCTGATTTGACCTTACGACCTTCAAAACTTTCAATAATATCATGGGTAACATTAGGAGAACCTTGACAACTAGATAATTCGAAAGAGAATGAAAAACAACATAAGGGTTTCAAATTTCGTTAGAATCGGCCGAATAGTTATGATGTTATTGGCAAATAATTCCCCGACTAAACTTGAGAGGATTTGGCAATTATATCATTCTAAACATAATGTAAAACAACATGAGGGTTTCAAATTTCGTTAGAATCGCCCGAATAGTTATGATATTGTTGCCTAATAATTCCCAGGCTAACCTTGGGAGGACCTTGATAATTATTATAGCATTCGGAAAGAGAATGTAAAACAATATAAGGGTTTCAAATTTCGTTAGAATCAGCCTAGTAGTTACAATGTTATAACCAAAACAAAAAAAAGCAAAACGAGGACCGACCGACCGACCAACATTTGAGATATAAATTCGCACGCGCCTAAAAAAGTTTTCAATGTCCATATTTATTTGATTCATCTGAAAAATTAGGTACCTTTGGCCACCATTTTTAGATTTAAGTAATTTTGGGGTGGTTAAAATAATCTGCAGCAATGGCCATATCATTACTGAACCTCATATCGTATTCCTGAATTGAATCCCATTATCAATATCTCTATAAAGTGTGTCTAGCGATAATATGCAAAACCTTAGCGTCTCGTCATTTTCCTTGAAAGGCTTATGAAACTTTTTCGTTTCAGATACGCTCATGAATGTAATAATCACAATTTATTAGATACTCACAGCACTATGAATCTCAGGTATTACAGAGTTTATAGTAGATAATCTGAAATTAGATCACAACGACCGCAAAAGCTTGTTTTGCAAAGGACATTTTCTGATAAAATGGCCAAGGGGAGAGATTTCCCAAGAAGAGAGAATTATCTCGTAAAGGAATTAGGTAAAGGAAAATCTCGCCAAATTTCAAAAGATTCAAACAGTGATTATTACACTTTGTGTCCAGAATGGCAGCCAGACAAGAAGGAAAAGGGTTCAACCAGACTTTCGAGCGCTCACCTCTTGAAACCTTCTTCAAATTAAAAAAGAAATGGCTAAACCCCTCTCATGTTTGCAGCAAAGCTAATTTTTAAGCTGCCGGGGATCCTTCCGCCTCGAGAGAAACAAGGTACAGTAAACCCTCGATATAACGAACCTCAAAATAACGAATTTCGGATATAACCAACCAAATTTCCTGGCCGAACTCCATCATGTTTAACGAATCGAAGATCGTTAAATCCGATGTAGTCCACTTAATTTTATTCGTAATTACATACGTATTACATATCCATGCAATACAGTCTTTATATACATGTACATATTTACGTATACAGATTAACGAACGAACCATCGTTATTTCCATCGGTTTTAACGACCATCGGGATTAACGAACTTTCGGCTTTAACGAACGACCCCCCTGCCCCATATAGTTCGTTATATCGAGGGTTTACTGTATAAGGCTCTCAGGAATTTTTCTACCGCGAGAAATAAGACAAAAAGAACCATCCCTAACCACCAAAAAGTCTTACATCGACTCCGTCATACATGAAAACTGATTTTAGTAAAGTTATCTTCACAAACGGGTCAAGAGTCACTCTGGGTGTGCCGGAGGGTTGGGCAAAGAGGCTGGTGTCTCAATGGACGTCAAGTAAAGCTGTTCACCAAGCGACAACAAGGAGGAGTACAATTGATGATTTGCGCTCCACTTATTGGAGAAAAGCTAGTAGGACCTTTCAAACTTGATGATGGCGTCAATATGGATTCGAAGGCGTACTCCTAGCTCCTGAAGAATAATTCATACCTTGGTTCAAAAGACAGCCATCGAGGAGGACGAAGTCATTTGTCTTCATGTTGGATAATGTTCCTAGACATTCCTAAAAGTGCTCTAAGAATTAATTAAGAGTTTAATGGATTTGTAATATACTCAATTTAATCGACAACTTGTGGAGCATCTTGAAGGGAGACGTTTATGCAGAAGGCAGTGAATTTAATAACAAAAATGTTCATTGTTCATAGTTATTCAGAGTAAAGGGTTTTATGTGTAATAACTCTTGAACATTTATTTATAAGTGTTTTAACTCATTTTCCTTCATTGTATTTCTTATACTTATTACAAATAAGTTGTTTAAACTTATTATAATTTATTTATACGTTTAAGCTAAAAATCCTATGTATTCCTACTAAATTATAATCTGTAATTGCTCTCTTAATAGTAAAGTAGTCAATCCTACAAAAAGCTCCGATTTTCCTCTCGTATGACATTTAGAGTCCATAGATTCGCATAGGTTACATTTTCTGCTAACATTATTTTAACTCCATGAAAAAGCGTTGCACAAAAACGCAGCTGATTTAACAAACCATTGACTATTTTCAATGTTTGCCTATAATCTCTAGACACACACTGTAACCACCGTGGAAACTCATCAGGTCTCGTTCGGTACAATTTATCACTATGGTCCATCACCATACATTTCAATTGTATTTAATGGCCGCGAATCATATACAGACTTAATGAGTGGCGAAAGTAAGCCACCGGGAACCTCCTCTCACAAAGATTGCCTAGTAAGACCTTTTTGTTTGTACTTGTTTTGACCTGCGGTGAAGCGCCAGGTCTAGGCGTCGCTTTTTTTTCAAAAAGAGTAAATTTCAAATGTACCCATTTAGGGCCATAAATATACCCTATATGACCATGGGACATATGGAGATTTCAAATGTGCCATCGGATTTGGCGCTAGGTGGCGCTATCAAGTGGCAGAAGCCTAATTTAGCCATTCAAAGGAACTTGTAAGTGATTTGAACCATTGGAAACTATCGATACAATAACCATTTCCCATCTTATCACAAAACGCCGCAGGTCATCGGAGGGACTTTCACTCTTGTTCTTCTTGACGCACCTTAACCCGGGAATAACATCTTTTATACCAAGCAGGTTTCTGTGCACGGCAAAAAATTGATTATTCATCTATGAAACTTTAAGGTACGATTGATATTACCGCGAATTAGGTAGGCTCTACAAGTTTCATCTAGTATTGTGACACGATGTCAGGTAGGTTCAAAATCTCGTCGCTTGTGCATCTTACTCCGCAAGTTCGACTAAACCGTAAATCCATTGATTCAGCTAAAAAGTGATCTAATAGATCTAAAATCTGTGATAAAAAAGGTAGGCTTTCCAAAAGGTCATGCATGTGACCTTAAAATTACTAAGGCAACTTTGCAAAGGGTACTGTCTAAGTAGACTTATTATATATACATCATTTTCATCGTAGGAAGTAGGGAATTATATTGGATATAGGTGAAAATAGACCATATAGGAAAGCAAAGAGTTTCTCCATAACTTATCTTGATCCGTTTTGAGTTCCTTTGCTAATAAATTACTTTGGTGTTCTGAATCTAAAATAGTTGTGCAAACCTCCCTTCCGCACTACAACGATCAGGAAGCCATAATTATAAATTATTGTAGTCGTTCCTACGACACAAGTAGGATTGATTTCTTTCAAATGCCATATTTGGTTACCCCAGTTCCTTTCAGAGCACAAGAAGGTTATATTTCTATGGGGAGGGGGGTGGGGGGGCATTTTTTATTTTCTCGTTACTTATTTATCTTGAATTTTATCTTTATCGAATCTATTTATTTCCTTTTGACTGAAGATGCCCCGTCAAACATTGACTCCATTTATCTGACTCTTGGCTGAAATTCCTACTTCTTTAAGTTGGCTGGGTTAGTTCTCGATCTTCGATTCCTTTCTTGATGTATCTTCATATTAACTTTCATTTATCTTGATTTGATGATTCCTTCTTCTTTCTTGATCACATGATGATTTCTTCTTAATACTTGATGACGTTATGATTTCTTCTTAATTCTTGATGACGTGATGATTTCTTCTTGATTCTTGATGACGTGATGTTTCTTCTTGATTCTTGATGACGTGATGATTTCTTCTTGATTCTTGATGAGTTTCGGATGAGTTAGCCCCTGAAATCGTTTTCCTTAATTTCCGTTTTCTTCGTGAATTTTCTTCGTAAAAATTGTGGACTGAGGAGTTTCGATCGCGAGTCTTTGAATCCAAATGCCAGCACTCTTGCCATCACGTACGGCGAGTCCGTATTGAGTTGGTAATTTAATGGGCTATTTATATTCTCGCTTTTGGAAGGTTTTTTTTTCTTATACATCTTCGCACCCCTACATTTCTTTTAAATGCCATATTTGGTTACCCCAGTTCCTTTATTCAGAACGAAAGAAGATTATATTTCTTTCAAATGCCATCTTTGTTTACGGCAGTTCCTTTTTAGAGCACCGTTATATTTCTATCAAATGCCATCTTTGGTTACGGCAGTTCCTTTTTAGAGCACAAGAAAGTTATATTTCTTTCAAATGCCATCCTTGGTTACGCAAGTTCCTTTTTAGAGCACAAGAAGGTTATATTTCTTTTAAATGCCATATTTGGCTACCCCAGTTCCTTTTAAGAACACAAGAAGGTTATATTTCTTTCAAATGCCATCTTTGGTTACGCCAGTTCCTTTTCACAGCACAAGAAGTTTATATTTCTTTCAAATGCCATCTTTGGTCACGCAACTTCCTTTTCACAGCACAAGAAGGTTATATTTCTTTCAAATGCCATATTTAGTTACCCCAGTTCCTTTTCAGAACACAAGAAGTTTATATTTCTTTCAAATGCCATCTTTGGTTACAGCAGTTCCTTTTTAGTGGTCAAGAAGGTTATATTTCTTT
Source organism: Ceratothoa steindachneri (assembly GCA_963969495.1). Lineage (NCBI taxonomy): Eukaryota > Metazoa > Arthropoda > Malacostraca > Isopoda > Cymothoidae > Ceratothoa > Ceratothoa steindachneri. The sequence continues at coordinate 51,391,151 of OZ018329.1, forward strand.
CACTTTCCATCTTTGGTTAGGGCACTTCCTTTTTAGAGCAAAGAAGGTTATATTTATTTCAAATGCCATCTTTGGTTACAGCAATTTCTTTTTAGAGGTCAACAAGGTTATATTTCTCTCAAATGCCATTTTTTGTTGCGGGAGTTCCTTTTCAGAACACAAGGGGGTTCAATTTCTTTCAAATGACACCTTTGGTTGCACCAGTTCTTTTTCAAAGATAAAGGGTACAAACCAAAATCGTGCATGGAGGATAATTCCGAACCCGGACTTGAACTAAATGGGTTTTCTCTTGATGTCCCTACATAGTATATGCTAATCTTGAGTAATCCTTTTCGTCTGAGGTACAACTATGTATTCTATAGCGGAGGGGGTGGGGCTTACCATCCCCATTCCGCGTGGGAAGGAGAGAGACTTAATCCGGTGTGAGCAGGAGCTTGGAAACCAACCTTAAAAATAAATATTATTACTATTACATTAATGTTGCTAGTATCAGTAGTAATAATCCTCAGACTATTAATAGTGGAAGTAACAACAAGGAAAGAAGGTACCCTAGGAGACCTTACGGTCCATTCAAGGAGGGTACCTTTGAACTAGCAATCGAGCGGGCACATGGCTGCTCAATTGTTTTGCGTCCCTAAACGGCCACTTTTCAAGACCCTGTCCAGTCTTGACTTGAACTGGTCAACAGATTTACTGTTGACAACTTCCACTGGAAGTGCGTTCCACATACCGCAGATACTGTAAGTGAAAAAATTTCCACACAGATTGCGGTTGAAACGCTTCAGTTCAAGTTTGAAGCCGTGATTGCGCGTTCTGTTCTCACTCAGTGTGAAAATATCCCGGTAGTCAAGAAGTTTATATTATTACTGGTAACAATCGTATAGCTGTGTTGGTGGCAGATGTGTGCTAGTCGTAGACATTGAATTAGCCCAAAGGCGATTCCAACGCGTCACGTTTGTGATTATAAAGCTTTAATCGGAGTCCTTACTCAAGTACCTGTAGACGAATTAAGAGAGAGGAGAGAGGGATGGGGGAATGAGATAGAGAGAGAGATATGGAGGGAAAGAGGAAGAGTGATTGAGATGGATTAAAAGAAATTGAGAGAGATTGAGAGATATATCGAGAGAAATAGATTGAAAGAGAGGGAGTGAGAGAGGGTTTGATTAAGAGAGATATATGAGATTGCTAGAGAAATATATTAAGGTAAATAAATTGAGACAGATAGATTCTTCAGAGGTCTAGATTAATAGAGAAATAAATTAAGACAGATAGATTATTCAGATATCTAGATTGATAGAGAAATATAAATTGAGAGAGAGAGAGTGAGAAGAGAGTTTAAGATATAGCTCGATAGAGAGTTAGAATAGGAGAGATAAAGAAAAATAGATTGAGTGAAAAATAGTGAAATTGAGTTAAATTGAGAGAGATTAAGAGAGATTGAAAGACATTGTGAGAGAGATTGAGAGTTGATTTGATTTACCAGAAAATCGATAGAGTTTTTACGAGATCTTCAATTAATCCCTTTGGCAGCAGATTTTTTTTTTACCGTGCATTTAAAGGAGAGGATTTTTTTATCGAGTTCTGATTAATGTAGATCATTTTTTTTATAGACGTTTTGTTAATCACTTCATACTGATATTTAACTTACTTGATCAAGCTATAGAATTTCTTAATTTTGAAAGACTACCCACACTAGTATTAGATATACAAATTGTATATCTAAATGGAAACTGAAAGTGATAACATCTTTGCCTTTTTAGAGGCCTTAATAAGTTAAATCGTGATGATCTACAAACCTCAGTATACAGAAAATTTAGCAATATGGAGTTAGAATTAAAAGGTTTTAGTCGCACGGTTTTAAAATACAAATTTCATCCATTAAGGCCCTTCTTCACCGCTCATACAATCTTATGGACAATTTCAGTACCTCAAATCCTTCTTTTTTTTGCATTTCGTTCTATTTGTTCATTAACGCCAATCTACTAGGCTGAAATCCTATAAACATTTCTCAAACTTTCTCCCAACTTTATTATCAATCCTTTTCTCACCATTTATCTATCCTCTCGTGAATTCTTTTGAGGCTGTTCTGCTCTCTCTCTCTCTCTCTCTCTCTCTCTCTCTCTCTCTCTCTCTCTCTCTCTCTCTCTCTCTCTCTCTCTCTCTCTCTCTCTATATATATATATATATATATATATATATATATATATATATATATATATATATATATATATATATATATATATATATATATATATATATATATATATATATATATATATATATATATATATATATATATATATATATATATATAACGATACTAAATCATTAGATATAATTTACCTGGATTTCAAAAAGGCATTTGACAAAATTCCCCACCAGAAACTCATGAACAAAGTGCGTACGCTAGGAATTAACGGTAATATATACGGATGGATTAGTAGCTGGTTAAAAAACAGGAAGCAGAGAGTGATAATAAATGGCGTGGAATCGGACTGGGTATCTGTTACCAGCGGTATTCCTCAGGGATCAGTCCTGGGGCCTATTTTATTTACTATATACATCAATGACATAGACGTTGGAATAAATAATATCATATCTAAATTTGCAGATAACACCAAAATAGGTAACTCAGTATTATGCGAAGAGGACAGGGCTAGCCTGCAAGCAGATATAAATAAAATTACCGAATGGTCTGAGAAATGGCAAATGCCATTTAATATCGACAAATGCCAAATCCTTTAGTGCGGAACAAAAAACAAAAAATACAACTATACAATGCAAGGTGGCTTAATAAACACAACCCCGCAGGTTAAAGATTTAGGAGTAATAATTACAGAAAACTTAAAAACATCAAACCAATGCGCAGCTGCTGCAAACAAAGTTAACACAGCACTAGGATTTATAAAAAGAAACTTTACTTATAAAAGCGAGGAGATAATTATTCCACTATTTAAAAGTATTGTCAGGCCCCATCTTGAATACGCTGTGCAGTTTTGGGCCCCTTACTTAATAAAAGACATAGATAAATTAGAAGCTGTACAACACAGAGCGACAAAACTTATCCCGTCATTACGTAACAAACCTTACCACGAGAGGTTAAAAAAACTTAATCTATTTTCCGTCAGAAAACGAAGACTAAGGGGGCAGCTTCTAGAGTGCTCCAAAATACTTAAAGGATTTAACAACGTTAATGCCAATAACTTGTTCACACTGACAGGGGAGTGTCCCACCCGTGGACATGATTCAAAACTTCAGGGTAAAAGAGCCACAATGGATGTAATAAAAAACTTCTTCACTTACTCGATTATTAATGATTGGAATAATTTGCCAAACGAGGTAGTGGACAGCAGAACTATACACTCATTTAAAATGAGATTAGACAAACACTTAGCAAATATTGGAATTGTTTAGCATAAGCTACAAAATAAGATAATATTACAAAAAATATAACTCTTTCAGGTGTATGTAAGTGGTTTTCATATTCATTTTATTTAATTACTATTCAATGCAAATTTCCTTCAGGTACTGTCTTCTTACACCTGCAAGGTACTTTTCCAAAAATATTTCATGTACGGATGTTGCCGGAGGAAGGGGAGGGTGGGGAGAGCCTAAAACTTTTCTATCCTTTACTATCCTATGTGTAAGTGACAGTAGATTTAAGGCCAGATCACCTTAGTCTGGGCCATAAGGCCCGTGTGATCTGTGTATCTATGTAACTCTCTCTCTCTCTCTCTCTCTCCCTCTCTCTTTATCTCTCTCAAGCACACATCAACGAACATTCACTTCAGACAAAGCTCCTCCTCAGAAACCCCATTGATCACGCCCACTTTCTCTACATATATAAAACAATCAGATATTATACCACATTACCACACAGTTGATCAAATCACTTCAGGAAGCACAAGTTTCTTTCATTCGTCTCCACGTTGTGTTCTATCCACCGAGGAAGGACTTTCTCCGCCCATTCACTTCCTCAAGCAGTCCTAGGTGGATAGGATTCACAAGTCTTTCCATCCGCATTCACATTTACTCCTTCCACCGAAAAAGGTATTTAAACTCACCGACTCTAGTCATTCATCTTATTAAGCGTCAAGTACAGAATAAAGTTATTAGATAAAGTGGTTTATAAATCCAAATACAAACTTATTTGGTGAACACCCTCATAAACGAACTCGAATCTTGAACTTGGATTCATAAGCAGAGAAGAAATATTTGTTCTAATAAAGAACTGGTAACCCCCGTCACAATCAAGCATCACCTCTCTCTCTCGCTACAAGCAACTACTCCCCTCGCTATATATATATATATATATATATATATATATATATATATATATATATATATATATATATATATATATATTTGAAGTAGTTTCTTTTAAACTGATTCTTTAATGGCATACTTCATTAAACTTTGCTAAGAGAACTTTTTATAGAACTGATAACCCACCGGTTTTCAATTACAAAAATTGTCTTATTTTGTCATACTTTGAACCATTTTTTTCTCTCACCCGTATTTTTAAGTAACTTATTATCTCTGTAAATTTTAAATATGAATCCACTTTATATAAAATGTAAGTCCACAATAATACAAGGGAAAAAGGTGAAGTATATTTTATAGAATATTCTATTTTCAATTTACCTTACTTCGGGCAAACTGGTAAATCTTTATCTACTAGAATTTACCAACATAAGTATAATATTAGAAGAGGTGAAATAAACAACGCTTTATTTTTACATTTATCCGAAAATAACCACCCTATTGACTTGAACTCTGCAAAATTCCTTTATCATTCCGCTGATTTCACAAAAAGAAATATTGTCGAGTGTTCATTAATTGGCATCTTACATAATATAAGTATTTCCCCTGGCTTATTTAAACTCGACCCTGTTTTAAAAAAAACTTGTATTAAATTAAATAACTTCATAATGCAGCCTGTGGTCACTCTTTATTAGTGTAATATCATTCGCATTGCCTTCCCCACCACGTGTGCCTGCTATGATCGTGGATTAACTCTTAGCCCTAAATGTTTTCGTTCTAATGATAATCCTTTAAAATGTTATTTTGTTTTTTCACCCACCATTTCCATTCATATACACGGCGTTGTTGTGTGTATATCGTTTTAGAGATGTATATGTCTGCTATTAGTTGCCTATTGTTCTTTTAATTGGGATTTTTATGTCTTGTTTTTGTGTTTTTCTATTGATTTGTACTATGTGATGGGCGTTCCCTTCGTATCTTTGTACCCTATATAAGGTTGTCTTCTCCATTTTCATGCTATTCCTTGAAAATGAACTTGCAAATATAGTTCGAAAGGGCTTGGATTCATCTTTTCATTTTCCTGTGGGTTAATTTTCATATTATTGCTTTCCTCACGTGCCACTTTGTGAGTTTTTTCATATATATGTATATATATATATATATATATATATATATATATATATATATATATATATATATATATATATATATGCGGTTAAAAGGCTATTATTTGGCAAACACAGCCTTCCTCAAAGCCCTCGGAAGTTGCTCTTCTCACATAAACGAGAAGGTGACACATAAAATAAGCTTTTTCTCAGAGAGCCAAAAAACTATCTTTCGATCGGCCTTTTTAAATGTCAGCCCTGATTATTTCGAATCTTACACTACGACTACCTTAAGTTCCTAAAACAAAAGAAAATTCTAATTAAAAATAACTAATTAACAGAAAATTCAAATTATAATTAAAACAATAAAAGCAATGTTTAGGCAAAAAATCCTAATAACTAAACCATAAAAGCATATACAAATGTTGAAGGTCAAAATATATCGATGTATATTAAATGTTTTCAATGAAATAAAGTATAAAAAGGATAAAAAACATGTGTGGAATATAAAAAAATGTGATAAAATGCTCAATAAAATTGACATAAAATTTAAAAGGCTAAAATACATAAAGTTTTCAAGAGAGTGTAGCTAAAATAAAAAAAGTGTAGAAAATAGGAAACTAGTAAAAATATCCATTAAAAAATTTAAAGAACACGAGAACTAACCTGTAACTTTGTGTTAAGAGAATAAGTAAAGAAATGGGAAAGATAAAAAACGAAGAAAGATCGTTTTGGTTGTTGTGAATATTTGAATTGGTTATTGTATGGTAAGAAGTTTGAAGGACTTGTGGTCGTTGAGTTTTGGCTCTAGTTTTTTAAAAATATGCAATGACTCTAAAATTCTTAAATCTATGTCGCTAGAGGTAGAGGTTAAAAGGTCGATAATGAGAGATCAGCAATCGAATGCTGATGTGCTTTGCAATGCTGACGTATCGAGGATAACTCTGGCTTAGAGAGAGAGGACGCGAAGTCCTGTAAGACCCACCCTGGTACTTCGAGATCCTAAGTTTAAGTTATAGGACAGTTTGTGCTACACATAACGACTGTTGCAAGTCGCACACGTTAATAAATAAACTAACGAGGACGCCTCAACGGGTTAGGGGGGGGGGTTCGTTAATGAGACTAAAGAAGAACTTTTAAGAGTTGATTAGAATAAATCTGCATTGCGGATAAAGGTTGCGTAGAACTGGAAGAATATCTTTAAGTTTAAAAGTGAGGTTTTCCATAAAAGGAAGTTTAATGTAAACTCTAATTTTTGGGTGCTGAAAGAATAAGTTGTTAGCGAGAAATTATGTGCTTTAAAAATGTATTAACACTGTTATCAAGCTTATAGGTAAAAATTATAGGGAAAAAAGTGTTGTAAATATTTAATTTTTAAACTAAAGGAAACATAATCTAAACCAATACGGAAAGACCTCAATGGCCGGTCTACGCACGGAGGAAGCGTAATTTTTTTCATCCTGGATTCGACAAAAGCAATCAAGACTCAATATAACTCCGAATTACGAACACTCACCGAACTTTGGCAAACTACAATCGATCAAGACTCATCAACCAAACGAGACGAGAAGAGAGAAGAAAAGAAGAAACAAAAGATACTAATTTTACACACGAAACAAAATAAATAAAAACAACAAACAAAATTAAAGTAATTTATTACATAAACAGCAATGCACATTACATACCAAAGAACATTAAAATTATGAAAACAAATGTCTTGAACGCCATGAAAAAAATGTAAACTACAACCAACAACAAAACTACACACACGAAAATAATGAAAGCGATAGGCCTAACCACCAGGCGCCTAGCATCCCTTTGCATCCTTCCACACTTCTTTCTCTCTTCACCACTTGTCTATTTTCATCAGTCTATCCACACACCTTTTTTTTTGTTCCCTACATACACCTACATACTTACAACAATTCGCAAGATAGGGACATGAAATAAAGACAAATGAAAGATGAGTCCTTTATCTATAAATACTTATTCCTTGTAAAAATTGTGTCTTAAAGTCATTTAATGACTCAATTATCCTTTAAAAAATAATGTAAAAACATGTTTTTTTTAATTGTTTGATTGATCTAATGGGAATTTTGAACTTTTTAAAGTTTGTAATTTAGAACCCCCCCTCCGTTTTTTACAATATTTTTTAAAGGCTAATTGACTCAATTAATGACTTTAATAAGAATTTTTAAAGGAATAATTATTTATAGATAAAGGATTCATCTTTCATTTGTCTTTATTTCATGACCTTAGCTGCAATGGTTATTGACTTTGACTTGTTGTAAGAGTAGGTGTGGATAGGGGATAGAGTCCTTAAGGGTGTGTGGACAAATAGCGGAAAATAGACCAGTGGTGAAAAGAGAAAGAAGTGTGGAAGGGTGCAAAGAGATGCTAGTGCCTGGTCATCAGGCCTATCGCTTTTAAGTATTTTTGGTTTTGTGGTTCTTTTATTGTCTTTGAGTTAGTTTATATATATTGTTTCTCAAAAACGGTCCAATTTTTCTGGTGGAGGTGGGGGGCATCTTCATATAGCATACCATGAAAATCTCTTTGATCCCCCCCCTAGTAACACCAGCAATATCTAAGTGATGAACAATAACTTGATGAACCATATGACATAGACTTCTGAAAAATAAACTAAAACACAAAATAACTCTCCGATGTAACCTTAAACCTAATGAAGAAGCGCAAACACCTTAAAGCAACAAACACCAACTAACAAAACGAAGAACAAATCGAATTGAAGAACAAAACAAGTTCATTAAAAAGGAAAAAAACGAGATGACATCAGAAAATATAATACAACTATTGTTGAAAACAGCATCAAAGAAGGGAGGAGGTATAAAATGGCTAAAAAAGGACTTCAAAAAGGAAAATCTCACATACTTGCTATAAAAGAGGAAGAGAGCACAACCATCAAGGATCGAGAAAGAATAGTTAATAGAACAAAAGAATGCCATAAAAGTTGTACTCAAAAGACACTACTATCCAGAACCACAACCATCCAACATTTTTTTATTATTCCAGCCGTTCTCAAATCAGAAATGGAAATTGCAATCAGTCAAATGATGAGCCACAAAGTACGAGGCTCGTTTGGAAAGTAATGCCTCCTAATTTTTTATTTTGTCTCAATGGGTCCGATGAGATTGCTTATAGCATTTTTATGATGAATGAACCTTTCCGCTAATAACCTGAAATTTTCATTTCTCTGTTGCAGATATTGATGGTTTGACAGTCTAATAAAGCAGCCCCTGACGTGGACGTGCGTCAGAAGCAGAGATACTCGTACGTCAATGAATTCCTCCATGCAGAAGAAGTTGAACCAATCGACATTCACCAACGCTTGTTGAACGTTTACGGGGTAGAGGCAATTGATGTCAGCACGGTTAGAAGATAGGTTCGTCGATTTAAGAGTGGAGACAGAGATGTGAATGAAAAACCGGGCTCGGACGCCCATGCACAGCCGCCACTACGGAAAATGAAGCCCGCCTAGATCAGCTCATCCGCGCCAATTGGCGGATAACGGTGAATGAAATGCGTGCAGAGTTGGAAGTGGTTATCAGTACATTGGAAACGATCTTGTCATCCTTGTGGTACAGCAAAGTGTGTGCTAGGTGGGGTCCACGGATGCTCACGCAGGAGCAAAAACACCACCGGCTGGCCTTCAGTTAGGAGTTGTTGGAGTGGTACGAGGCAGAAGGTGACGCAGGTGGTGTCACTACTACGAGCCGGAGTCCAAACAGCAGTCGATGGAATGGCACCACTCAGGCTCCCCAGCGAAGAAATTCAAGACGCAGCCATCAGCAGGCAAAGTGATGTGCACCGTCTTCTGTTAGAGAAAGGGCGTCATCCACTTGGGTTTCTTGAAACCAGGGGCAACTATCAACTCTGCCCGTTACGTTAAAACTTTGATCGAGCTGAAGGCCCAGATTGCCCGTAAAGGGCCAGAGAAGAAAGAAACATTTTATTTGCAACACAACAACGTCAGACCACACCCGAGTTTGAAGACCACGGAATGTGCGACAAAGTTCGGCTGGACGGTGCTGCCCTACCCACCGTATAGCCATGGTTTGGCACCATCTGACTTCTACTTGTTCAGGCCTCTGAAGGACGGATTACGCGGGCAGCGTTTTCCAGACAACGACGCCGTGAAGAAATCGACCACTTCGGCAGGCGCCTACTTTTACCCGCAGCATTCAGGCCCATGTTCATCACTGGCGGAAATGTATTGACAGTGGTGGTGACTACGTAAAAAGATAAATTCTGATGCAAAAATATCCGCTCGTTTCAATGGTGCCATTCCCGTCTTTGGAACTCTTCAATGTTTTGAGTTAAAAATAGGAGACATTACTTTCGGAACGACCCTCGTACTTTCTGAAGTATTCTGGAGATGTCATTGTTGACAAACTAGCTTTTATCTTCACTGAATGTCTAAAACAAGGCAAGAATCCGGAGGACTGGCACAATGCCATAATAATCCTTCTATACAAAGAGGTGATCAAACGGACCTTACAAACTATAGATCAATCAGCTTTATCTCATCTTTTTATAAACTTTTTATAAGTCATTACCAACAGACTGCAAAACCAGCTAGATATCCAACAACCGAGAGAACAAGCTGGCTTCAAAAGAGCTTCTCAACAATTTACCCCATACATATAGTACTATCAACCAGCTCTTTAAAAAAAAACTTCAGAGTACAATATTCCTCTATACTTGGTATTCATAGACTAGCAGAAAGCATTTGATTCAATAGAAGCAACAGCGATCATAACAAGTCTTGAAAAATCAAGATATTGATCCGATATGCATAAATATAGAACATATATAGTATGGTGACGGTATTCGTTCGCAATTTTTAACTGGTAATTTTACGCATATTTTTTTGCTTTCGTTGTAGGTCTTTTTCTTCTCAAAGATAATAATTTTTGCTTCTTTTTTTTTGCATTATACTTGACTATTGACAATTTTGAACCTCCTAATTTGTGAAAAAAGCATGGAATCTCCGGCGGAAGGACAAACAAGGAGATTTCAGATTGCCTCAACGTCAGCAGAAGCAGAGTGTAAAAGTCAGAAAGGAGCTAGAAGAATCAGGGTTCGACTACGAGGCAACAGCAAAGGGTAAAATCCATGGTTGGCGATGTGGCCATCAGAATGCCGGAATTCGTCGCTGAAATTCAGATCATTAACAATGATCCCAGAAAGTTGATGCCCGCCATTGCAAGGGAGAAAGGTGTGGATGAAAAGCTCATCAGGCTGGTGGTGCATAAGGAAATTCATTACTTTTCATACAAGATGAAGAAGGGACAATTTCTGTCCAAGATGATACAGGAAAAGCGACACCAAAAAGCTGATCAATAAGTTGCAATATCCTTTGGAGCCAGAAATGCTGTGGTTCTTCTCCGACGAGAAGAATTTCTGCCAAGAGTAGAAGACCAACTTCCATAACAACAGGTGGCTCATTGTCGCACCCAAGGCCGTGCCCAGAGTCATGCAGATGAAACTTTCAGTGACAAACATGGTATTTGGTATCGTCAGCAGTGAAGGTGATATCATGTCACACCACTTCTTCACTAAGAGTCTCAGGCTAAACACCGACGGGTACATCCATGTTATGAACGCGGTGGTGAAGCCCTGGATCGATCGGGTAGCTGCAGGGAGGCCTTACGTGTGGCAGCAAGACTCTGCGCCCTACCACACCAGTCGGAAGTCCCAGGGCCTAGCTTTTGGAGAAGTTCTTCGATCACACAACACGGCATTTGGCCTCCCAACCTGCCTTACTGTCCCCTCCCCCTCCGACTTTTATGTGTGAGGCGCGGTGGAACGAGAGCCTAACAAATCTAACTGCAACACGAAGGACAATCTGAGTGCCAGAATTAGCAGGGTCTTCAGAGGCGTAAGACGGGAGATAGTGACGAAGGCCTGTGGCTGGTTCCAAGGTCTCCTGGAATCTTTCATCTAGGCGACAGGCGGATTCATCGAGTGAAATCGAGAGAACATCTCATGAAGACAAACTGACCCAAATTTGACGAATATATCTTAAAAAAATATAAACACTATTTTACTTTTTCCTGAGGCATTCATCATGCGAACGAATACCCCGCCCTCTATAACAAAAATGAAGATCCTACCTACATTAGATTACATAAGGATTCAGACCTCTTTCAATTACTGATTGGTGTAAGACGAGTAGATATTATCTCACGCAAATGAACTAGAAGAAATCTGGAGATTCGCAGACGATATTTTAATCATTGCTGATAACCAATGAGAGGTCAACGTGCTAGACAAAATAATTGACAATGAGCAAATTGAAATGGTAGACAAATATATCTACCTGGGTCAACAGATTATGATGTCACCGCGAAAGTATCTGGAAATTCAACGCAGAATCACTATAGGCTGGAAAGCATTTGGAAATGGAAGCATTGTATTCAAAAGAAAATTCCCACGTGCCTGAAAAGAAAAAGCATAAAACCAATGCATAATCTCTACTATGACCTATGTAAGCAGAAACTTAGAACTTGACCAAAAACATATTAAAACTTAGAACAACACAAGGAGCCCACGAACGCATTAGGATGGGGATAACTTGGCGCGACAGAATATCAGTCACCTACTTGGATACGGGAACAAACCAAACTTCAGGATAGGGTGGAAGTTATAAGAAACCTGAAATGGAGCTGGAAAGGCCATGGGACAATATTCCAAGACGATAGATGGACCATAAAATTACCGATTGGACTTCAATTGATAAAAGACGACCACAAAGAAGACCAAAAACAAGATTGAAAGATGGTCTTCAGAAATATGATAAAAATTGGAAACAAATTCCACATAACCGACAAAAATTCAGAAACATGGGCAAGGGTTTCTATCTACATTGTGAGTTGAATGACTGAAATGATTATAAGCTCACCGGAAAAAAATATTAGTCACCTAGGGAGAAAAAAACATAATTTAACATCTGAAGCGTGTAGGAACCTTCGGCAGCCGAGAGGCGTAGCTTAGTTTACGTTGAAACGTTAGTTAGGCTTTATTTGTGTTGCGGACGGCGTGAAGATCTGTAGATAGCAAATCAGCTCTAGTTAAAATGGGCCGGAAAAGCGATCTCATGGAATGTCAAAAAGGTGTGATTGCATATGGCTGTGCCAAAGGTCATCATGTGAAGGAGGGGGCAGAATTTGGTAGTGTTTCAACGAGTACGGTCCTCCGGATTTACAAGCAATGGCAGAACTCCCAAAATGCTAAAACTCTCGCCAGAATTGCGGACGGAAGAAGGTGTTGACAGACAGGGACCGTCGTAGAATCTCCAGGCTTGTAATTGTAAATCGATTTGCTTCGAGGCAGGAATTGCTACAAAACGTCAATTCTGGTCCTTCTCCACCCTTTTCAGAAAGAACATTTTTTGTCTGGTGAGCTTATATATATATATATATATATATATATATATATATATATATATATATATGCGGTTAGGTAAGGGCAATAATGTTTCTTAATCCTCAAGAGAAGTCTCCTGGAGTTCCTCAACCCTCTTCAGGAGCGTTACATATACGACAAGGCAACTAACATCATTGACTAGAACGTTATTGTTCATTTATCAAATATATATATATATATATATATATATATATATATATATATATATATAAAATTAGGTAAAAGGCCATGTTGTATGCAGGTTATATTGAAGTCCACAGCTATGGCAGTGTTATTAATTTTAACTTGTATTTTCTTAATATTTCTTACAAGTTTTTTAACGGTGTCTTCAAGACGAGAAAAAACATCCGGGAATGGCATTCTTTATTCCTAGACGTTTTTCGACCATGTTAGGTCATCTTTAGGGAATGAATAGAAATGCAATTATTAGGTATATTTGGAGACAGCAAAAATTGCTACATTATTATAGTATTTCTACGCGAACATAAGTATTACAAAAATTGGCCAATCATGGCGCGGGAAATTTTTAAGCAAAAACTCGGGGACGCTGAAATGTCGGGAGTATTTTTTCCGGCTGAAGTTGCACGTTAATTGCTGGTTTCTTCATTTGAATAATGACGGCTTCGGCCATCCGCAATCTTCTGCGATTTTGGAGTCTCAGGATGATGGAGGTGTCCTGATTCAGTTGTTCACGGGTTAGGGTAGTGCCATGAGATTGGGCGTGTTTTTTAATCGCGCCATCTTGAAGGTGAGGGTGTCAGTCGCCTCAACATCTAGGAATAAAGAATGTGATTCGCGGATGTTTTTCTTCTCCTCGAAGACCCCGTTGAAAACTTGTAAGAAATATTAAGAAAATACAAGTTAAAATTAATAACGCTGCCACAGCTGTGGACTTCAATAGTTTATATATATATATATATATATATATATATATATATATATATATATATATATATATATATATATATATACAGTTTGACAACAACATTTTACGAATTTTTATACGTTACTAGTTTGAAATGTACATATTTATATTATATTTAATTATATTAGCCTAAAAGCAATATATTATAATGCATAAATGATAATAAAACAAATTATTGACATTGAACATGGTGTTTATTAGAAAAACACAAGAATCAAAAGTATTGGCAATATTCATAAATATTACAAATATATTATTGGCAACTATAAATTAATACATGGTATGACCACCTTTAGCAGCAATCACATCAATCAGACGTTTCTTGTAGTTATGAACAAGGTCTATGCAAGTTTTAGTAGTAATTTTACTCCACTCTTCTACTGCAAAGGCTTTTAACTCTACGATGCTGCTTGGTGACCTCTTATGAACACGTGACTTCAGTTCTTTCACTAAATTTTCAATCGGATTTAAATCTGGACTTTGAGAAGGCCATTTCATCACTTTCAATCGTTGTTTGGCAAAATATTTCTGCGTTGATTTGCTCGTGTGCTTGAGGATAAATAGTACTCTTTATAGGAGAAAATTTGTGCCCCCTCTCCTAGCTTCCAAAAACAAAAGGCACATATATATTTATTTTACAGGCTGGATAATATTTATTTCTCTTTGCAGGTGTTCATACTGTAGATTAGTAACCAATTTCTTTACTTAAAAATCATATAAAGTGCAGAACGAAAAATATCATTAGTAGCAACTTTTTTAATAGTAGCGCGACTCCTGGGCCATCCTGTACAATGGACAATAAAATATATGACAAAATAATCATATGCTGAATATCGAGCTTTCTTGGCAGCAAAATTTTGATGACATCATCAAATTGGATTTTTCGTGCAAGTTTAGATTAAATGCTAAGTCTTGCTAAATCCACAATCCGCTCTTGTGCCATAGTACTACGCAGATAGTTTTTGACAATTTTCAGTTTACTGAAAGATCGCTTAGCTGAAGCGACAGTTGCAGGAATGGACAGAAAAAATACGAAGAGCGATGCAAATATTCGGGAATATGTTCGCAAGCTGTAATTCCACAATCTTGTTCTGACAATCTAAAGGTTCCAATGGAATGTTTCCAAAGTTGCCTTGGGGCACCACTTTGATGTACTCCAGTTCATGAATGAAATTACTGTTGATGTCATCCTTGTATTTCTTGACGAAATCGTAGACTCTTTGTTGCCAGCTTTCTAATTCTTCCGGTTCAGAAGGTATCATGTAATTCCACAGATACGAAAAGTTTTTCGACGAGATTCTTGAGGAGTCAAACCGAAGAGTCAAGCCACCAATGACGTTGTCGAGGATTTTGTAAAACACATTTCCTGAATATTGCCTCTTCTATAGAATCATCATCTTCATTCATTTCTGTGAAATCAACATCCGGGCTTTGTTCGTCATGAAATCGCATTCTCTTTCTCTTCACATTCAGATTCACCCCAATCCCCATGTTTGATGAAACATGTTTTGCTTCATTGCAGATTTTCTTCCAGTTCCTACGAAGATCTTTCAAACTTGCTATCTATCAACTCGTTGACATTTGTGACTTCAACATCAACTGCATCATGTCTTGCTTGCAGAATCTTGTTGCAGATGTCAATTGGTGCCAAATATGAAGCAAATTGCTGACATAATCACCCAAGTGAACAATGAGACACTTAATAGAGCCATGTATTTCAGTCCTTGTTTTAGGTGTCAGATTCAATGCTAACAGTTCTTCAAGTGCAGCCCGAATGCTGGTAAGGTTTGCTGCAAATGGTTTTACATACTCTATTCTCGGACTTGTTGTGAGGCGACTGATTTCCTGTCTTGTTCAGAAGAATCTCCCCACGTCGTGGACTGGAGCTGAAAAGTGTGTATATTGGCTGAAATGTTCCGAAAAAGAGTGATGGCCTCAGGAGAACCTTCAGCAGAGTCTGTTACACATAAATTTAAAGTATGGCATCCCAAGGGTGGAAAAGAGTGCCAAAGCATTTTCGAACAGAAGACGTGCTTGTACCCCTTTGTATTTTCCCGCCATATTGGATCCATTGTCGTAGCATTGCCCCCTCCAATCTGAGAAATGGATGTTGTTCTTTTTTAACGTTTTCAGTACGACTTTCGAAATATCGTCTCCAGTTTTGTTACTACAATCAACAAACTTCAAAAATCGCTCCTCGATAACATGTAAAATCGTCATTCACAAGATATCGTAGTATAAAGGCGGTTTGTCAACATGAGATGAGTCTGGTGTTGCATCCACCATAATTGAAAAGTATTTCGAGCAGCTTCTTTTAAAGAGAATTTGTTTTGCAACAAGTTCTGAGCAAAGAGAAACAAATTCGTTTTAAGTCTTTGCTGAGAGATAGCGTACCTGTAATCTACTTCCTTTCTGCTGCAATTCCTTTACCTTTATAATTCTTTGCGAAGATCATCTAAATGATATATCTCTTTCTCCCCAGAGAAAGAACAATGTCTATGATCCGCCTCAAAAAATTGTGTCATCTTGCTGCTTCAGATTCAATGGAAGTTTCCAAAAGATTTTCAATGCAGTTGTCTGATTTCAATCGTCTTTCGAAATCACGCCGGGCCAAAAAACACACCCTATGGGCATTGCATCTTTCGTGTTCAGGAATTCTGTTATCTAGTTTTCTCCATTTTCCGCTTGCGCGTAGCCCTGTGACGTTGCTAGACGCGAATGCAATTTTGAAGTTCCGGTTTCTTTTTGAAAGAAACGGCACGGAAAACAATAAAGAGCCTGTTGTAAATGGACTCCAATCCAGCCAATCTTGTCTTGAAATTTCACCATTTTGATTTCGTACTGAGAGTATACTCTCAGGGTATGACTCTTGATTACTGTCAAGTGGATATGAATTCTTCAACTCTCCGCGGTTGATTTCTCATGAACACCAATATCAACACCCACATCTGACATACAACCTGTGATTGTATTTGCAGCAGGAATCGCAGTATTATTTTTCTATTTTAAGTTTGCCGTACCAGCAGTGCCACTTCTGTTCTTTGATCATCTTCAGTTATCTGACTTCCTGCAGCAATTTCAGTACATTTTGCTCTGCATTTTGTTCGATATCTGTATTGATGTCAAAAACTTTCTTACACTTACTTGAAAGAGAGTTTGCAGTCCTCTTTTTTCATTCTCTTCATGTAACTTTCTTTCTTTTCGTTTTTAAGCCACAAACTTCTGACTTGACATGGTTCGAACGCAAAATCTGAAAAAAATGCATGCACTTTACTAAAGCAACTGACTGATATATATTATTTATAGAATGAATGTTTGTTATCTACGGACTAAGGGTAACTAAGGCTCTTGGCTATATTTTGGCTTGATGACCCTCTCATCTTGGGATATATTCAAGATAAGGAATTACAATTTATTATTTTATTCTCTGTTCATGTGCAGGGTGGTCCGAAAGTCTTGTTACCCTCTACCGAAAAGTAATAATAACAATAGAGGAATAATATTAAACACATGTACTGGTTTTAGAGTATTCATTTTCATTGCAGTGAAGTCATGTCGCGCATCTTCCATGCTATTTTCAGAATAGAATACACACGATCCTGGGCCCATAGACTCGCAATCGGCCTCTCTCCCAAACTGTCGGGGCTCATGTCAGCCATCTGAGATAGAAAATGAAAACAATATTAACAGAGAGAGACAAGACTTTCGGTCGTCTGAGATAGAAAATGAAAACAGTATTAACAGAGAGAGACAAGACTTTCGGTCGTCTGAGATAGAAAATGAAAACAATATTAACAGGGAGAGACAAGACTTTCGGTCATCTGAAATAGAAAATTAAAACAATATTTCAAATACAAAATTAAAACAATATTTACAAGGTGTAACAAGACTTTCGGACCACCCTATACTATATGCACACAAAGTTGTCTGACTCGGTTACATTATAGTGTAAGGATGAATAGTACATTAACTTGAGTGATCAATGATGTTTAAAGAGATAAATTAGTGTGGGGATAGTTAGAGAAAAGATAGAAGAAGTATGTGTAATTAAGAAAGAGAGTTGTATTAGGCAGGTCGTCTGGCAACCTCAGTATTTTTAAATATTTATATCGATTCTTGCGATGAAAAATGCTTTAGCGTTCAAGCCTTTGTTTTCTTTTTTTTTAACAGTTCAATTAATCTTGGATAATTGCCAATGCAGTTACTCTTCTTGATTCTTTGTATTTATGTTAATGATTATTTAAATAACTTCATTAATGTGTCCACCTCGGATCTTTTTATATTACTTTTTTTAATTGTTCAAACTTTGTAATTTACTACTTTTTAATTATTCATGATGTATTAGATGTTTTCTATTTTTGTGTCCACTTCGGATCTTCTTTTTTTTCTTTTTTTTAAATTAAGGCATGTCCTCTACGGATCTTTTCGTGAGTTATATTTGTCTTGTTCCTTATTTTTCATTATTGTCTAGTTAAATTATGTTTTATCTTCCTTTTTATTATGTTTAGGTATATATTGGTATTATTTTTATCTGAATCTTTAGCTGGCTGCTTTTGAATGCCTGCTTAAAGTGCATGTTCGGGTATTCATCATCAGTTAGTCTTAATTGGTTCCTGATTTCTTCTGGTATAATTTGATGCATTTTATCCAACAGAGTGATTGCACGGTTGTGTAAAGTCACGTTGATCGGATCTGCATCGTTTACTTTATGTAGCAACGCTGAGGGGAACGGTCCCAAAGAGTTACATTCGACATAAATCTCAGCGCCGTGTTCTGTACCTTCTGCGCTTCCCTTAGCGCTGTATCACTCATGTTGTGTATGGGGATGACGGGGTACAGGAGCAGCGGTCTCACGAGCGCTAGATATACTTTCCTTTTGTTGGACGGTGACATTAATCCAAAACGGAAGAGAGATCGGAGCGACTTTTTGGCTCTGGCGATTTTCTCCTTGAGATGTGTTTTATAACCACTCGTTGTTAATTTTAGGCCTAGTGCCTTGTCTTCTGTGGAGTACTGGTAACGTACACCCTCCGCCAGAACTTCCCTCGTTCGTCTGTGTCCCATCGGGATCATTTTAAACTTGCCGATGTTCGTCTTTATTTTATGCCTCCCTTCATAGTTGTTGACTATAGCAATTTCTCCTCTTGTCCCGTTGGCCACATCTCTCGGATTAAGGGTAGTTGCTCGTCACGATGAGGGCTAATGCGGTTTTGGTTCCGAGCTTTTTTCTAAAACCGTATTGTTGATCGTTATACAGGCCGTTAATCTCCAAATAGTTCGTAAGTCTGGTGTTCAGGAACTTTTCGAATAGTTGCCTGGTCTGTTGTGGCCTGTTCATCTATGTAACTCCAATAGAGAGATTGGCCTATAGCTACTTATCACTTTTTTAGGCTTCTCAGGATTCAACAAAAATATCATCTTTGCCTTTTTCAATGACTCGGGAAAGTGGCCAATATTCATGTAAGCGTTTGAGGATATTTAAAATTGCTTGATTTACGTTGGGGGGGGTGTGCGTTTATTAGGTGAATCTTCATAATTCGGGTCAACCCCCGAGCCTTTTGTTTAAAACTCTTCAGTGCAGTTTCGTATTCTTCGTAGGTGAAATGGCTTACCTTCTTCCCGAGCACGGTGCTTACGGTCAACCGGAAGATGAGGTGTGAGTTCTTCACCCAGCTCTCTCAACCTTGTATCAACTTCATCTTCGTAGTCCCCATCAAATTCTGCGTTCTCCGCGTCGCTGATACTAAATCTTTGCTTCCAATAGTCTCTGAAGTGACGCTCCACGTCCTCATCTCTGTTGATTTTAACTCCGTTGATCGCTATATTTATTCTTTTCCTTGGAGGTGTTCCTATTAATCTTTTAATTTGACCCCCCCAAAAATTTCGGATCACTTTCAGTGTCTAGGTTGCCAATTATGTTGTCTCATGTCTCCCTAGATTTCTTCATGATGAGAAATTTGATTGTTTCTCTCAGTTCTCGTAGCTCTATATAGCGTTTGGTTGTGTTACTGTACAGGTTTATCTCATTGATAAGGAAATCTAATCGGTCCATTCTTTCGGTAATTCCTCTATCCCACCTCAGGGCCGGGAGAGTTTTAAATCCGGTCCATGAGATAGCATGACGGTCAGCCTCCTTGAATTTCTCCACTATATTGTTAAGATGGTGGTCTATCTCCTCAATCGAGGCGCCTTCCAGTCGATTTACCTGTATGGTGCTCAAGTGGTCTTTATAAGCTCCTCAATCAGCCCTGTTCAGGCATCTCCGTTTGGGTATTTGGACCTGTATTGGTGAGGTTGACAACGTAGTTACCATGCTGATATAGTCCGATAGTATGTAAGAACCCGGTACTGTCACTTGGTTGAGAGCAAAGTTGGTGTTAGTCAATACAACATCTGGTGTTGCTTAAGATCTTCCTGTTAAGAATGTGGCGAAATCTGGAACTACTCTCTGCACTATGTTCCTCCTAATTAGAAGGCTCAGTGAGTTCCCCGCTCCATTAAAAACCGTAGTATATCTCGCTTCTCTGCAGAGGGCATTGAGGTCTACAATTAAAATTGTTGAGGCATTTCTACGTAATAGGCGGAGGAAATTGGGAGCTGGCAAATATGAGCGTCTAGGTGGTTGATAACCGATTGCTACTACAACGTTATCATAGGTCATTTTGATCTTCACAGCCAGGTAAGACTCTTCCGAACCTTGAATTTCTTGGAATTTTATGCCTTTCCTGACTGCAATTGCGACGCTATCGAATCTCTCATTAGAGTGGTTGACCATCAGAACTTCATAATTGTATATTTTAATATACTCTGTTCGCATATCGACGCCATGCTCGGAAATGGGAATGATGTCTGGGTCCAGGTTTCTTATAATCTTGTGGAATATTCTTTTTTTATTTGTCCATCCGTTAACATTGAGGGAGAAGATTTTCAATTTTCTGATGTATCTTATTTGGCTGTCCATGATTTTTAATTCTTATGTGGTTGCTTAGGTCTATTCCCGTTTTCTCGTGTTGGGGATCTTTTTCTCCCGTTTCTCTTCTTTTTGAAAATCTCATGTGAGAGATTAAAGCATGATTCCTCGGTTATCACAATTATTCCATGTTTCAGAGCCGCTAAAAAGTTATCTTCATATATGTCCGCTTCATAGTCATATTTATACTCCCCTTTCATGATCCCTGAGATGATGTCAGCTGATTTCGAGATTTTAGGTAATGGTGTAGAAGGCGAACCGTATATCCTCATGCCTATTTCATCAGTTGTTTTGCAGGTTTTTGATGTTACAGTATTGTCCATTGGGAGGGTCTCGTCTTTATTCTCAATTTGCGTTGATGCATTGACGATTCCTTCTTCATTAGTGGAGCGTGATTCTGTCTGGGAGACACTAGGTGTCGGCCTTTTAGGTCTATTTAGGCGGGGGTCTCTAGATGAGGAGCGAGATCTTGGGGTAGCGTCTTTCATTGTTTTGAGTTGGGCCTGGAACAACTGCCCTAACGGAGGATTGTCCGGAAACCACATCGGCTTGAACCCATTGTGAATCAGCATTTTGTTCAGTTCGGTAGCGTAACTACCTGGTTTGATAACATTTGAAAAGTGCGCGTGAAGGATGTACATTACTAAATCAGGTCTCATTTCCGGGTCTATGTTCAAGAGCGTCCTACTCTGTTTATCCGTTTTAGCTACTTGTGCGTATGTTGTAGTAGCCTTCTTGTTTATGTCCTATATAGCCTGCTTTTTCCTGTCTGCCACTATGGACTTCTTTAGCGGACAGGCCATGGATAGGGTACGGTGTTAGTTCCCACAATTTATACATTTTTTTCTAAGTGCTCTTACACTCTTTCCATGTATGATCCTTACCGGCGCATTCAGAACATACTTTACCCTCGAAGGGGCGCTCCTTTGTAGGGTGATTCTCTAGGACATAACAGGAGAAGCACACTTGAACCGGAACAAATATTCACGCTCTATGCAGGATGCAGAGACTTTTGAATTGAACATCACTAATCCATTTTCGCAAGCTTTGTTCGCCATCTCGGTTGTTTGAAATGTCACTTAAAAACGTGAGTATATTCCTCTCCTTCGTGGTTCTTAAATTTGTACACTTCGTCGATTTTGACCCAAACTTGCTTGGACTCAATTTTATCTTGCATTTCTTGAATAGAGTGCGAACCGACGTAAGGGTCTATGCGCCACAGACGATAAGGAGCGAGGCCGATCTTATCAATATCTTGGGTCGTGTCGCATATGGCTAGGTAACCATGCGTCTGTTCCTTAACTCGGCAAAACGCAATTCCAAGCTTTGAAAAGGCGAGTTCAAACACTTTTTCATTTGTAGGCTTCTGTTCTGACAGTGCTCAAGGCGGTGGTTCCCTCTGCGAATCTAACACTATTCCCTGAGTTCTCCTTTATCTGCTCTACCTATAATCGTGTCTAATAGGGTCCACTTACCTGTCCTGACAACTCCACTCCAGACTGGAGTCCCCTTCTTCGCGTCCCCTGTAGGGCTTCCTTCAGGGGTTCGGACACGTCAGAAGACAGGCGGTTTCTACAGACCTTAACTAGCAGAGAAGTTATCCGAACTCGTGATGTGTTGCTGTGATAAGAAAAAGATAAATTTCCTCCGCCGGTGGTCCGAGCGAGGATCTCGAGAGTGTGTTCGCACGCGCGCGAACGCACGTGTGTAGCACAGGTATCCGTGAACTAGGTTGTAAGACTTAGGAGCAAAATAAACTTCTTCACCCACAATCCGTATTGAAAAATCAGCTGGCAGCAGTAGAAACTTTCCGTGCAGTTTTCCTCCTTTTCCTATGCAGGGGTAGGTATCCAACGATGAGAGCAGTCATTAACTTGAGTCTTTAATTGTGGAAGTAAAACCTATAATAATAATAATAATATAATAAATCAAATTATTCTAATCATAAATAATAGTAGCAATTTTCTTTTAAAACATAAAACATTTTGAAGTTATCAATCAGATAAATTTTACGATTAATTGGTAATAATTCTTTATTAATGCAATAACTATTATAGACTCGAGGTATAATTTTATTTATATAGAACAATAAGAATTTTAATGAATATAAAACTAAATATTTTTACCTGAGTAAAATACCATAAAAGCCATTTACCATTGACCTATAGTAATTATGTGGTCTTCAATTTATAGTTATTGACGCCAATTATTCAATTATAGTTGAATAAATAAAACAAATTTGTAAGACAATTTAATTGTAGAATTTGGACATATAAAAATAGCAAAATTTCATTGTAAACCAAGTTTAAACATCAAAAAATATAATATTATTAGTATAAATAATAATGAAAGTAAAATTATCAATAATAATAATATTAATATAAATAATAGTCATAAATTATAATAATTCTAAGTAAAATTGAAATGATAATTAATGCTACTTTTTGAACATTTTTGTCTAAACAGTTCTTAAAATTATTAAGTGACCTACAATTCACCACATCTGCAGATAAACTGTCCCAAAGGTTCAACATGCACTGAAAAAGATTTTTTTTTGCAGTCTAACCTACAGCTTTGATTTCTTTATTTTAAAACTATATCCCCCTATGGCAGTGATCCCTGTTTATTTTAAGGAATCTACTTATATGTACGGCAGAGGGGGTCTTTTTTGTGGACCCGTACCGCACCTTTTATGGTAGAAATGATCTCTACCGAAGGGATGGGGTACATCTTTCATTTAAAGGAAAGGCCATTTTGTCGAACATGATCCAGGATGTCGTAGAGAGGACCCAAAGGAGTATCCAGCCCAGAGTGAAGGCGGACGTACGCCAGTGCACCCGTGTCACTCCTGGAACGACCTTCTCAGAGGTCGCAAAGAGGGGTGCCTCCTCGCCAACAAACAAGCCGGGAAACGGAAGAGCGTAGGGAATCCTACAGTCGGGGACTCACTGAAAGTTCTTCTGTTCAATGCGAGGTCAATCAGGAACAAGTTTCAGGAGCTCCGTGGCCTCGTAGCGACGGAAGAACCCGAAATGGTAGCCATAACAGAATCGTGGACTAAACCTCAAACCGAGACTTTGAAGGCGAATTCACGATTCCTGGCTACCAACTCTTCCACAAAGATAGGCCAGGCAGAAAGGGTGGCGGTGTAATGTTGTATGTCAAGGATACAATCGAATCTACAAACTCCAACATTTTTTTCAACCACGAGCTCCTAGGCGTTGACCTAGAGATAGGTCCTGTCAGATACAGGACCCTGGTGCTTTACAGACCCCCTTCCCAACCCGTTGAGAAGGACAGGGAACTATATCAGCTGCTGGGTGAGCTTGTTCAAGACAGAGTGTGCATCGTTATGGGCGACTTCAACAGCCAAGTTGACTGGGAAACCAGAGCAGCCTGTGGCGAGAGTGCGCTACTCCTGGAGTTCGCCAACAACGAGTTCCTCACTCAATGGGTCAGAGAACCGACGAGAGGAGACAATATCCTCGCCTTGGTCTTCACCTCTGAGGATGATATCGTTGAGGATCTCTTTGTAGGCGAAGAGCTCGGTGGCAGTAATCACCAGCTAGTTAGATTTACTATCAAGATCCCCAAGGTAAGGTCTGTTGCCAGTCAATCAAGGAAACTTAACTTGAGAAGAGCAGACTTTGCAAGCCTTCGTGCTAGGCTGACTGATGTAAGGCTAGCGGTATGCGAAGATGGTGAGCATTCGTGGAACAATTTCAAAAATAAGTTCATAAGTCTTCAATCAAGTTGCATCCCTCTGAAATGCCTCCATCGGTCTTCTGTTCAACCAAAGTGGTTTAATCGAGAAATCGGCCAACTGCTTAGGGAGAAGAGAAATGTGTACCAGCGATCGAAGATCTCGGGTGCCTTTGACGAGTACCGGAGGCTAGCCAGAAGAGTGAAGTCCAGCATAAGGGCGGCTAAGTGTACTGAGGAACTCCGAGTGGCGAGACTCTGCAAGGAGAATCCCAAGAAGTTCTTCGGCTATGTAAATAGCCGTAAACCAATCCATCGTAGGATTGGGCCCATAGTGGACAAGGAGGGTGCATTAACTACCTCAGATGCAGAAAATGCTAACCTACTCAATGAAGACTTCTCTTCAGTATTTACTGAAGAGTGTGGTCCCATCCCCCAGCCCACAGATTCCTACTCGAGGGAAAAGCTGGAAGCAATGGACTTCACCGAAGGAGAAATAAAGAAAAAGATCGCTGACCTTAAGACGAATAAGTCCCCTGGACCGGACGGGTTTCTATCCAAGGTGTTGAAGGAAGTGTGCGATGAAGTATCACGACCTCTGTGCGCTATGTTTAACATGTCAATCCGGACCGGATGCGTTCCTAGAGACTAACGTGAGGCGGAGGTGACTCTGATCTTCAAGAAAGGAGACCCCAGCCATCCGATAGTCGGTAAACTAATGGAAAGCATCATGGTGGGCAAAATGACGTTGCATTTAGAGTCAAACCTGCTACTGAAGAGTTCCCAGTACGGCTTCCGAAGGTAACGGTCATGCCGGACGAACCTTGTGGAATTCTTCCACTTCGTGTTCAGTGAGCATGATCGGGATAAAGTGATGGATGTTGAAGGCCTTTGACAAGGTACCACACGGCAGCCTTCTCCGGAAAGCGCGTGCGAAGGGCATAAGCGGCAAGGTAGCAGGTTGGATAGAGAGCTGGCTAAGTGACAGACGGCGACGAGTAGTGGTGAATGGACGGGCTTCTGAATGGGCGCCCGTATCTAGCGGTGTCCCTCAATCCCTCAAGGTTCCGTCCCCGGACCACTACTGTTAATTATCTATGTCGACGACATGGACGGTGACATGGTTGCCAAGATTTCCAAATTTGCCGACGACACCAAGCTTGGTATCAATGTGGCAAAGGAGGGGAACACTGCTCGCCTCCAAGAGGACCTTCAAAGGATTGGGGAGTGGTTGGACACGGGGCAAATGCCTTTCAACGTGGTGAAATGCAAAGTAATGCATATCGGCCACCGAAACCCCAAATCTCATTACATCTTTAAGGGCACTGCTCTTGAATCGAGTGACACTGAGGACTCGGGTGTAACTATCACGAGCGACCTCAAGTTCTCGATACAGTGCATCGAGGCAGATAAGAAAGCCCAAATGATGTTAGGCTACATAAAGCGCCAATTTGGATACCGTAACAAGGAGATAGTACTTTGTCTGTACAACTTCCTCGTTCGGCCGCAGCTCGAGTATGCCGTACAATTTTGTAGTCCTTCATTTAGAAAGGACATCGCGAGATTGGAACGCGTGAAAGCCAGGGCAACCAAACTGATTTCCTCTATCAGACATAAAAGTTATGAAGATAGATTAAGGGAATTAGATCTGTTCTCGTTGGAAACCCGTAGACTGCGTGGTCAGCTCATCGAAGTTTTCAAAATACTTCGAGGGTTCGACAATGTTGACTACCGGGATATTTTCACACTGAGTGAGAACAGAACGCGCAATCACGGCTTCAAACTTGAATTGAAGCGTTACAACCGCAATCTGTGTTGAAATATTTTTACTTACAGTATCTGCGGTAAGTGGAACGTACTTCCAGTGGAAGTTGTCAACAGTGAATCTATGGACCAGTTTAAATCAAGACTAGACAAAGTTTTGAAAAGTGGCCGTTTAGGGACGCAAAACAATTGAACAGCCATGTGCCCGCTCAATTGCTAGTCCAAAGGTACCCTCTTTGAATGGATCGTAAGGTCTCCTAGGGTACTTCCTTTCCTTGTTACTCCTTGTTACTCTGTCTATTCCAATAAAAATCTAATAAATAAGTCAGTAACTCTGTTTTGGCAATCTTTTTCATTAATTTGCATACTACTGATGTTAAGCTGATAGATCTTAGTTACTAACATCTTCTCTCATTCCATGTTTAATTATAAGTAGTATATGAGCATTCTTCCAATCACTTGGCACCTCCATAAATTCAAGTGAACGAGTGACAATTTTATTCAAACAAAGGCTACACTGCTAATTTTTTCAATTAATTAAGGGCTTAGGGTAAATTTCATCCGGCCAGCTCCTTTATGTTTATCTAAACTTAAAAGCATTTCAGCAATCTGTTCCTCAGAAAATTAGATGGTATTAATAAGTTGTTACAACTAACAACATGACAATTAACAACTTAATAACAATCAGTATACACTCCCCCTTATTTTGTTCCGTAATTTCTGGTATTGTTGCTCCACCTCTCAGATTATATATCAATGATATATCTAATACATAATTTATATATTACAGTTTATTTTATTTTAATGCCTAAAAAAAAATTAAAAAGAAAAAAATCATTATAAAATATTTTATTTGTAGAATTTTAATGGGAACGCTCTCCCCCCCACCCACCCCCCAAAATAATCACTAAATTTATGTCATTTCGACAGAGCACTCACCGCAATGCCAATTATTGCAGCGTCAATCACTCTCCTTCTTCGCCCTCTTCATCTTTTACATATTGACGAAATATCATTATCAACATCACGAGGTTAAGGGCGAGTCTCAAATGGACTCTCGATCCGAGGTAAACTAGATAATACTATTTCCACTACAAGTTACTCCCTACAATAAATATAGGAAAAAGGTTTATCACTATAACATTTGATCTGTGCTCTGTATATATACGGAAACAAGGGCCCCTATCGACACCTGGTGTTGTACTCCCCTTTCGGCGACCGTGCTTTGGATCATTATCCTGTTGGAAGACGAACCCTCTGCCAAGACTAAGCTTCCTCGCCGATTGTTTCACATGTTCATCCAAAGTTCGCTGATATCTCTTTGGATTCATACTGTCTTCTAGCACACCATGTAGCAGCAAAACACCCCACAACATGATGGAACCACCTCCGTGTTTCACAGTAGGTATGATGTTCTTTTCCAGCAGAGCTTCTCCAGATTTTAACCAAACGTAATGGTGGTTGTTTATGCCAAACAGCTCAAGCTTAGTCTCGTCTGACCATATTGTTTTACTAAGTTCTGCTTCAGTGGCATCAAGATGTTCTCTAGCAAACTCTAAATGTCTCTTTTTGTGAACCGTCTTCAACAGTAGTTTCCTCCTTGGTACACGTCCATGGAAAGCCTCACGGTTCAGGTAACGTCGCACTTTTGATACGTCCACGATTGTTCCAATGCTAGCCAGATTTGCTTTCAATTCCTTGGAAGTGACTTTTGGATTCTTGTTGACAATTCGAACACACGAACGCACATCTCCGTCAGTTAATTTTCTTGGTCCCTCTTTCCGCTCAAGATTAATAGTAGTCCCATCAGCCCTAAATTTTATAATAATATTCCTTACAAATGAAATTGGGATATTCAAACTTGCCGAAATTTTTCTATATCCATTTTCTTGTTTGCGCAGCTCAATTATCCGCTTCCTATGTGCTTCTGAGTGTTCGGGTGTCTTCACCATGTTGCTATTTCACAATTATTGCAGAGATGATTCTTCAGCCGTGTCTAATACCATAATGAACACCTAAAAAGGTTAGCCGTGCAAGTAATCTGCTCTCCTGGATTAGTCGAGAATATTCCATCATTTATTCTCAAACATTCTTTACCACTAATTTTAATAATTTGATTTGTTAAATCAGTATTATGTAAACGTTGCTAATACTTTTGATTTTTGCGTTTTTCTAATAAACCACATGTGTTATGTTAATAATTTGTTTTATTATCATTTATATACTATAATATATTGCTTTTAGGTTAATATAATTAAATATAATATAAATTAGTACATTTCGAATTAATAACGTATAAAAATTCGTAAATTACAAAATTTGAGATGTGTTGCCAAAAGATATGCGCGTATATATATATATATATATATATATATATATATATATATATATATATATATATATATATATATATATGAAGAATAACCTAAGAGTTAGAAAAGAAAAAGATTGGAAGAAGAAGAACGGATGGCTTTCTCTCGGGCCACATAGAGTTGCTCCCTGTTCTACGGGGGTACTAAAAACACATTTTTACCGTTCTATTTGCACCTCATCTACAATCTTGACGGCGATTTTCAATCTGAACTTATTTCATTATCCAGTCACGAGACCTCATCAAAGGGGGGTAGGGCTGGTCGCCGTTAACTAAACTGTTTTCCCGTGGAGGTCAAACGATGTCCATGTGCTGGGGGACCATCCATAGAAATGCCCCGCAAAACATACATTCGCATAACAAAAATGCGAACAGGTTTTGGTTAGGAAAAAGGAAACCGCTGCAACCATCGAGGAATATTTTCGACCAGTCAAGGAGGGAAAGGACAGACAGAAGGAGGAGAATGGATGAACAGAAAGGAAAGCGAAGAAGGAAATAATTGGTCTCTTGTCAACCCCCTGTGGCCGGCGATTATCATTCCCACCAGGAACAAGTTCGTAGAATAATCACAGGGAGTCAAAAGCACGAACTTAAATTCACCATCGGGGACAACCAATGATGTCTTTACCTCTAAAATTAGTCCCATAGAGAACACATACCCATACAAAATACACAAATTCACACACTTAGAACAACAGAATATTAGCACCAAACATAAGCATTACAATATTTATATCACACTGAGGAAGAACCCAGCCGCACACATGTCGACACGAAGCCTGAAGACAGGCGAACACATATCGACACGAAGACGAGGACAAACACTCATATCGACGCGAAGCACGAAGACAGGCGAACACATATCGACACGAAGCACGAACACAGATGCACACATATCGACTCGTAGGACAAACACAGGCGCACACATATCGACCCGTAGAACAAACACAGACGTACACATATCCACACGAAGCACCAACACAGGCACACGCATATCGACCCGTAGGACAAACACAGGCGCAAACATATCAACCCGTAGGACAAACACAGACGCACACATATTGACACGAAGCACGAACACATGTACACGGATATCGACACGAAGTATGAAGACAGGTGCACACAATATTTACGCACACTTGTCTTCTTAAACTTAAATTCCCTTTACATTTGTTGTTTCTTTCACCCACACACGTTTACTCTAAATATTTTACTCGAGGCAAACCTTGAAGAGAATCTAAGCGAGCCCACACACCCACGTTACGCCCACACCACGCCCCCAAGGTCGAACCATGCATGGAAATTCGACAGGCGCCCACGGATTAGTCACACCATTCGGTTATTCTGGTCCGGCATCCAACCACACACACACACATAAAGACACCAAATTCCTAAATGGAAACAATTTTACGCACGCAGGTGCATATATATATATATATATATATACGAGGGGGAGTCAAAAAGTTCTCAGATAAATGGCATAAAATTTTTATTTGTAATAATACTGTAATCATTTTTCTACATAAGCTCCATTAACATCTATACACTTTCTTAATCTATGAATCCAACGGTAAAGACCATCTTTGTAGAATTCACGGGGTTGTCTCTGGCACCAAGTAATGACCTGCTTTTTTGCTTCATCTAATGATTGAAACCGGGTTCCTTTTAGGTGTCCCTTTAAATTTGGAAACAGAAAAAAGTCAGAGGGTGCTAAATCAGGGCTATAAGGGGGATGAGCAAGAGTTTCCCATCGAAATTCCCGTAGCTGAGATCTCACAGCTTTGGACGAATGTGCAGGGGCATTGTCATGGTGGAACAAGATTTGCTTGTGGAGCTTTCCTCGTCGTTTTTTGGCTATTGAAGTTTTCAGCTTCCTTAAAACTCCTTCGTAATAGCTGGATGTAACAGTTTTTTGTCCTTCTAAGAAGTCTATTAAAATAATTCCCTCCGAATCCCCCAAAACTGTAGCCATTATCTTCTTAACGGACCTCTCTGTCTTGAACTTGATAGGCCCTGCTGCCCCCCTTGGGTGCCACTCTTTTGATTGATTTTTACTTTCAGGATCAAACTGATACACCCAAGTTTCATCTCCCGTTACGAGGCGCTCAAAAAAACTATCCTCGTTTGCTTCAATCTTGGTCAAAATAGCCAAAGAAAGGTTGGCCCTATGATTCAGCTGGTCTTCTCGCAACGCTTTTGGGACCCAACGTGCTGAAAGCTTGCTCAGGCCAAGATTTTCAGTTAGAATTCCAAATGCTGAGCCATGAGAGATTTCACATGCATTGGCAACTTCATCAATAGTAATACGGCGATCTTTATCCACTAGATTCCTCACAAGCTCGACATTTTCTGGGTTAATGGAGGTGGAGGGTCTCCCTTCACGTGGATCATCTTCAACTTCTTCTCTGCCCCCCTTGAAGCGCTTAATCCAGTCGTAAACTACCGCTCTACATGGCGAAGAGTCACCATAAACCTGTTGTAGAGCGTCAATAATCTTAACAGGCTTCCAATCAAGTTTAGTCAGGAATTTAATGTTCGCTCTTATCTCAAAATTTGCCATTTTATGGGTTCAAAAAAGTAACCTTTTTGAAGCACATCTAATACAAAGAGTCTCGACAAATTGAATGACGAATTTTGTAGGAATTGTTCAGAAAACATGAAAGTCGTGTTTGACCCTGTATTTACTTGTACAAAATCGAACATTTCAATAATCTGGCATTTGTCTGAGAACTTTTTGACTCACCTACGTATATATATATATATATATATATATATATATATATATATATATATATATATATTGTTGCCTACCTTAGACCCAGAAGACCCAATCCGTTAAGATCGAAATGGTCTAACTAGGTGAGATTCTTGGCCAACTACGGCCGTGCCTTCGTGATAACCACCCGCCTCAAATCTTGGCCCTCCTTACACCGAAGTGAACGAGCCCATGGCTGTAGCAGCGGGTTGGTAAAATAGCAGAGAGTGGTACCAATCATTTTACTGACTGCCAAAAGTTGAGGACTGTGACCATTTCAAGTATTCGACCGCTCTTAAACGGCACTAACGTCCACGAAGAAGCACATCAAAGCACAAAATGAAACACCATTAACCTTAGTGAAGTAAAAATGAACGTTGGAATTTAAAATTGAAAAATTATTACATATTAGCGGCATATGATTCCTTATTCACAGTAGCACAGCAACTAGCACACATTATTGGAGATCAGATTGATTAAATTAATCGTATTTATTAAAATATTAAATATATATTCCTGGCAGGTAATCCAAGCTTACGTCACTCCATCGCATCATTCACGTGACAAAACTGAAGACTACTATGACTTCAATTTAGCACTTTTGTATGTAAACAAATGTAGACGCACATGTATACCATCGATCCAAGGAAGTTATAAGTGATTTCATTTGAATGTTGAAACGAGAAAAAAAAACATTATAAGTTTCTCTTTTCAAAAGAAATAAAGCAAAAAATGGAAAGGCAACCTACAAATTACCAAAATCATAACCAACAAACTACCACAAACGCTCGCTTGTAATCAGCCACCAGATTAGCAAGGTTTCCTAAGTACCTACATACATATATATGGTTGCAATAACAATGGTTGCCTCCTTGACACTCAAGACACCTCTCACCAAAGAGGACCGGGCCATGGTGCCATCGGGCTCACTAGTGATTGTCATACTGACCTTTGTGTCTATTTCATTATCTGGTCGGGGATCCTCCTGGATAAAGGCAGGTTGGCGAACCACCATTACTATTCCTTGACAGTGCATCGAGTACGACTGATGGACGCTTCTTATCCAAACCAATCGAGTGGTTGTATCAAAAAGACCAATCACAGGATAGCGGTGTGCAATTCACGATCGTTAGATTAGAAGAATGGATTAACGTAAACTCTTCTCTTCCTCCCAAGCACAATTGTTCCAGTTTTAACAATATTTATTATAAACAAATGGAAGGAGCTTCCTAAGGGTTCTTTTCTCCATTCGCTTTTGGCCTAGCATTTTTATGGAACTATTTGAAAAAGAATTTCTGCCAGATTCCATTTTTCTAGGTGTCATTTGGTTTCGCTATGTTGACGACGCATTTCTTCGGTACAGATATATTCCCTGTTTCGCTCCTTAAATTCCTCTTTTCCTTCAATTTCCTTTACGGTTGAAGAAGAAAGTTAAGGACAATTACCTTTCTTAGATCTAATATAAAAAAATAGTCAAGAGAAACCGATTCATATATATATATATATATATATATATATATATATATATATATATATATATATATATATATATATATATATATATATATATATATATATATACCAGGCAATGGCTTCGCTCCTAAATTTAAAATTTAAAATCTAAAAAAAATCAGACATGGTTAAATTTTTAGAAATTTTCTGAACTTCGCCAATTATAATAATTCTAAAAAGGAACTCTATACTAAATTTCCCCCCTTTCAAAATATGACGTTGCTAAAATATATAAGAAGATATATAGAAATAAATTTTCTGAACTTCGCCATTTGTAATTCTTTGAGTTTTAAAAAATTCACAAAATTTCGATACTTATATTTATTTCTGAACTTCACCATTTTTTTTTTATATTATACAAGAATTATTAGAAATAAATTTGCTAAAAAGAACATAAGTCATTTGTTCACTAAGGAAAAAAAACATTTATTATTTTTTTACCCATCTTCAAAAATCCCGTTATACAATTATAGAGTTAGTGATGATGATATATATATATATATATATATATATATATATATATATATATATATATATATATATATATATATATATATATATATAACCATTGTTTTGAAATTCTTATAATTATATTGTTGCACAAATATATCTTTACTTGCTGATTATTATTATTATGTATAGGTTGAAGGAAGATTCAGGAGAGTTGCGCACTCTCCCTATCATATAATATACTTAAAGTGAGTAAACGTTTCACCGCGCGTGCTCGGCAGTTTACGCTCACGCGTCACTGATCGTTAGTTATGAGCGACCAACTTTGTGGCCGCAGAAACAGATCCAACATCTATAAATCTATATTTTATGATCAGGGTATTTAAAAAATAAAATTCTCTTGATTTTGATATCCTTTTTTAGGGGGGAGAGGTGGAGAGAGATGGTGGAGAGATTGAGGAAGAGGGTGGGAGTTATTAGGGAATAGGGTTGAGAGAGGGAGGGGGGGAGAGGGGCAAAGAGGAGGAGATAATTTTTCTCTCGTTTTAGATATTCTTTTGTAAGGAGGGAAGAAGTGTGGAGAGAGATAGAGAGGGAAGGGTAGATATAGTTGGAAATAGGGGGAGAGGGGGAAGAGGAAGGGGATAGGAAATGCGAAAGGGAGAGGAGAGATAAGGAGGGGGAGTGGTCGAGTGAGGGGGAAAGGGAAATGGAGTGGGATATATATATATATATATATATATATATATATATATATATATATATATATATATATATATATATCGGGTCAGTCAAAAGTAGAGCCCGTTTTGAGTTTTACAGCTGTCAGTTGATTGATTGTTTGTCATTTATATCTGAGTGTAGAAGGAGGTTCAAATCAACGAAAGACATGTTTATATAACTATTCATTCTGGAGATGGATATTATTAAGGAACTGGACCAGGCGGTTTTAATGTAATTATCAAAAGGAAAAGAATGGCTTGCAGAGTTCGATGTCAATTTCCTCAGCCTTGGCAGTAATTTGACCCTTTAATTCATGAATGGTATAAGGCATTTTACCATAAACAAGATCTTTCTTTAGCACCCAAAGACAGAAAACTGGAGGTGTAAGGTTTAGGGACAGTGCCGGCCATTTAATAGAACTACGTGGCATGATTTAATTTCAGGGAAAGTTTTAATCAAGCCATTGACGAACATGACGTCCATAGGGAAAGCTCAATCATGGTGGAGATAACAGTCCGAATCTTGTACTCTGGGTCGAAAGATTTGTAGCAAATTCAGGTAAATTTCTTCAATAATAACTATCTCAAAGTAAAAGGTTTCATTATCCTAAATAGAGATAGGACTGCCCAAACTGTCACGTCAGGTAAGTTTCACTTCTCCATCGTCACTACTGGGTTGTTCACAACCCAATAGACACAATCGTATCTTTTAATGCGCTGTTAAGCTTAAAACATGACCCATCTGACCACTTAATGTTGTTTATCATTGTGTCCTTTTTAGTCACGTGCGAGTCAAGTCGCGAGCAACTCTACATCTCACTATGTCGGTCGGTCCCCGTTTTGTTTGTTTTTTTTGTAATAACATTGTAACTATTTGGCGGATTTTAACGAAATTTGAATCCCTTATGTTGTTTTGCATTCTCTTTTTGAATAATAGAATTCCCAACCTCCTCACAAGGTTAATCCAAGAATTATTGAAAATATTGAAGGTCGTAAGATCATAAATCAGAATATGTGATAGCACGCGACTTTGGTCAGCAGACCTTGTTTTTACCCAAGTTTAGCTAAGAATTCTTCTCATAATTGAAGATGGTGGTCGTCATCTCCATTATGAAGGGCGTGCACTGAGTCCGGAATGTAAATTTTCCATTTTTTTATGATGAAGGATAACACTAGATTGGCTCACTTCCAACTCTGCAAGTGAGCAGAGAGTTCACTTTGGCAGACTTTGTTCAAGTCTCCCGGTGGTTTCTTCAGCCTTAACTACGTTCGTTGACATTTTTCTTCGACTGAATTTTTCCGCTGGGGTAGGTTAACATACAATTATTGTGCCAATGGAATGCCGCTATCGATTTGTTTCCATTGCATTTGAGGTAATGCTTTACGGGGTCACTGCGTTGATTCGTTGAAAGAAATTCATAGTCAATTTGGCGTAGATTAAATAATCTCCAAACTCTTAGCAATAACATCAAAAATAAAAGCAAAAATAATTACTAACTAAGAAAATATCCAGAAAGAATCTGACAGGCGTAAAACAGAAATCGGGAGCTACTTATGACTATATATATATATATATATATATATATATATATATATATATATATATATATATATATATATATATATATATATATATATATATATATATTCTCTTATTGCGCAATTTGTTTCCTCAGCCAGATGGCTGAACGGCCGGTTACTCGAGTGAGTAGCCTTTGACATCTTTAGTTTTACGATATCCTTTGGTTTGTTTGGAAGCA
Organism: Ceratothoa steindachneri; assembly: GCA_963969495.1. Taxonomy (NCBI): domain Eukaryota; kingdom Metazoa; phylum Arthropoda; class Malacostraca; order Isopoda; family Cymothoidae; genus Ceratothoa; species Ceratothoa steindachneri. The sequence goes on from OZ018329.1 coordinate 51,426,900, forward strand.
TAAGCATTGTTTTCTCCCTTACAAAATGACAACGTATGAACTTGTTAGGGAGGTGCAAAATATCGAACAAGCAGTCAAGTATTTGAAAGAAAGAGGTGATGTGCAATCAGCAGAGAATTTGCAAAAATGGACACAGCCTGAAAAATTTCGTTGTCCCATTACCCACCAGTATGGTGCTGTTACAAACAAGGGTGTAAAAGCAAATCCAGATTAAGGGTTAGAAGGGTCAAAAATACCTATGGAAACAATCATATTTTTCGTTCATGCATGGTGCAACAACTTAACAACTACTGTTTTTTTTTGTAAAGAAGAACTAAAAATGTCATGCAATGCTATTACGGACTGGAAGAACTATCTCTCTGATTCGTTAATCCAAAATCCAATAAAGATCAATGGAAATGGATTGAGAGTAGAAATAGATGAATCCTTCTTCTCACGAAGAAAGAACAATGTCGGGAGGGTTTTGCCCGTGCAGTGGGTTTTCGGGGGGATTTGCAGGGAAACGCGCGAGTGTTTCATGTATGCAGGCCTGATAGATCGGCAGAAACATTATCTATCATTAAAGAATGTGTATTGCCTGGCATGACTATTATTTCTGATAAGTGGCGTGCATACAATGGAATTGATTCCTTGCCAGAGATGAGGTATCAACACCTTGACTGTTGACCACTCGCAGAACTTTAAAGATCCAAAAACAGGTACCATCACAACCCAAATAGAGTCGCTTTGGGCCAAGGCGACAATGAGGAATAAAATGGAATGTGGAACCGCGCCTTCTCTGATCGACTCCTATATGCGCGACGTTTTATGGAGGCAACGAAATAAAACAAGACTTAATTGCTCAAATTTACAAAGACATTGTAAACGTTTATTTATTAAATAATGGTTTTCTTTTATTTTTTTTTACATTCCGTAGCTTTTTTATACTAAATAATGTTTAGCTTTTACTTTTTTTACTTTCCTTAACTTTTATTTTATTTTTTTTTTACTTTCCTTCTATTCGCTCCACACAACTATTCAAATAAATAAAACTTAAAAATAATCCCATCCCTCGGTCCCCGCGCATGAGAAAGGAAGTTCAGACATCTATCTGAGGAGCTACTCACTCGAGTAACCGGCCGTTCAGCCATCTGCTGAGGAGACGAAATTACGCCATAATAAGAGAAAAGATCCATATATATATATATATATATATATATATATATATATATATATATATATAGGTGTATGGTGGGATCACTTCTCTTCTATATATACATGTTTTGTTAAAGAAGACCAGGTTGTATTTTGACTTTACCAATTTTATTTTATAACGTTCCAACTGTCAAATGCAGCTTTTGGTACCTGACTCCTTCTTGTTTCTCTTCACCTATACCCACTCTTAGGTGGAGTCGGCGTTTCTGACAAGCCTTCGCCATTCGCTCCGGTTCAGCGCGTCCTCTCTTGCGAGTCCCTTTCTTTCGAAGACTATTTTCCATCCAACGTCTTTTCAGCCTTCCACAGTGCTTATTCTGTATTGGGTATACATACTTTTCTGGCAACCTTTACTTCTCAGTCATGGAACCCTGTCGTACACCTTTTCTAGATCAATAAAAACAATGTGTAATCCTTTTCCTTGTTCCTGCTATTTCTCCATTGTCCGTCTTAAAGCGAAGATTGCTTCAGTTGTTTCCCTGCCAGGCAAGAAACCAAATTGCTCATCCACGATTGCTGTTTCATTCCCTTAATCTTCTTTCTCTTATTCTTCCCAGGATCTTCATAGGGTAAGATTAGTGTTACCCTTATCTTTATGTGTTGGTACTATGATACTATCTCTCCTTCGTCTGGTAATTTTTCTTCCAGGTAGATTTTCCTCATCAGATCCCACAGCATGTCTTTCCCTCATCTCCAAGAGCCTTCCATACTTCTGCTGGTCTACAGTCTGGCCCACTTGCTTTCCCGTTCTTCATCTTTTCCAGTGCCATTCTCACTTCCTCCCTACTTATCTCCCACCTATCCTTGATCTTATCCTCCTCACTTACCACTAGGGCCTGATCATCTTTCACCTACTTTATGTGGGTAAAATCCTTCGAAGCTTTGTCTCTTGCCTTCGCAATTCTGTACGAGCTCCTTTCACCTCCTGGTGTTTCAAATTCTTCTTCCACCTTTTTTTTCAAACTCGGGCCTTTGCCCCAGCCACCACCTTTTTTACACTTTTGTTTACAAGCTTAAACCTTTCCCTGTCTTCGTGTAATCCAAATAGCTCCCACTTCTTCGTATCTGACTAAAGATTAAAAATCCCGGTATACTTTATGGCCTTCCGAATACCCACAAAATTGGATTACCCATCCGTCCCATCATTTTAGCAATTAGTACTCATACATACTTATAATTTTGCAAATCTTTGGTACACATCAAACATCCCCTCCACTAAAAACGAGTTTGCTTTACGCGATTCATTTGAATTCGAAGATTTAATTAATTCCTCTAGATTTGAACGGTATCATATAATTACTTTCGATGTTGAGTCACTATTTAAAAATATCGCTGTCTCTGAAACATGGAATATAATATGTGATTCAGTCTGTAACACTAATTCTACAGGTGAATTTTCTGGTCTCCTTAAACTTGCTGTTAAAGGCACAATATTTAATTTTAAAGGAATAGGATGATAATGCGTTTACATTTGGTTCCATAATTTTCAAATACACTTTTGTGTAGATTAAAACAAGACTGGATGCCCAAATGCTAACAACATTTTAGACCTTGAATCTACATAAGATATGTGGACGATTGTTTGTTCTTTTAAAAAAAATAAGAGCCATTCTTCCTTGTTCCAAAATTCTATAAATTCGCATCATCCTAACATCAAATTGACAATCGAACATGAAACTAATGACTTCCATTCATTTCTACGGATAAAGATTACCCACTTTAGTGTATAGAAACTACACTTCATCTCTAATAGTACTAATTATTTCTGATGTTTATTGACCAATTTTAAAATATCATCACTATACTAGATTTGTAAATTCAATTTATCCCCAGCTTTATTTGTTGATAAATTAATTAATTGTTTTATAACTAAAATAAATGCTTTTCGTGTTTTAATATTAATATACGAAAGGAGAAAATTTATGTTAAAATACCTCACATAGGTTCACTTACCAATAAATTTATCTCTGACTTAAAACAGTTGTTATCTAAAGTTTATTCACACACAAATTTTATCCTAACCCAATTAATGCAGTATCTCTTAAAACATACCTGTCTCATAAGGAGAGACTCCCCGCGCTGCTCAGATGATAGGTTGTCTACCAATTTATGTGTATTGGTTGCCAAGCTCGCTACGTAGGTAAAACTACTCTACAATTAAAACTGAGGATCTGAAAACATAGTAGTGTTTCTCATTATAAATATAGACCCGTTGCTAAACCGGATTTTTCTTCAGTAAGAAACCATATAAATTATGTCAACTCAATTTTGCCCTTTCAAATTTAAAAATTTGAGCTTCTGTGCATAAATCCTTGGACCTCAATATTTTGGGAATGATTATTCATCCAAAGGTTCAACCCTACTTCATATAGCTTAATATAAATTTTTAATAACTTAAGATTTAGTTAGACTTGTAATTCATTTTGCATACAGTGTTGTACAACAATTAACTCAATGAGCCGGCAATTAAATTACTCGATTGTTTGGTGGCCATTATTCGGAATAATTTTAAAACAGTGTCCAAGTTTATCTCTGTCAAATTTCACTTTTTGTATCATTTGGTGGCTGTCCTTCACTCATGTTTGTATATTTTAATATATTTTGGGGGGTAATTTTTCCTTCATTTATTTTTTTAATAGTTGAATTTTTCCTTTTTACATATCTGGTCTTAATTATAATCAATTATATATATATATATATATATATATATATATATATATATATATATATATATATATATATATATATATATATATATATGCATATTTTTTTCCTTCTCAATCATTCCTTTTGATTTACTTATGCATTCTTAGCTTGTATCTTTTATAATTAATTTATTATGCTCTAATATAGGCTGATGATGAACATAATCAAGCATTAAAACACCCATAAACACATGTTCCGAATATTAGACCTGGCTTTGATTTTCTTACAAAGATTGAGGTTTTATAAAAAAGCCCAAATATATATATATATATATATATATATATATATATATATATATATATATATATATATATATATATATATATATATATATATATATATATATATGTGTGTGTGTGTGTGTATGTATGTGTGTGTGTGGAAGATAATGGTAAACCACAGTATTTGAATCAAGATTTTATTTATAACTATCGGACTAGTTTCGGCAAGATGCCATTTTCCACTAATACTGAAGAAGCTAGGCAAGGAGCACAGTATATATAAGGTAAGACACATCCTAAACAAAATGAAACAGCAGGAAATAATCTGGAAAAATAAATACTCGAGTAAATCTGGCGTGAATGACCAGCTAAACAAAATGAAATGGAACCGGAAACAATCTAGAGAGTTGCTAATCCCCAAAACACATTGCGTCCGGGAACTTATAGATACGATTGGCGACTCTATTCGTTATATATTTGTTAAATTTGTATTGCCCTTCAGATAAATTTAAATTATCAACTTTGTTGATGATAATAGATTCCGCAATTCTCCTCTCAATAAAATTGTTTGATTTATAAATGATTTTTGCATGGTTAAAATCAATTCTATTGTCGTGCGTTTGTGCGTGCGTAAAGAGACTTGAAGAATTCATACGCCTTCTGATATCAGTTAAATGTTCTTTTATCCTCTTATTTAAGTGGCCTGACTCTCCGATGTATGTTAATTTGCAATTATAGCATAGTATACTGTAAACTCCAGCATCGAAATGGATTCGGCACAGTATAGTCAAGGATTTGCGGATGGTATTAAAATATTTAAATGTAATATTTGTATTTCCGTTCGCATATGATTTTAGAGGAGCCAAGGCTCCTCTAAAATATTGTGGTTTACAATTATCTTCCACTGATATACATCACGTCAATGTGTTATCTTCCATTATATATATATATATATATATATATATATATATATATATATATATATATATATATATATATATATATGGAAAACTCACAAAGTATCGCGTGAGTAAGCAATAAATGCAACAAAGCCCACAAGGAAAATTAATACGAGAATTCCAAGTACTTTCGAACATTATTTCGATTTCTTTATCAAGGAAAAACAAAAGTATTGAAAATCGTAATATATATATATATATATATATATATATATATATATATATATATATATATATATATATAAGGATGATACAGAGGAGAGGGAACAACTACAAAAAAGCAAAAAAAAACAACCAACAAAATGAATTAATATGAAATGGAAACCTTAGGAGGAGCGAAGATAAATACAAACTAAGATCATTAAATCGGGTAAATTCAAAAGACTAAACGTTGACAAAAGGATTAAAATACCGCTTAAGCAATTAGGGAGGGAAAAAATCTGAGCGAGAGATTAACAACAGAGGTCAGGATTGAAAAACCAAGGTAGAATAAGTACAAATGTTCTAAAGACTTGACTCAAACGAAAATAAATACAAAGACATAAACATAAGGCTACATAGATACACAAAAAAAATAAAATTAAATAGTTTATTATGATTAATATAAATATTTAGTCTCAAATTAAAGGTTGCGACAGTTCATTGTGAATATAATTTTTAAAAAATAACCATCGAGTTTATATAAGCCAGGACTTAAATTAAAATTTGGAATTTACTAATGAAGGTCGATTCAATAATAACGATACAATTTCATGAAATATCATTGAATCGACCTTTATTAGTAAATTCTCCAATTTTGATTTAAGTCCTGGCTTATATGAACTCGATGGTTATTTTTTAAAATTATATTCACAATGCACTGTCGAAACTTTTAATTTTTGACTAAATATTTATATTAATCTTAATAAACTATTTAATTTTATTTTTATTTTTGGGGGCATCTATGTAGCCTTATGTTTATGCCTGTGTATTTAATTTCATTTGAGTCAAGTCTTTAGAACATTTGTACTTATTCTATTCTACCTTATTTTTTCAATCCTGAATTCTGATGTTAATCTCTCGCTTAGATTTTCTCCCTCCCTAATTGCTTAGGCGGTATTTTAATCCTCTTGTCAACCCTTAGTCTTTTGGATTTACCTGATTTAATTATCTTAGTTTGTATTTATTTTCGCTCCTCCTAAGGTTTCCATTTCATATTAATTCATTTTGTTGATTGGTTTTTTGCTTTTTTTTGTGGTTGTTCCCTCTCCTCTTTATCATCCATATATATATTATAATTTTCAATACTTTTGTTATTCCTTGATAAAGAACTCGAAATAAAGTTCGAAAGTACTTGGAATCCTCGTATTAATTATTAATTTTCTCTTTGGGCTTTGCTGTTGCAAATATATATATATATATATATATATATATATATATATATATATATATATATATATATATATATATATATATATATATATATATATATATATATATATATATATGAAACTGAAGCAACTGATGCGGATCGCTTTCTTTTATACTATCAAACACCTTGTGGGGCAATGAGTCCAGGGGCATCGGGGACGGGGGGTTAAGTTTGAGGGGGAGGGTCTTATCGGACCTGAGGTCGAGTCGGCGGAGAAAAGGGACTTTAAGTAAATAATTTGGGGCGTTTGGTCGGGCCTGGATTATATGCGCGCGCGATGATTGAATTTAAAGAGGAGCCTAAAGATGAAATTTATGCAAACACTCTAAAATATTTCGTGAAACAATATTGATACATTTTGAAATAGATCGGCCATTATCCCTATTAATTACAGCATCAAATTATGTACATTAATAGTTTGTTTAAAACGTACATGTTACTCTTTGAATGACTGATTTAGGTATACTGTTGGACAATCAGTACATTTTATGGAATAAACTCTACCAGGTTTGGAAGGAGGATTTTTTTTTTTTTACCAGAGCAGAATGTAAATTGGTGTATTTGAAAACACTATTGATATCAAAGTGGTAGCGAAGTGGTGGGAAATGTTTAAATAGTTGGTTGAAAGTGGAGGGAGCGGGGAGATATCTTTATTTAAGTAATTTTTAGTGCGTGGACGCCATTCTATAAGTTACTCTGTCGGTCCGTAGGACAGGCGGCCGGACGGTAAATATTTTACTTTTTAATGAGTTTTTGAAAGTTTTGAAGATCGTAGGGTCATATGGTCATAATTCAGGATAATTGAGAGCACGCGACTTAGGTCTGTTGACTTTGTTGCTTAAATATAGGAAGATAGATCATTGTTTATAATTATCTATCCCGTGAGGAGGATAAAGATTTTTTTACCCAGATTATAAATGTTCGAAATGTCATCATCCATTAAATCCGTAGAGAGATTTCACAGAGCAACATAAAAACATTGCAGTAATGATAATACGTTTGACATTGTTATGTGGTGGTATGAATAGAAATGAACATACCATTTATAGTAGGTAGCGTAGCGGTGCATTGTTGAAACCGTAAGTGGTTGTGTGAATTAAAATACACCAAAACGGAAAGATACCATCTTTTTCTTTCTTAACGAAGGATTCAATAGAAGAGACGAAGCTGTTCGTGTTAAGACCTAGAGGAACATGTTCTAGTTGACCTGCGGCGAAAATGGCCGATTTAGCACCTCTAACCACTAGGTAGCGCCACCTGGTGTTCAACTTATATCATAATTGAACTCAGTGACTTCACTTACCTTTGGTAGCATTGGTTTTAGCCGGCTATCTTGAGCCAGCGACTCGTTGTCGAGAGAAGATGAACACAACACGAGATTTGCATGACCTATAGACCTGCTTCACCGCAGTTAATAAATTAAAGGGCACAAAATGAACACATCATCAACGGAGCGGGACCGAATTAACGATGGAGGGGGGGGAGTCTGTGAGGAAAGGCAAGTGGTATACTGCAAAGACCAGATACACGTTTGCAAGGACAGGAGAAAGGCAATTTCCCATGGCCGAACCTCAGACTATTTGTCCATTGAAAGTAAACTTGCAATGATTAATTAATACAAAGGAATTTTATAATCAGATGTTTCCTTTTCCTGTTGTGTTTTAGTGCCATTATTTTGGCTCACGTTTTAATCAACAGTTTGTTCGTTATATATATATATATACATATATATATATATATATATATATATATATATATATATATATATATATATATATATATATATATATATATACTTCTTTTTGAAGTAGCTTTGTTAACCTCCCTTAATTCTCGATAATTGCCCCTAATAAGGGGTGCGAAGCCTGACATCTCACCCCTTCGAAGTTCTCATTCACAAGACTGTCGACGAATCCCGTCTGACCGAAAATGGCAATTGCAACGAATCCGCCCAAGGCTGCGGGAGGCGACGGCGCTAAAGAAAATAAACCCGCGTGGAATTTACTCCTTAAACCCGCAGTAGTTCAGCAGGGGGGGGGGGAGGTTGCAAGGTGATAAATGAATGTCAAAGGAGTGGCCCCTATCTTAACACTATTCGGTTCTTTCGCCATTTTTAGTAAATAAATGTATGCATACACTCGTCTGGACGGGAGAGTCGATGATTGGATGTATTTATGCAAAAGATGAGTGGCTTGAAGAGACAATTCGTATGCATGTAAAAGATTAAAGGATGGGTAGGCGTATACAGAGGGTACGTGTGTTGGTGGATATGTGTATGTACATATAGGTCAATGCGAAAATGTATGAGAGGGGAATATGTGTTTGGAATGGTGGCTATACTATCCGCTACCAAACGTGGGACGGGAGTTTTGTATGGTTGTTTCTATCTACAAAATGATACATTGTATGTAAGTATGTAGACATATATGTAGGTGGTCTTATTTAATACGTTTGTATTAATATACGGAAGTATTTACTTAGTTTACATACTGATGAATATTGTGAAAAGTTGGCGGTATTTATGTACGCAGTTTTTTAACGTGTTTTATAGGGTATTACTCGTCAGGCTTATCTTTTTTCTCAAAAATTGCATATAAGAATATATTTCAAGAAAATTGCTGCCGTTATTTAAATCAAAGAAACGAAAAACCAACGATGGCATCTCCGCCGGAGAGAGAGCTCTAAAGTGGGGAAGATAAAGTGAAAATCAGTGGAACATATATGGCCTCAGATTAGCCTCCGTTTGTTGGGGACGGTAGGATACGTAATTTCCCAGATTTCAACTGTAGCATGATTTCCCACACTATACCACACACCTTGCCATGTGCCATTATCTGAGATTACACTGGTCTGCGTCAAAAATGTACCTTAGGTTTTCTATAGTGTTTCTTAATAAAATTGACCTCCTAAATCCGAATCTGTCATCCGTTTTTCTCTATCACCTCCAGTTTTTGCGATACAGGGGGTGATAATAATTTTATAGTTTATACATCTCCTATATTACATCAAATTTCAATAGTTTTTGCACTGCTCTATTCGCAGTAAATTTTGTGTACATTTTAAGTAATTATGCAAATAGGTTTATATTTTGCAGGTTAAAAATTGCTTAGCATTATAATAATAAGAATAATAATAATAGTGGTTGAGTTAAAAATGAACAGAAAATGTAAGAATAGCTCCGACAGATTTTGCTATGTTTGCGACAAAGTGACTTTTCCCGAGCAGCAAAGTACAATCCCTCCTGTAATTAAATCTTTGTATCATGCATAATTTGGAGTAAGGCTAGGAGATCAAGATAAAAGTTTTGCACCACATATCTGCTGCAAGGGATGCTACATAAGTTTAAGACGCTGGAGTCAGGGCGAACAGAAATCCCTCTCTTTTGGTGTTCCCATGGTGTGGAGAGATGGCAAGGACCACACTACGGACTGCTATTTTTGCATGACAAATCTTAAAGGTGAGCATTGTATCAAGTATTTAAGCTTTCTGTATTATACTGGCTCCTAAAAATGTCATTATTATGCAAAGACTTAGCATAAAATCAAAAACCAACATAGTTCCCTTCAGCATGAACATATCCTTTACTAAACATTTATGTACTATCTGCAACTCCAAATCAATTCCTTTATGTAATATGCAATTATATTTTCCACAGGTATAAATAAGAAGAATAAACATAGTGTGGCATATCCGGATGTTCCTTCTGCCATCAAACCCCTGCCCCATGGCCCAGGAATTCCTATACCTTCTCCCCCTGAACATATAGAGGTACATGAAGAGATTAATATGGAAGTTGACCAAGATTATGACACATCTGAGTCTTATCAGGTTTCCACACATGATATGGTCGCAAGACCATTCACTCAAGTTCAGTTAAATGACCTGACCAGGGATCTGGGGGTTTCAAAGGCGAATACACAACTTCTTGGCTCTCGACTTCGTGAAAGTAATCTTCTCGTTTAAGAAACAACATTTAGGGGGGTACAGAAATAGAGAACAAGAGTTTCGAAGCTATTTTTTACAGTATTCTTCCAGCTCTTTAGTATACTGCGCCAATATTAAAGGACTTGTTGAGGCCCTTGGAATTCCCTACAACCCATTAGAATGGAGACTGTTCATAGATTCCTCCAGTAGAAGTTTAAAAGCTGTGTTACTGAATATTGGTAACAAGATAGCTTCCGTTCCTATAGGCCATTCAATCCAACTTACTGAAAGTTATGAAAATATGAAAAAATTGCTGGATGCAATAAATTACTCTAGCTATAAGTGGAGGATATGTGGTGACTTAAAGGTAAGATCATTTTACACTTGGCATTTCTAAGCTTTTTGATATTGACATTTTCATTTTTAATTGTTAATACTTGTATACACCTTTTGGTCAACTTACATTTTACAAGAATGCAAATCTGGAAATCATGAGTCATTTTTGAGTTATATTTTTTGTTGAAGTGTGTCCCTATAGGTTAATGCATCCTATTGGGTTAATAAGGAACTTATCCTAATTGAGAAGGTATACAACACAACTCAATAAACTCAAAATAAGATGTACATATATCCAATTAGTTCCAATACGATGATTTAATGCATCGACATACAGGATTTTTCAGTACATATTCATATTCTTATTGTTTTAAGAAATATTACTTTGAATTTGTTTTTAGAAATATTACACTGAATTTACATACCGTGCAAAAAATTTTTCAGGTAGTGTCTCTTACGCTTGGGACGCAAACAGGCTACACGAAGCATCCCTGTTAACTATGTTTATGGGACAGTCGTGCAGATAGTATGCACTATGAGAAGAAGGTTTGGCCTCCACAAGAAGCATTTAGAATTAGATCAAACAATGTGATAGCTGAACCTTTAGTGCCTCCTCAAAAAATACTCCTCCCTCCACTGCATATAAAGCTTGGCATAATGAAAAATTATGTCAAAACCCTTAATAAAGTAGGCCAAGCTTTTAAATTTCTTCTTCAAAAATTTCCACAAATCAGTGACGCTAAGCTCCATGCATCAATGAAAGACATAGAAAAAGAAGCCTGGAAAGCTTTCAAAGCTCTAGTTAACAATTTTCTAGGCAATAAAAGAAGCCTAGAAGAATATGTTGCCCTGGTCAATCAGCTCTTAACAAGTCTCAAACATTTGGGAGCTCGAATGTCTATAAAGATACACTTTTTACAGTCCCATCTAGATTATTTTCCCGACAACTGCGGGGATTACAGTAAAGAACAGGGGCAAAGATTCCACCAGGACATAAAAACAATGGAATCCAAATACCAGTGTAAATGGAACGGAAACATGCTTGCTGACTACTGTTGGTGTTTGAAGCGTGATGCACCAGATGACAGGCACAAACGAAAATCGTCAAGGGCGTCTGTTCTTCGAAATTATAATTATTTTCTTTATTATGTTGCATTCTTTTATTTTTTGTTTATTAAAAGAATTATAGTTTACATACGTGTATTCCTGTTTATATGATATAACAGTAATAATGCATTATTAGATAGATAAATTTTTTTAAAAAAGAAATTCAGAAAAAATGAGGTAATCTCAATGAAAATGGTGTATGCTGTACTGAGAAAATCTGACCTGATTGAACAAATATACATTCATTTATGAGCTCAGGAGGTTAGATTCATTAAGAAACCACAAAAAAATCCTGAGGAACATAAAAAAAATTTCAAACGCAGGCCTGTGTTATCTTTTAGCGAAACTCAAGATGGCTCTCGAGCATGACAGAAGTTGAACCCTCCATCTTCTTTCCAAACCCCATCACGTTGTTCAAGTCGTATTTTGGGGTATCTTTTTCCGAATTTGTTCCTAAATATGTATACCCCCCTCCCCCCCTCCTCATGATCTAGGGTTAACAAAGTTCCTTATTGTATCCTTGACCCTTTCTCTATCCCTTTCGCGGGACGCACCGCCATTTGAGGAAGCGCTCCCCGGCATCTTATTACGATGACTGCGTTGTCCCCCAGACTGCTCGGCACATTCGTCTTGAATGGCTCAATCGGTGCGATTGTTGCGCAAGTTACTCGCACCGAGTGGAGCAGGGTCGCTACCGCTTGCCCCTCGTACGTTAGACGGGTTCGTGCACACAGACTTGTGAACTATCTGACTTTTTGGAGAAGGCTGGCGTGCTCCATTTTATTTGACTCTCTTTGGTGTTGGGCGCATGCTCCAGTGCAGGTGAAAGCAGAAGTCTCTTCGACGCCGGAGCTTGCTTTCTTCTCCGTCTTGCTTGTTTATTTTTGTTTTATTTTCGTATCCATTTCTACTTTTGCCATGCAGCTCTTTCTCCTTAGCCCAGCTCTCTCTGTGATAGGATACCCATACTTGCCAAATTAAAAGAAGGTCCCTTTGATCATAATTCGCACCCCTATTTCGGGGCAGGAGAGTGATAGGAAGGACAAGGGCTATCATAGCAAACCAGGTCAACCATAAATGCTAAGGTCGGAAAAGTGTACTATAACCTCATGAAACCCCCCAAAAAATTTAGATTGAAAAAGTAAGAAATTGTGTCCATTTGTTGGGGTATAAAGATTGGTAGATTTGAAGAATATATGAGTTAGGTTAGGTTAGATTATGCTTGCCCATTCCATTCAGGTAATTTTCAAATTGATCTATTGACCTATACAAAATTTAACCCTACCTCGATAATAATAAGACAGCCATCAACTTATCGTTCCATTATAATGATTTTATGCGGAGGTGTTTCATTATCTCCTTAGAGTTAGTACTATTTTACATTAATTTATATTTATTTGTTTTTTTTTCAGTTATTCTCCTGAAGATGATATTTGCTATCTCGAAATATTTGGACTAAATCACACTCAAGATGTTCTCTTCCTTCCTAGTTCTCCTAATTCAACATATTGCCTTTCTGCTTTTTAAAAAACCTTTTGTATGCAGAAAAAAAGCCATACCTGTATTTTGCTATTCAGGAGTTATGTAAAATATGAAATATATATAAAAACAGTTTTTTAAATCGTTGCGATCGCATGTACCTTATATGATACATGTCTAAAATGGAGGTAAATCATAAAATAATTATTAAATGCGGTATTATTCCTTAGCTGACCTCCATAAACTACAATAAACCACAATTCATAATTTTCTGATGTCTGAAAAAAGAAATCGGATTTTAGTCTTCGTGCTTACTCCTTTATGAGATGCTATTATTTATTATCACTGCTGTCTATTATAACCCTTATTAATCATCAATTTCCTTTTCTCAGAATACTAAGAGGCAGGAATTCAGGTTAGACCCCTCCACCCGGAAATATTTATCCTGGATCCGACACTGAAAAAAAGATGCAGAAAACGCGGTTGCTGATCTAATATACCCATAGAGTACAAGTAAAAAGAATCTAATGTGAATCAGCGCATGAAACCAGAACCCAGAGTTTTCAAGGCAAGAGAAGGGTACACGGAAAAATGCAAAGATCAAGGAGAGCAAAGGATAGCTCAATTAAGGCAATTCATACTGGGGAGACTGGAATAAAACTAATATCCCGGATTCTCTTGGCAGTAATGAAGACACCAAGGAGAGCCCTAATTGGGCTCTCCTTGGTGTCTTGCAATGTCCTTATCTCTTGCTTTTAAAATTCTACAATTTATGTACAGTACAGCCAGAGATAAAAAATTTTGGGGACGAAATTTTAGGAAATTATATAAATGCAGGGGCGGGTTTTTTTTTGGGGGCATTCGATATGAATCTAACAATGAAATAAGGAGCAAAAATAGCAATAAGTTAGATATGTCCTAAACAATAAACAAGAATTAACCAAATACAAAATTTTCCAAAATATGTAATATCAGCAACATATAAAAGATGAGCAGATGTAGCTCTGTGAAAATTACAGCATCACCAAACTGATAGAGTAAGCTCAGTAACGTGTTGAGAGGCCCTTGGCAGGAATGATAGCATTTATTCTTTGAGGATTCCCTTAGCAGTAATGATAGAATTTATTCTTTGAGGATTCCCTTGGCTGTAATGATAGCATTTTTCCTTTGAGGATTTCCTTGTCAGTAATGATAGCAGTTATTGTTTAAGGATTCTATTGGCAGTAATGATGGCATTTATTCTTTGAGGATTCCCTTGGCAGTAATGATAGAATTTATTCTTTGGGGATTCCCTTGGTAGTAATGATAGCATTTATTCTTTGAAGAATTCCTTGGCAGTAATGATAACATTTATTCTTTGAGGATTCCCTTGGCAGTAATAATAGCATTTATTCTTTGAGGATTCCCTTCGTAGTAATGAAAGCATTTATTGTTTGAGGATTCTATTGGCAGTAATGATAGCATTTATTCTTTGAGGATTCCCTTTGCAGTAATAATAGCATTTATTCTTTGAGGATTCCCTTGAGTAGTAATGATAGCATTTATTCTTTGAGGATTCCCATGGCAGTAATGATAGCATTTATTCTTTGAGGATTCCCTTGGTAGTAATGATGACATTTATTCTTTGAGGATTCCCTTGGCAGGAATGATAGCATTTATTCTTTGAGGATTCCCTTAGCAGTAATGATAGAATTTATTCTTTGAGGATTCCCTTGGCTGTAATGATAGCATTTTTCCTTTGAGGATTTCCTTGTCAGTAATGATAGCAGTTATTGTTTAAGGATTCTATTGGCAGTAATGATGGCATTTATTCTTTGAGGATTCCCTTGGCAGTAATGATAGAATTTATTCTTTGGGGATTCCCTTGGTAGTAATGATAGCATTTATTCTTTGAAGAATTCCTTGGCAGTAATGATAACATTTATTCTTTGAGGATTCCCTTGGCAGTAATAATAGCATTTATTCTTTGAGGATTCCCTTCGTAGTAATGAAAGCATTTATTGTTTGAGGATTCTATTGGCAGTAATGATAGCATTTATTCTTTGAGGATTCCCTTTGCAGTAATAATAGCATTTATTCTTTGAGGATTCCCTTGAGTAGTAATGATAGCATTTATTCTTTGAGGATTCCCATGGCAGTAATGATAGCATTTATTCTTTGAGGATTCCCTTGGTAGTAATGATGACATTTATTCTTTGAGGATTCCCTTGGCAGTAATGATAGCATTTATTCTTTGAGGATTCCCTTCGTAGTAATGATATCATTTATTTTTTCAGGATTCCCTTAGGCAGTGATGATAGAATTTATTCTTTGAGGATTCCCTTGGCAATAATGATAGCATTTTGTGATAGAACGGGTTGAGGCCGCTTAATTTCAACCACTATCACATGTTATTTAAAACCACGATGCTACCCACGTGCATCTTCGCTTCGAAGCCGGGCGCCTTATCGCAGCCACCTGAGTCAATGTTTAAACAAGGAGGTTTATCTCTTCCCGTCCGCCCTATGTGCCGACCTCGCCAGATTGAGTTAGGCTTATGGGCAGATAAGGTATTGTTCTCAGGCTTGGCTGTGCATTCACTCAAAGCCCCCACTCCATTGTCCCCCACACCAAGGGGATGTCCCGACTATTTATATGAAAACTTAACCACTAAGATATAGATTAGAGATCCAGAATTTCTTTGCGAGACATCACTACGGTCCAGTCTCACCTTGTGCGCCAAAGGGCCCTCGACCTCGAGATCCACCATCACTTGTCCAGAAGAAGGAAAATATCCCTTGAGTGCCAAGGTTCGAGCCTCCGTGACGCCAAGTCCACTAGGCATCCCCTGTTGTTCAGAAAGAGAACAACGTTAGTACAGCCATTGTTCGTTTGAGCCCGTTGACAAGAAACGGTTCTCACCCCCCCTCCCTATTGTTCAGAAGAGAACAATGTAAAACAACCATTGTTCTTCCAGCCCGTTCGCCAAGAAACGGTTCTCAACCTTCCTCCTTGTTGTTCAAAAGAGAACAACATTAGAACAGCCATTGTTCTCGAGCCCGTAGACAAGAGATGGTTCTCACCCCCTTGTTGTTCAGAAAAGAACAACGTAGAACAGCCATTGTTCTTCAAGCCCGTTCGTCAAGAAACGGTTCTCATTCCCAAGACGCCACGTCAGGATCATTTAATTCCCTCCCCCTTCGGCTGGAACTCACCAGCGGACAGAAAATTCCTTCATGTCGCCTTCCTCTGCACAACAAGTGTATTTACGTAAGCTGAACGTTACCTTTGAGTATTTAACCCTTTTGTCAGTCTATCCTGTGCTTTAAATGGTTTAGCAAACCATCCCATCCCTTTAACTTTATATTTGTTTTACCTTTTTAAATCGCTCTTAATCCTCGGATTAGCTAGATTCCCCACGACCCTTCCATTCTCTGTTTATGTCAATATTTTCCGTTTTGTGTGTTGTTGATAGTTTTTATTAATAAAACTTTATTTTATTAATGATAGCAATATTATTATCCTTGAGCTCAGTTCCACTTCTTAAGCATATCGAAGATACATAATATCGGCCACCCAGACATCCATGCACTCTAAAGATAATTAAATAAGTTCCCTCAACGAATAGTTATATATGGTATATCGTCGAGAGTCCATTCTACGACACATTTATTCTTTGAGGATTCCCTTGGCAGTAATGATTGCATTTATTCTTTGAGGATTTCCTTGGCAGTAATGATAGCATTTATTCTTTGAGGATTTCCTTGGCAGTAATGATAGCATTTATTCGTTGAGGCTTCCCTTGGTAGTAATTATAGCATTTATTCTTTGAGGATTCCCTTGGCAATAATGATAGCAGTTATTCTTTAAGGATTCCCTTGGCAGTAATGATAGCATTTATTCTTTGACGATTCCCTTGGCAGTAATGATAGCATTTATTCTTTGAGGATTCCCTTGGCAGTAATGATAGCATTTATTCTTTGAGGATTCCCTTGGCTGTAATGATAGCATTTTTTCTTTGAGGATTTCCTTGTCAGTAAAGATAGCATTTATTATTTGAGGATTCCCTTGGCAGTAATGATAGCATTTATTCTTTGAGGATTCCCTTGGCAGTAATGATAGCATTTCATCTTTAAGGATTCCCTTGGCGGTAATAATAGTATTTATTCTTTGAGGATTTCCTTGGCAGTAATGATAGCATTTATTCTTTGAGGATTCCCTTGGCAGTCATGATAGCATTTATTCTTTAAGGATTTCCTTGGCAGTAATGATAGCATATATTCTTTGAGGATTTCCTTGGCAGTAATAAAAACATTTATTCTTTGAGGATTCCCTTGGCAGTAATGAGAGCATTTATTCTTTGAGGATTCCCTTGGCAGTAATGAGAGCATTTTTTCTTTGAGGATTTCCTTGTCAGTAATGATAGCAGTTATTCTTTGACGATTCCCTTAGGAGTAATGATAGCATTTATTCTTTAACGATTCCCTTGGCTGTAATGATAGCATTTATTCTTTGAGGATTCCATTGGCAGTAATGATAGCATTTATTGTTTGAGAATTCCCTTCGCAGTAATGATAGCATATATTCTTTAAGGAGTCGCTTGGCAGTAATGATAACATTTATTCTTTGAGGATTCCCTTGGCTGTAATGATAGCATTTATTCTTTGAGGATTCCATTAGCATTAATGATATGATTTATTCTTTGAGGATTTACTTGGCAGTAATGATAGCATAAATTCTTTGTGAATTCCCTCCGTATAAATGATAGCATTTATTCTTTGAGGATTTCCTTGGTAGTAATGATAGCATTTATTCTTTGAGGATTCCCTTGGCAGTAATGATAGCATTTATTCTTTGACGATTCCCTTGGCAGTAATGATAGCATTTATTCTTTGAGGATTCCCTTGGCTGTAATGATAGCATTTTTTCTTTCAGGATTTCCTTGTCAGTAATGATAGCATTTATTATTTGAGGATTCCCTTGGCAGTAATGATAGCATTTATTCTTTGAGGATTCCCTTGTCAGTAATGATAGCATTTCTTCTTTGAGGATTCCCTTGGCAGTAATGATAGTATTTATTCTTTGAGGATTTCCTTTGAGTAATGATAGCATTTTTTCTTTAAGGATTTCCTTGTCAGTAATGATAGCATTTATTCTTTGAGGATTCCCTTATTAGTAATGATAGCATTTATTTGTTGAGGATTCCCTTGGTAGTAATGATAGCATTTATTCTTTAAGGATTTCCTTGGCAGTAAAGATAGCATATATTCTTTGAGGATTTCCTTGGCAGTAATGATAACATTTATTCTTTGAGGATTCCCTTGGCAGTAATGAGAGCATTTATTTTTTGAGGATTCCATTGGCATTAATGATAGCATTTATTCTTTGAGGATTCCCTTGGCAGTCATGATAGCATTTATTCTTTAAGGATTTCCTTGGCAGTAATGATAGCATATATTCTTTGAGGATTTCCTTGGCAGTAATGATAACATTTATTCTTTGAGGATTCCCTTGGCAGTAATGAGAGCATTTATTCTTTGAGGATTCCCTTGGCAGTAATGATAGCATCTATTCTTTGAGGATTCCCAGGGTAGTAATGATAGCATTTATTCTTTGAGGATTCCCTTGGCAGTAATGATCGCATTTATTCTTTGAGGATTCCGTTGGTAGTAATGATAGCTTTATTCATTGAGGTTTCCCTTGGCAGTAATGATAGCATTATTCTTTAAGGATTCCCTTGGCCGTGAGTATAGCATATATTTTGGGGGGATTTCCTTGGCAGTAATGATAGCATTTATTCTTTGAGGATTCCCTTGGCAGTAATGATAGCATTTATTCTTTGAGGATTTCCTTGGCAGTAATGATAGCATTTATTCGTTGAGGATTCCCTTGGTAGTAATGATAGCATTTATTCTTTGAGGATTCCCGTGGCATTAATGATAGCATTTATTCATTCAGGATTCCCTTAGCTGTAATGATAGCATTTTTTCTTTGAGGATTTCCTTGTCAGTAATGATAGCAGTTATTCTTTGACGATTCCCTTAGGAGTAATGATAGCATTTATTCTTTAACGATTCCCTTACCTGTAATGATAGCATTTATTCTTTGAGGATTCCCTTGGCAGTAATGATAGCATTTATTGTTTGAGAATTCCCTTGGCAGTAATGATAGCATATATTCTTTAAGGAGTCCCTTGGCAGTAATGATAACATTTATTCTTTGAGGATTCTCTTCGTAGAAATGATAGCATTTATTCTTTGAGGATTCCATTAGCATTAATGATATGATTTATTCTTTGAGGATTTCCTTGGCAGTAATGATAGCATAAATTCTTTGTGAATTCCCTCCGTATAAATGATAGCATTTATTCTTTGAGGATTTCCTTGGTAGTAATGATAGCATTTATTCTTTGAGGATTCCCTTGGCAGTAATGATAGCATTTATTCTTTGACGATTCCCTTGGCAGTAATGATAGCATTTATTCTTTGAGGATTCCCTTGGCTGTAATGATAGCATTTTTTCTTTCAGGATTTTCTTGTCATTAATGATAGCATTTATTATTTGAGGATTCCCTTGGCAGTAATGATAGCATTTATTCTTTGAGGATTCCCTTGGCAGTAATGATAGCATTTCTTCTTTGAGGATTCCCTTGGCAGTAATGATAGCATTTATTCTTTGAGGATTCCCTTGGTAGTAATGATAGCATATATTCTTTGAGGATTTCCTTGGCAGTAATGATAACATTTATTCTTTGAGGATTCCCTTGGCAGTAATGAGAGCATTTATTCTTTGAGGATTCCATTGGCATTAATGATAGCATTTATTCTTTGAGGATTTCCTTGGCAGTAATGATAGCATTTATTCTTTGAGGATTTCCTTGGCAGTAATGATAGCATTTATTCGTTGAGGATTCCCTTGGTAGTAATTATAGCATTTACTCTTTGAGGATTCCCTTGGCAATAATGATAGCATTTATTCTTTGAGGATTCCCTTGGCTGTAATGATAGCATTTTTTCTTTGAGGATTTCCTTGTCAGTAATGATAGCAGTTATTCTTTAAGGATTCCCTTGGCAGTAATGATAGCATTTATTCTTTGACGATTCTTTTGGCAGTAATGATAGCATTTATTCTTTGAGGATACCCTTGGCAGTAATGATAGCATTTATTCTTTGAGGATTCCCTTGGCTGTAATGATAGCATTTTTTCTTTGAGGATTTCCTTGTCAGTAAAGATAGCATTTATTATTTGAGGATTCCCTTGGCAGTAATGATAGCATTTATTCTTTGAGGATTCCCTTGGCAGTAATGATAGCATTTCTTCTTTAAGGATTCCCAGGGTAGTAATGATAGCATTTATTCATTGAGGATTCCCTTAACAGCAATGATCGCATTTATTCTTAGAGGATTCCGTTGGTAGTAATGATAGCTTTATTCATTGAGGTTTCCCTTGGCAGTAATGATAGCATTATTCTTTAAGGATTCCATTGGCCGTGAGTATAGCATATATTTTGGGGGGATTCTCTGGGCAGTAATGATAGCATTTATTCTTTGAGGATTCCCTTGGCAGTAATGATAGCATTTATTCTTTGAGGATTTCCTCGGCAGTAATGATAGCATTTATTCGTTGAGGATTCCCTTGGTTGTAATGATAGCATTTATTCTTTGAGGATTCCCTTGGCATTAATGATAGCATTTATTCATTGAGGATTCCCCTGGCTGTAATGATAGCATTTTTTCTTTGAGGATTTCCTTGTCAGTAATGATAGCAGTTATTCTTTGACGATTCCCTTAGGAGTAATGATAGCATTTATTCTTTAACGATTCCCTTGGCTGTAATGATAGCATTTATTCTTTGAGGATTCCCTTGGCAGTAATGATAGCATTTATTGTTTGAGAATTCCCTTGGCAGTAATGATAGCATATATTCTTTAAGGAGTCCCTTGGCAGTAATGATAACATTTATTCTTTGAGGATTCTCTTCGTAGAAATGATAGCATTTATTCTTTGAGGATTCCATTAGCATTAATGATATGATTTATTCTTTGAGGATTTCCTTGGCAGTAATGATAGCATAAATTCTTGATGAATTCCCTCCGTATAAATGATAGCATTTATTCTTTGAGGATTTCCTTGGTAGTAATGATAGCATTTATTCTTTGAGGATTCCCTTGGCAGTAATGATAGCATTTATTCTTTGACGATTCCCTTGGCAGTAATGATAGCATTTATTCTTTGAGGATTCCCTTGGCTGTAAGGATAGCATTTTTTCTTTCATGATTTCCTTGTCAGTAATGATAGCATTTATTATTTGAGGATTCCCTTGGCAGTAATGAGAGCATTTATTCTTTGAGGATTCCATTGGCATTAATGATAGCATTTATTCTTTGAGGATTTCCTTGGCAGTAATGATAGCATAAATTCTTTGTAGATTCCCTCCGTATAAATGATAGCATTTATTCTTTGAGGATTTCCTTGGTAGTAATGATAGCATTTATTCTTTGAGGATTCCCTTGGCAGTAATGATAGCATTTATTCTTTGACGATTCCTTTGGTAGTAATGATAGCATTATTCTTTGACGATTCCCTTGGCAGTAATGATAGCATTTATTCTTTGAGGATTCCCTTGGCTGTAATGATAGCATTTTTTTTTTCAGGATTTCCTTGTCAGTAATGATAGCATTTATTATTTAAGGATTCTCTTGGCAGTAATGATAGCATTTATTCTTTGAGGATTCCCTTGGCAGTAATGATAGCATTTCTTCTTTGAGGATTCCCTTAGGAGTAATGATAGCATTTATTCTTTGAGGATTCCCTTGGTACTAATGATAGCATTTTTTCTTTAAGGATTTCCTTGTCAGTAATGATAGCATTTATTCTTTGAGGATTCCCTTATTAGTAATGATAGCATTTATTCGTTGAGGATTCCCTTGGTAGTAATGATAGCATTTATTCTTTAAGGATTTCCTTGGCAGTAATGATAGCATATATTCTTTGAGGATTTCCTTGTCAGTACTGATAACATTTATTCTTTGAGGATTCCCTTGGCAGTAATGAGAGCATTTATTCTTTGAGGATTCCATTGGCATTAATGATAGCATTTATTCTTTGAGGATTTCCTTAGCAGTAATGATAGCATTTATTCTTTGAGGATTTCCTTCGCAGTAATGATAGCATTTATTCGTTGAGGATTCCCTTAGGAGTAATTATAGCATTTATTCTTTGAGGATTCCCTTGGCAATAATGATAGCATTTATTCTTTGAGGATTTCCTTGGCAGTAATGATAGCATTTATTCTTTGAGGATTTCCTTGGCAGTAATGATAGCATTTATTCGTTGAGGATTCCCTTGGTAGTAATTATAGCATTTTTTCTTTGAGGATTTCCTTGTCAGTAATGATAGCAGTTATTCTTTAAGGATTCCCTTGGCAGTAATGATAGCATTTATTCTTTGACGATTCCCTTGGCAGTAATGATAGCATTTATTCTTTGAGGATTCCCTTGGCAGTAATGATAGCATTTAGTCTTTGAGGATTCCCTTGGCTGTAATGATAGCATTTTTTCTTTGAGGATTTCCCTGTCAGTAAAGATAGCATTTATTATTTGAGGATTCCCTTGGCAGTAATGATAGCATTTATTCGTTGAGGATTCCCTTGGCAGTAATGATAGCATTTCTTCTTTAAGGATTCCCTTGGCGGTAATGATAGTATTTATTCTTTGAGGATTTCCTTGGCAGTAATGATAGCATTTATTCTTTGAGGATTCCCTTGGCAGTCATGATAGCATTTATTCTTTAAGGATTTCCTTAGCAGTAATGATAGCATATATTCTTTAAGGATTTCCTTGGCAGTAATGATAACATTTATTCTTTGAAGATTCGCTTGGCAGTAATGAGAGCATTTATTCTTTAAGGGTTCCCTTGGCAGTAATGATAGCATCTATTCTTTGAGGATTCCCAGGGTAGTAATGATAGCATTTATTCTTTGAGGATTCCCTTGGCAGTAATGATCGCATTTATTCTTTGAGGATTCTGTTGGTAGTAATGATAGCTTTATTCATTGAGGTTTCCCTTGGCAGTAATGATAGCATTATTCTTTAAGGATTCCCTTGGCCGTAAGTATAGCATATATTTTGGGGGGATTCCTTTGGCAGTAATGATAGCATTTATTCTTTGAGGATTCCCTTGGCAGTAATGATAGCATTTATTCTTTGAGGATTTCCTTGGCAGTAATGATAGCATTTATTCGTTGAGGATTCCCTTGGTAGTAATGATAGCATTTATTCTTTGAGGATTCCCTTGGCATTAATGATAGCATTTATTCATTGAGGATTCCGTTAGCTGTAATGATAGCATTTTTTCTTTGAGGATTTCCTTGTCAGTAATGATAGCAGTTATTCTTTGACGATTCCCTTAGGAGTAATGATAGCATTTATTCTTTAACGATTCCCTTGGCTGTAATGATAGCATTTATTCTTTGAGGATTCCCTTGGCAGTAATGATAGCATTTATTGTTTGAGAATTCCCTTGGCAGTAATGATAGCATATATTCTTTAAGGAGTCCCTTGGCAGTAATGATAACATTTATTCTTTGAGGATTCTCTTCGTAGAAATGATAGCAAATATTCTTTGAGGATTCCATTAGCATTAATGATATGATTTATTCTTTGAGGATTTCCTTGGCAGTAATGATAGCATAAATTCTTTGTGAATTCCCTCCGTATAAATGATAGCATTTATTCTTTGAGGATTTCCTTGGTAGTAATGATAGCATTTATTCTTTGAGAATTCCCTTGGCAGTAATGATAGCATTTATTCTTTGACGATTCCCTTGGCAGTAATGATAGCATTTATTCTTTGAGGATTCCCTTGGCTGTAATGATAGCATTTTTTCTTTCAGGATTTCCTTGTCAGTAATGATAGCATTTATTATTTGAGGATTCCCTTGGCAGTAATGATAGCATTTATTCTTTGAGGATTTCCTTGGCAGTAATGATAACATTTATTCTTTGAGGATTACCTTGGTAGTAATGATAGCATTTTTTCTTTGAGGATTTCCTTGTCAGTAATGATAGCATTTATTCTTTGAGGATTCCCTTATTAGTAATGATAGCATTTATTCGTTGAGGATTCCCTTGGTAGTGATGATAGCATTTATTCTTTAAGGATTTCCTTGGCAGTAATGATAGCATATATTCTTTGAGGATTTCCTTGGCAGTAATGATAACATTTATTCTTTGAGGATTCCCTTGGCAGTAATGAGAGCATTTATTCTTTGAGGATTCCATTGGCATTAATGATAGCATTTATTCTTTGAGGATTTCCTTGGCAGTAATGATAGCATTTATTCTTTGAGGATTTCCTTGGCAGTAATGATAGCATTTATTCGTTGAGGATTCCCTTGGTAGTAATTATAGCATTTATTCTTTGAGGATTCCCTTGGCAATAATGATAGCATTTATTCTTTGAGGATTCCCTTGGCTGTAATGATAGCATTTTTTCTTTGAGGATTTCCTTGTCAGTAATGATAGCAGTTATTCTTTAAGGATTCCCTTGGCAGTAATGATAGCATTTATTCTTTGACGATTCCCTTGGCAGTAATGATAGCATTTATTCTTTGAGGATTCCCTTGGCAGTAATGATAGCATTTATTCTTTGAGGATTCCATTCGCTGTAATGATAGCATTTTTTCTTTGAGGATTTCCTTGTCAGTAAAGATAGCATTTATTATTTGAGGATTCCCTTGGCAGTAATGATAGCATTTATTCTTTGAGGATTCCCTTGGCAGTAATGATAGCATTTCTTCTTTAAGGATTCCCTTGGCGGTAATGATAGTATTTATTCTTTGAGGATTTCCTTAGCAGTAATGATAGCATTTATTCTTTGAGGAATCCCTTGGCAGTCATGATAGCATTTATTCTTTGACGATTCCCTTGGCAGTAATGATAGCATTTATTCTTTGAGGATTTCCTTGACAGTAATGATAACATTTATTCTTTGAGGATTCCCTTGGCAGTAATGAGAGCATTTATTCTTTGAAGATTCCCTTGGCAGTAATGATAGCATCTATTCTTTGAAGATTCCCAGGGTAGTAATGATAGCATTTATTCTTTGAGGATTCCCTTGGGAGTAATGATCGCATTTATTCTTTGAGGATTCCGTTGGTAGTAATGATAGCTTTATTCATTGAGGTTTCCCTTGGCAGTAATGATAGCATTATTCTTTAAGGATTCCCTTGAGCGTGAGTATAGCATATATTTTGGGGGGATTCCCTTGGCAGTAATGATAGCATTTATTCTTTGAGGATTCCCTTGGCAGTAATGATAGCCTTTATTCTTTGAGGATTTCCTTGGCAGTAATGATAGCATTTATTCGTTGAGGATTCCCTTGGTAGTAATGATAGCATTTATTCTTTGAGGATTCCCTTGGCATTAATGATAGCATTTATTCATTCAGGATTCCCTTAGCTGTAATGATAGCATTTTTTCTTTGAGGATTTCCTTGTCAGTAATGATAGCAGTTATTCTTTAACGATTCCCTTGGCTGTAATGATAGCATTTATTCTTTGAGGATTCCCTTGGCGGTAATGATAGCATTTATTGTTTGAGAATTCCCTTGGCAGTAATGATAGCATATATTCTTTAAGGAGTCCCTTGGCAGTAATGATAACATTTATTCTTGAAGGATTCTCTTCGTAGAAATGATAGCATTTATTCTTTGAGGATTCCATTAGCATTAATGATATGATTTATTCTTTGAGGATTTCCTTGGCAGTAATGATAGCATAAATTCTTTGTGAATTCCCGCCGTATAAATGATAGCATTTATTCTTTGAGGATTTCCTTGGGAGTAATGATAGCATTTATTCTTTGAGGATTCCCTTGGCAGTAATGATAGCATTTATTCTTTGACGATTCCCTTGGCAGTAATGATAGCATTTATTCTTTGAGGATTCACTTAGCTGTAATGATAGCATTTTTTCTTTCGGGATTTCCTTGTCAGTAATGATAGCATTTATTATTTGAGGATTCCCTTGGCAGTAATAATAGCATTTATGCTTTGAGGATTCCCTTGGCAGAAATGATAGCATTTCTTCTTTGAGGATTCCCTTGGCAGTAATGATAGTATTTATTCTTTGAGGATTTCCTTTGAGTAATGATAGCATTTTTTCTTTGAGGATTTCATTGTCAGTAATGATAGCATTTATTCTTTGAGGATTCCCTTATTAGTAATGATAGCATTTATTCGTTGAGGATTCCCTTGGTAGTAATGATAGCATTTATTCTTTAAGGATTTCCTTGGCAGTAATGATAGCATATATTCTTTGAGGATTTCCTTGGCAGTAATGATAGCATTTATTCGTTGAGGATTCCCTTGGTAGTAATGATAGCATTTATTCTTTGAGGATTCCCTTGGCATTAATGATAGCATTTATTCATTCAGGATTCCCTTAGCTGTAATGATAGCATTTTTTCTTTGAGGATTTCCTTGTCAGTAATGATAGCAGTTATTCTTTGACGATTCCTTTAGGAGTAATGATAGCATTTATTCTTTAACGATTCCCTTGGCTGTAATGATAGCATTTATTCTTTGAGGATTCCCTTGGCGGTAATGATAGCATTTATTGTTTGAGAATTCCCTTGGCAGTAATGATAGCATATATTCTTTAAGGAGTCCCTTGGCAGTAATGATAACATTTATTCTTGAAGGATTCTCTTCGTAGAAATGATAGCATTTATTCTTTGAGGATTCCATTAGCATTAATGATATGATTTATTCTTTGAGGATTTCCTTGGCAGTAATGATAGCATAAATTCTTTGTGAATTCCCTCCATATAAATGATAGCATTTATTCTTTGAGGATTTCCTTGGGAGTAATGATAGCATTTATTCTTTGAGGATTCCCTTGGCAGTAATGATAGCATTTATTCTTTGACGATTCCCTTGGCAGTAATGATAGCATTTATTCTTTGAGGATTCACTTAGCTGTAATGATAGCATTTTTTCTTTCGGGATTTCCTTGTCAGTAATGATAGCATCTATTATTTGAGGATTCCCTTGGCAGTAATAATAGCATTTATGCTTTGAGGATTCCCTTGGCAGAAATGATAGCATTTCTTCTTTGAGGATTCCCTTGGCAGTAATGATAGTATTTATTCTTTGAGGATTTCCTTTGAGTAATGATAGCATTTTTTCTTTGAGGATTTCATTGTCAGTAATGATAGCATTTATTCTTTGAGGATTCCCTTATTAGTAATGATAGCATTTATTCGTTGAGGATTCCCTTGGTAGTAATGATAGCATTTATTCTTTAAGGATTTCCTTGGCAGTAATGATAGCATATATTCTTTGAGGATTTCCTTGGCAGTAATGATAACATTTATTCTTTGAGGATTCCCTTGGCAGTAATGAAAGCATTTATTCTTTGAGGATTCCATTGTCATTAATGATAGCATTTATTCTTTGAGGATTCCCTTGGCAGTCATGATAGCATTTATTATTTTGAGGATTTCCTTGGAAGTAATGATAGCATATATTCTTAGAGGATTTCCTTGGCAGTAATGATAACATTTATTCTTTGTGGATTCCCTTGGCAGTAATGAGAGCATTTATTCTTTGAGGATTCCCTTGGCAGTAATGATAGCATCTTTTCTTTGAGGATTCCCAGGGTAGTAATGATAGCATTTATTCTCTGAGGATTCCCTTGGCATTAATGATCGCATTTATTCTTTGAGGATTCCGATGGTAGTAATGATAGCTTTATTAATTGAGGTTTCCCTTGGCAGTAATGATAGCATTATTCTTTAAGGATTTTCTTGGCCGTGAGTATAGCATATATTTTGGGGGGATTCCCTTGGCAGTAATGATAGCATTTATTCTTTGAGGATTCCCTTGGCAGTAATGATAGCATTTATTCTTTGAGGATTTCCTTGGCAGTAATGATAGCATTTATTCGTTGAGGATTCCCTTGGTAGTAATGATAACATTTATTCTTTGAGGATTCCCTTGGCATTAATGATAGCATTTATTCATTCAGGATTCCCTTAGCTGTAATGATAGCATTTTTTCTTTGAGGATTTCCTTGTCAGTAATGATAGCAGTTATTCTTTGACGATTCCCTTAGGAGTAATGATAGCATTTATTCTTTAACGATTCCCTTGGCTGTAATGATAGCATTTATTCTTTGAGGATTCCCTTGGCAGTAATGATAGCATTTATTGTTTGAGAATTCCCTTGGCAGTAATGATAGCATATATTCTTTAAGGAGTCCCTTGGCAGTAATGATAACATTTATTCTTTGAGGATTCTCTTCGTAGAAATGATAGCATTTATTCTTTGAGGATTCCATTAGCATTAATGATATGATTTATTCTTTCAGGATCTCCTTGGCAGTAATGATAGCATAAATTTTTTATGAATTCCCTCCGTATAAATGATAGCATTTATTCTTTGAGGATTTCCTTGGTAGTAATGATAGCATTTATTCTTTGAGGATTCCCTTGGAAGTAATGATAGCATTTATTCTTTGACGATTCCCTTGGCAGTAATGATAGCATTTATTCTTTGAGGATTCCCTTGGCTGTAATGATAGCATTTTTTCTTTCAGGATTTCCTTGTCAGTAATGATAGCATTTATTATTTGAGGATTCCCTTGGCAGTAATGATAGCATTTATTCTTTGAGGATTCCCTTGGCAGTAATGATAGCATTTCTTCTTTGAGGATTCCCTTGGCAGTAATGATAGCATTTATTCTTTAAAGATTCCCTTGGTAGTAATGATAGCATTTTTTCTTTGAGGATTTTCTTGTCAGTAATGATAGCATTTATTCTTTGAGGATTCCCTTATTAGTAATGATAGCATTTATTCGTTGAGGATTCCCTTGGTAGTATTGATAGCATTTATTCTTTCAGGATTTCCTTGGCAGTAATGATAGCATATATTCTTTGAGGATTTCCTTGGCAGTAATGATAACATTTATTCTTTGAGGATTCCCTTGGCAGTAATGAGAGCATTTATTCTTTGAGGATTCCATTGGCATTAATGATAGCATTTATTCTTTGAGGATTTCCTTGGCAGTAATGATAGCATTTATTCTTTGAGGATTTGCTTGGCAGTAATGATAGCATTTATTCGTTGAGGATTCCCTTGGTAGTAATTATAGCATTTATTCTTTGAGGATTCCCTTGGCAATAATGATAGCATTTATTCCTCGAGGATTCCCTTGGCTGTAATGATAGCATTTTTTCTTTGAGGATTTCCTTGTCAGTAATGATAGCAGTTATTCTTTAAGGATTCCCTTGGCAGTAATGATAGCATTTATTCTTTGACGATTCCCTTGGCAGTAATGATAGCATTTATTCTTTGAGGATTCCCTTGGCAGTAATGATAGCATTTATTCTTTGAGGATTCCCTTGGCTGTAATGATAGCATTTTTTCTTTGAGGATTTCCTTGTCAGTAAAGATAGCATTTATTATTTGAGGATTCCCTTGGCAGTAATGATAGCATTTATTCTTTGAGGATTCCCTTGGCAGTAATGATAGCATTTCTTCTTTAAGGATTACCAGGGTAGTAATGATAGCATTTATTCTTTGAGGATTCCCTTGGCATTAATGATCGCATTTATTCTTTGAGGATTCCGTTGGTAGTAATGATAGCTTTATTCATTGAGGTTTCCCTTGGCATTAATGATAGCATTATTCTTTAAGGATTCAATTTGCCGTGAGTATAGCATATATTTTGGGGGGATTCCCTTGGCAGTAATGATAGCATTTATTCTTTGAGGATTCCCTTGGCAGTAATGATAGCATTTATTCTTTGAGGATTTCCTTGGCAGTAATGATAGCATTTATTCGTTGAGGATTCCCTTGGTAGTAATGATAGCATCTATTCTTTGAGGATTCCCTTGGCTGTAATGATAGCATTTTTTCTTTGAGGATTTCCTTGTCAGTAAAGATAGCATTTATTATTTGAGGATTCCCTTGGCAGTAATGATAGCATTTCTTCTTTAAGGATTCCCTTGGTGGTAATGATAGTATTTATTCTTTGAGGATTTCCTTGGCAGTAATGATAGCATTTATTCTTTGAGGATTCCCTTGGCAGTCATGATAGCATTTATTCTTTAAGGATTTCCTTGGCAGTAATGATAGCATATATTCTTTGAGGATTTCCTTGGCAGTAATGATAGCATTTATTCGTTGAGGATTCCCTTGGTAGTAATGATAGCATTTATTCTTTGAGGATTCCCTTGTTTTAATGATAGCATTTATTCATTCAGGATTCCCTTAGCTGTAATGATAGCATTTTTTCTTTGAGGATTTCCTTGTCAGTAATGATAGCAGTTATTCTTTGACGATTCCCTTAGGAGTAATGATAGCATTTATTCTTTAACGATTCCCTTGGCTGTAATGATAGCATTTATTCTTTGAGGATTCCCTTGGCAGTAATGATAGCATTTATTGTTTGAGAATTCCCTTGGCAGTAATGATAGCATATATTCTTTAGGGAGTCCCTTGGCAGTAATGATAACATTTATTCTTTGAGGATTCTCTTCGTAGAAATGATAGCATTTATTCTTTGAGGATTCCATTAGCATTAATGATATGATTTTTTCTTTGAGGATTTCCTTGGCAGTAATGATAGCATAAATTCTTTGTGAATTCCCTCCGTATAAATGATAGCATTTATTCTTTGAGGATTTCCTTGGTAGTAATGATAGCATTTATTCTTTGAGGATTCCCTTGGCAGTAATGATAGCATTTATTCTTTGACGATTCCCTTGGCAGTAATGATAGCATTTATTCTTTGAGGATTCCCTTGGCTGTAATGATAGCATTTTTTCTTTCAGGATTTCCTTGTCAGTAATGATAGCATTTATTATTTGAGGATTCCCTTGGCAGTAATGATAGCATTTATTCTTTGAGGATTCCCTTGGCAGTCATGATAGCATTTCTTCTTTGAGGATTCCCTTGGCAGTAATGATAGTATTTATTCTTTGAGGATTTCCTTTGAGTAATGATAGCATTTTTTCTTTGAGGATTTCCTTGTCAGTAATGATAGCATTTATTCTTTGAGGATTCCCTTATTAGTAATGATAGCATTTATTCGTTGAGGATTCCCTTGGTAGTAATGATAGCATTTATTCTTTAAGGATTTCCTTGGCAGTAATGTTAGCATATATTCTTTGAGGATTTCCTTGGCAGTAATGATAACATTTATTCTTTGAGGATTCCCTTGGCAGTAATGAGAGCATTTATTCTTTGAGGATTCCATTGGCATTAATGATAGCATTTATTCTTTGAGGATTTCCTTGGCAGTAATGATAGCATAAATTCTTTGTGGATTCCCTCCGTATAAATGATAGCATTTATTCTTTGAGGATTTCCTTGGTAGTAATGATAGCATTTATTCTTTGAGGATTCCCTTGGCAGTAATGATAGCATTTATTCTTTGACGATTCCTTTGGCAGTAATGATAGCATTTATTCTTTGACGATTTCCTTGGCAGTAATGATAGCATTTATTCTTTGAGGATTCCCCTGGCTGTAATGATAGCATTTTTTCTTTCAGGATTTCCTTGTCAGTAATGATAGCATTTATTATTTAAGGATTCTCTTGGCAGTAATGATAGCATTTATTCTTTGAGGATTCCCTTGGCAGTAATGATAGCATTTCTTCTTTGAGGATTCCTTTGGCAGTAATGATAGCATTTATTCTTTGAGGATTCCCTTGGTAGTAATGATAGCATTTTTTCTTTGAGGATTTCCTTGTCAGTAATGATAGAATTTATTCTTTGAGGATTCCCTTATTAGTAATGATAGCATTTATTCGTTGAGGATTCCCTTGGTAGTAATGATAGCATTTATTCTTTAAGGATTTCCTTGGCAGTAATGATAGCATATATTCTTTGAGGATTTCCTTGGCAGTAATGATAACATTTATTCTTTGAGCATTCCCTTGGCAGTAATTAGAGCATTTATTCTTTGAGGATTCCATTGGCATTAATGATAGCATTTATTCTTTGAGGATTTCCTTGGCAGTAATGATAGCATTTATTCTTTGAGGATTTCCTTGGCAGTAATGATAGCATTTATTCGTTGAGGATTACCTTGGTAGTAATTATAGCATTTATTCTTTTAGGATTCCCTTGGCAATATTGATAGCATTTATTCTTTGAGGATTCCCTTGGCTGTAATGATAGCATTTTTTCTTTGAGGATTTCCTTGTCAGTAATGATAGCAGTTATTCTTTAAGGATTCCCTTGGCAGTAATGATAGCATTCATTCTTTGACGATTCCCTTGGCAGTAATGATAGCATTTATTCTTTGAGGATTCCCTTGGCAGTAATGATAGCATTTATTCTTTGAGGATTCCCTTGGCTGTAATGATAGCATTTTTTCTTTGAAGATTTCCTTGTCAGTAAAGATAGCATTTATTATTTGAGGATTCCCTTGGCAGTAATGATAGCATTTATTCTTTGAGGATTCCCTTGGCAGTAATGATAGCATTTCTTCTTTAAGGATTCCCTTGGCGGTAATGATAGTATTTATTCTTTGAGGATTTCCTTGGCAGTAATGATAGCATTTATTCTT
This sequence comes from Ceratothoa steindachneri, assembly GCA_963969495.1. NCBI lineage: Eukaryota > Metazoa > Arthropoda > Malacostraca > Isopoda > Cymothoidae > Ceratothoa > Ceratothoa steindachneri. The sequence goes on from OZ018329.1 coordinate 51,459,798, forward strand.
TGAGGATTCCCTTGGCAGTCATGATAGCATTTATTCTTTAAGGATTTCCTTGGCAGTAATGATAGCATATATTCTTTGAGGATTTCCTTGGCAGTAATGATAACATTTATTCTTTGAGGATTCCCTTAGCAGAAATGAGAGCATTTATTCTTTGAGGATTCCCTTGGCAGTAATGATAGCATCTATTTTTTGAGGATTCCCAGGGTAGTAATGATAGCATTTATTCTTTGAGGATTCCCTTAGCAGTAATGATCGCATTTATTCTTTGAGGATTCCGTTGGTAGTAATGATAGCTTTATTCATTGAGGTTTCCCTTTGCAGTAATGATAGCATTATTCTTTAAGGATTCCTTTGGCCGTGAGTATAGCATATATTTTGGGGGGATTCCCTTGGCAGTAATGATAGCATTTATTCTTTGAGGATTCCCTTGGCAGTAATGATAGCATTTATTCTTTGAGGATTTCCTTGGCAGTAATGATAGCATTTATTCGTTGAGGATTCCCTTGGTAGTAATGATAGCATTTATTCTTTGAGGATTCCCTTGGCATTAATGATAGCATTTATTCATTGAGGATTTCCTTAGCTGTAATGATAGCATTTTTTCTTTGAGGATTTCCTTGTCAGTAATGATAGCAGTTATTCTTTGACGATTCCCTTAGGAGTAATGATAGCATTTATTCTTTAACGATTCCCTTGGCTGTAATGATAGCATTTATTCTTTGAGGATTCCCTTGGCAGTAATGATAGCATTTATTGTTTGAGAATTCCCTTGGCACTAATGATAGCATATATTCTTTAAGGAGTCCCTTGGCAGTAATGATAACATTTATTCTTTGAGGATTCTCTTCGTAGAAATGATAGCATTTATTCTTTGAGGATTCCATTAGCATTAATGATATGATTTATTCTTTGAGGATTTCCTTGGCAGTAATGATAGCATAAATTCTTTGTGAATTCCCTCCGTATAAATGATAGCATTTATTCTTTGAGGATTTCCTTGGTAGTAATGATAGCATTTATTCTTTGAGGATTCCCTTGGCAGTAATGATAGCATTTATTCTTTGACGATTCCCTTGGCAGTAATGATAGCATTTATTCTTTGAGGATTCCCTTGGCTGTAATGATAGCATTTTTTCTTTCAGGATTTCCTTGTCAGTAATGATATCATTTATTATTTGAGGATTCCCTTGGCAGTAATGATAGCATTTATTCTTTGAGGATTCCATTGGCAGTAATGATAGCATTTCTTCTTTGAGGATTCACTTGGCAGTAATGATAGTATTTATTCTTTGAGGATTTCTATTGAGTAATGATAGCATTTTTTCTTTGAGTCTTTCCTTGTCAAGAATGATAGCATTTATTCTTTGAGGATTCCCTTATTAGTAATGATAGCATTTATTCGTTGAGGATTCCCTTGGTAGTAATGATAGCATTTATTCTTTAAGGATTTCCTTGGCAGTAATGATAGCATATATTCTCTGAGGATTTCCTTGGCAGTAATGATAACATTTATTCTTTGAGGATTCCCTTTGCAGTAATGAGAGCATTTATTCTTTGAGGATTCCATTGGCATTAATGATAGCATTTATTCTTTGAGGATTTCCTTGGCAGTAATGATAGCATAAATTCTTTGTGGCTTCCCTCCGTATAAATGATAGCATTTATTCTTTGAGTATTTTCTTGGTAGTAATGATAGCATTTATTCTTTGAGGATTCCCTTGGCAGTAATGATAGCATTTATTCTTTGACGATTCCTTTGGCAGTAATGATAGCATTTATTCTTTGACGATTCCCTTGGCAGTAATGATAGCATTTATTCTTTGAGGATTCCCTTGGCTGTACTGATAGCATTTTTTCTTTCAGGTTTTTCTTGTCAGTAATGATAGTATTTATTATTTTAGGATTCTCTTGGCAGTAATGATAGCATTTATTCTTTGAGGATTCCCTTGGCAGTAATGATAGCATTTCTTCTTTGAGGATTCCCTTGGCAGTAATGATAGTATTTATTCTTTGAGGATTTCCTTTGCAGTAATGATAGCATTTTTTCTTTGAGGATTTCCTTGTCAGTAATGATAGCATTTATTCTTTGAGGATTCCCTTGGTAGTAATGATAGCATTTATTCGTTGAGGATTCCCTTGGTAGTAATGATAGCTTTTATTCTTTAAGGATTTCCTTGGCAGTAATGATAGCATATATTCTTTGAGGATTTCCTTGGCAGTAATGTAACATTTATTCTTTGAGGATTCCCTTGGCAGTAATGAGAGCATTTAATCTTTGAGGATTTCCTTGGCAGTAATGATAGCATTTATTCTTTGACGATTATCTTAGCAATAATGATAGCATTTATTCTTTGAGGGTTTTTTTGGTAGTAATGGTAGCATTTATTCTTTGAGGATTCCCTTGGCAATAATGATAGCACTTATTCTTTGAGGATTCCGTTGGTATTAATGATAGCATTTATTCTTTGAGGATTCCCTTGGCAGTAATGATGGCATTTATTCTTTGAGGATTCCCTTGGTAGTAATGATAGCATTTATTCTTTCAGGATTCTCTTGGCAATAATCATAGCATTTATTCTTTAAAGATTCCCTTGGCAGTAATGATAGCATTTATTATTTGAGGATTTCCTTGGCAATAATGATAGCATTTATTCTTTGAGGATTCCGTTAGAGGAATGATAGCATTTATTCTTTGAGGATTCCCTTGGCAGTAATGATAGCATTTATTCTTTGAGGATTCCCTTGGTAGTAATGATAGCATTTATTATTTCAGGATACCCTTGGCAATAATAATAGCATTTATTCTTTGAGGATTCCCTTGGCAGTAATAATAGCATTTATTAATTGAGGATTTCCTTGGCAATAATGATAGCATTTATTCTTTGAGGATTCCGTTGGTAGTAATGATAGCATTTATTCTTTGAGGATTCCCTTGGTAGTAATGATAGCATTTATTCTTTCAGGATTCCCTTGGCAATAATGATAGCATTTATTCTTTGAGGATTCCCTTGGCAGTAATGATAGCATTTATTATTTTAGGATTTCCTTGGCAGTAATGATAGCATTTATTCTTTGAGGATTCCCTTGGCAGTAATGATAGCATTTATTCTTTGAGGATTCCCTTGGTAGTAATGATAGCATTTATTCTTTCAGGATTCCCTTGGCAATAATAATAGCATTTATTCTTTGAGGATTCCCTTGGCAGTAATGATAGCATTTATTATTTGAGGATTTCCTTGGCAGTAATGATAGCATTTATTCTTTGAGGATTCCCTTTGCAGTAATAATAGCATTTATTCTTTGAGGATTCCCTTGGCAGTAATGATAGTATTTATTTTTTTAGGATTTCCTTGACAGTAATGATAGCATTTATTCTTTGAGGATTCCCTTGGCAGTAATGATAACATTTATTCTTTGAGGATTCCCTTGGCAGTAATGATAGCATTTATTCGTCGAGGATTCCCTTCGTAGTAATGATATCATTTATTCTTTCAGGATTCCCTTAGGCAGTGATGATAGAATTTATTCTTTGAGGATTCCCTTGGCAATAATGATAGCATTTTGTGATAGAACGGGTTGAGGCCGCTTAATTTCAACCACTATCACATGTTATTTAAAACCACGATGCTACCCACGTGCATCTTCGCTTCGAAGCCGGGCGCCTTATCGCAGCCACCTGACTCAATGTTTAAACAAGGAGGTTTATCTCTTCCCGTCCGCCCCATGTGCCGACCTCGCCAGATTGAGTTAGGCTTATGGGCAGATTAGGTATTGTTCTCAGGCTTGGCTGTGCATTCACTCAAAGCCCCCACTCTATTGTCTCCCACGCCAAGGGGATGTCCCGACTATTTATATGGAAACTTAACCACTAAGATTCAGATTAGAGATCCAGATTTTCTTTGCGAGACATCACTACGGTCCAGTCTCACCTTGTGCACCAAAGGGCCCTCGACCTCGAGATCCACCATCTCTTGCCTAGAAAAAGGACAATATCCCTTGAGTGCCAAGGTTCGAGCCCCCGTGACGCCAAGTCCACTAGGCTTCCCCTGTTGTTCAGAAAGAGAACAACGTTAGTACAGCCATTGTTCGTTTGAGGGGGTTGACAAGAAACGGTTCTCCCTCACCTCCCTGTTGTTCAGAAGAGAACAACGTAAAACAACCTTCGTTCTTCCAGCCCGTTCGCCAAGAAACGGTTCTCACCCTTCCTCCTTGTTGTTCAAAAGAGAACAACATTAGAACAGCCATTGTTCTCGAGCCCGTAGACAAGAGATGGTTCTCACCCCCTTGTTGTTCAAAAGAGAACAACGTAGAACAGCCATTGTTCTTCAAGCCCGTTCGTCAAGAAACGGCTCTCATTCCCAAGACGCCACGTCAGGATCATTTAATTCCCCCCCCCTTCGGCTGGAACTCGCCAGCGGACAGAAAATTCCTTCATGTCGCCTTCCTCTGCACAACAAGTGTATTTACGTAAGCTGAACGTTACCTTTGAGTATTTAACCCTTTTGTCAGTCTATCCTGTGCTTTAAATGGTTTAGCAAACCATCCCATCCCTTTAACTTTATATTTGTTTTACCTTTTTAAATCGCTCTTAATCCTCGGATTAGCTAGATTCCCCACGACCCTTCCATTCTCTGTTTATGTCAATATTTTCCGTTTTGTGTGTTGTTGATAGTTTTTATTAATAAAACTCTATTTTATTAATGATAGCAATATTATTATCCTTGAGCTCAGTTCCACTTCTTAAGCATATCGAAGATACATAATATCGGTCAACCCAGACATCCACGCACTCTAAAGATAATTAAATAAGTTCCCTCAACGAATAGTTATATATGGTATATCGTCGAGAGTCCATTCTACGACACATAGATTCTTTGAGGATTCCCTTGTCAGTAATGATAGCATTTATTCTTTGACGATTCCCTTGGCAGTAATGATAGCATTTATTCTTTGAGGATTCTCTTGGCAGTAATGATAGCATTTATTCTTTGAGGATTCCCTTGGCTGTTATGATAGCATTTTTTCTTTGAGAATTTCCTTGTCAGTAATGATAGCATTTATTATTTGAGGCTTCCCGTGGCAGTAATGATAGCATTTATTCTTTCAGGATTTCCTTGGCAGTAATGATAGCATTTCTTCTTTGAGGTTTTTCTTGGCAGTAATGATAGTATTTATTCTTTGAGGATTTCCTTGGCAGTAATGATAGCATTTATTCTTTGAGGATTCCCTTGGCAGTCATGATAGCAGTTATTCTTTAAGGATTTCCTTGGCAGTAATGATAGCATATATTCTTTGAGGATTTCCTTGGCAGTAATGATAACATTTATTCTTTGAGGATTCCCTTGGCAGTAATGAGAGCATTTATTCTTTGAGGATTTCCTTGGCAGTAATGATAGCATTTATTCTTTGAGGATTCCCTTGGCAGTAATGATAGCATTTATTCTTTGAGGATTCCCTTGGTAGTAATGGTAGCATTTATTCTTTGAGGATTCCCTTGGCAATAATGATAGCAGTTATTCTTTGAGGATTCCCAGGGTAGTAATGATAGCATTTATTCTTTGAGGATTCCCTTGGCAGTAATGATAGCATTTATTCTTTGAGGATTCCGTTGGTAGTAATGATAGCATATATTCATTGAGGATTCCCTTGGCAGTAATGATAGCATTATTCTTTAAGGATTCCCTTGGCCGTGATTATAGCATATATTTTGGGGGGATTCTCTTGGCATTAATGATTGCATTTATTCTTTGAGGATTCCTTTGGCAGTAATGATAGCATTTATTCTTTGAGGATTTTCTTGGCAGTAATGATAGCATTTATTCGTTGAGGATTACCTTGGTAGTAATGATAGCATTTATTCTTTGAGGATTCCCTTGGCATTAATGATAGCATTCATTCTTTGTGGATTCCCTTTGCAATAATGATAGCATATATTCCTTGAGGATTCCCCTGGCAGGAATGATAACATTTATTCTTTAAGGATTCCCTTGGTAGTAATGATAGCATTTATTCCTTGAGGACCCCCCTGGCAGTAATGATAGCATTTATTTTTTGAGGATTCCCTTCGTAGTAATGATAGCATTTATTCTTTGAGGATTCCCTTTGCAGTAATGATATCATTTATTATTTTGAGGATTCCCTTGGTAGTAATGATATCTTTTATTCTTTGAGGATTTCTTTGGCAGTAATGATAGCATTTATTCTTTGAGGATTCCCTTGGCAGTAATGATAGCACTTATTCTTTGAGGATTCCCTTGGTAGTAATGATAGCATTTATTCTTTGGCGATTCCTTTTATAGTAATGATAGCATTTATTTATAATCTTTGAGGATTCCCTTTGCAGTAATGATAGCATTTATTCTTTGAGGATTCCCTTGGTAGTAATGATAGCATTTATTCTTTGAGGATTCCCTTGGCAGTAATGATAGCATTTATTCTTTGAGGATTCCCCTTGCAGTAATGATAGCATTTATTCTTCGAGGATTCCCTTGGCAGTAATGATAGCATTTATTCTTTGAGGATTCCCTTGGCTGTAATGATAGCATTTTTTCCTTGAGGATTTCCTTGTCAGTAATGATAGCATTTATTCTTTGAGGATTCCCTTGGCAGTAATGATAGCATTTATTCTTTGAGGATTTCCTTGGCAGTAAGGATAGCAGTTATTCTTTGAGGATTCCCTTGGTAGTAATGTTAGCATTTATTCTTTGGCGATTCCCTTTATAGTAATGATAGCATTTATTTATAATCTTTGAGGATTCCCTTTGCATTAATGATAGCATTTATTCTTTGAGGATTCCCTTGGTAGTAATGATAGCATTTATTCTTTGAGGATTCCCTTGGCAGTAATGATAGCATTTATTCTTTGAGGATTTCCTTGGCAGTATTATAGCATTTATTCTTTGAGGATTCCTCTTGGCAGTAATGATAGCATTTATTCTTTGAGGATTCCCTTGGCTGTAATGATAGCATTTTTTCTTTGAGGATTTCCTTGTCAGTAATGATAGCATTTATTCTTTGAGGATTCCCTTGGCAGTAATGATAGCATTTATTCTTTGAGGATTCCCTTGGCAGTAATGATAGCATTTATTCTTTGAGGATTCCCTTGGCATTAATGATAGCATTTATTCTTTGAGGATTCCCTTGGCTGTAATGATAGCATTTATTCTTTAGAGGATTCCTTTTGCAGTAATGATAGCATTTATTCTTTGAGGATTCCCTTGGCCGTAATGATAACATTTATTCCTTGGGGATGCTCTCCACGATGGTGCCACACTTCTCTGTGAGGCCTTCCTTCAATTGCTTCATTGAATGTTGTGTGACGACATCTTACGGCCTCTTTCAGGTCCTGCCAGAGTTTACCAGTGGATTCATATTCGGTGACTGGGGTGGTAAGTGCTTCATCATTTTATTGTTGTCCCGGAACCACTGTATGGTGTACGCATTCTTTTGACATGGGTATTGTTATACTGATAAATCACATTCAGGGCATTTCTGGAGAGGTCTCAGGTTTAAGGCTGCGTATAATCTCTCAGGACATCTTGGCACTTCTCTGAATTCATGGTGCCATCACAAACGTTGGGAAAAACATCCCCGAACTTAATTTGCAGCTTCATACCATTACACCACAGGCAACATTGCCTCCTGAGCACTGTAAAGTTGACTACAGTCTAGAGCAACTGTAATGTGGACTTGTCGGATCACAAAGTACATCCACACTGGCGAATGGTCCAGTTGCGTGAGTAGGTGCCCAAACCAGTCCACGTGACTTCTGCTAAATGTCGATCAGTGGCTTCTGGCGGGCTTTACATGACTTCCTGCTTTTTACAAGCAGTTTGCGATGTACTGTTCTGGAGAATGCATTAGCCTGGCTGCCCTCTGTTCATTAATGTTGCAGCTGGACTGCGGGGGGTTTTTTGCGACCCCGAAAGCTGATGGAACTTCTCGTCACGTTGCGTACTGACTATGGATCATTCGGAACGCGGATGGTCTTGGATGTTCGCCTTTTCTCAGATCCTATTCAACACTTCTTCTACAACGGAATGTGATCCGTTCACCCTCTGGGCCATTTGTCGACAGCTGACACCTTCTTCGTGCATCTCAGCCTTCTTTCCACCCACGGTATAGTTACGTGTTGTCGTCATTATCCTATTTTTATCAGATCCTGTCAATATGGAATATCATATTAATCAACAAATATGATGTGTAAGTATTTAGATATTTATTTGTAGATCTACAGGACTGGCTATTCATCCATTTGTTCTTTTTTGATGTTATTTTATGGTGCCTGTCGGGAGATTTACACACTCCTTGGAGGACTCCACTGTTCATTCAGGGGTTGTGCTAATCATAAGTCTTCCTTTCTTCTCTTATGGTGCATATTGGTACCCTTAAAAAATTTACTAGGGCTCCGTTTCCTTATTTCCCTTTATTCGCCTCTTTACTTTCCCTCCTTTCTCTCTATTTTCTTTCATAGGTCAAAACTAATTTCTTTAAGAATGAGTTTTTTCATAACATCATTTTTTTTAAAAAAACTCATTCTTAAAGAAATTAGCTTTGACTTATATTCCTTTTTTTTTGCAATTTTCATTTTTATGGGCACCCGATTTGTCAATTTAATTACTGCATTGATTTTGTATTAACATTATTTTATTTCTCTTCCTCTCTCCTTGTCCCTCTCCTCTACGTATCTGTTTACTTCTCGTGTCAACCCTTTTGACTCTGTTCTTGACCCTATCCTGCCTCTCGGTTTGACCTTGCTACCTGTTATAGCTAAATCTTAATGTAAATTTGCCCATCCCTCTCCTACTTCCTCATTGGTAATTTCTTGTCTTTATCTTTTACTAGCTTATAAATACCCTTATTATATTATTTTCTCTTGTAGTTATCCTTGAGAATTAACTGAATAAAGTTTGAAAGTACTTGGAAGCTTGTTTTTCATTTTTCCTGCGGGACATTGCAAACCACCTAACGTTATTCATTTCATCATATATATATATATATATATATATATATATATATATATATATATATATATATATATATATATATTATATATATATATATATATATATATATATATATATATATATATATATATATATATATATATATATATATTTTTTTAATGACACTTTCTAGAATTTATCATATCATTCATAAATATGTATAATAATAATGTTTATTTTGCTAATATATTTGAATATTTGGTTAATATCTTAGAATTATTTAGTACGTTAATAAATGATGCGTAATTAATAAAATGGTATATTTTCTAAAATCAGAATTTAACCAATATTTCTTGTTTCAATTTAACATTATAATTATCGTGAATTCAATATTGTTCTAAACCAGGCAATGGCTTCGCTACCATCCCCTACGGGAGGAAGCTTGCGCTTCGGTACTAAGATTAAAATTTAAAATCTAAAAAAAAGCAGTCATGGTTAAATTTTCTGAACTTCACCATTTGTAATCTTTGGGTTTTAAAAAATTCACCAAATTTCGATACTTATATTTATTTTTGAACTTCACCATTTTGCTTTTTAATATTATAAAAGAATTATTAGGAATAACTTTGATTAAAAAACATAAGTCATACCTAAACTAAGATGAAATTATTATTCAACTACTCAAAAAAATCCCCTTCTTAAATTATAGAGTTAGTGATGATGATGATAAGTAATATGACTAAAACTAAAAAAACTTCAGAAACACAGAGAGAACAAATCCAACTTTTCCATAGCCAAGGGTTATCTCAAGTAGAAATTGCTAAAAAAATGTTCAAGATATTATGTCCAAGCCATTATAAAACGATATCAAGAAACTAAAAGCTTTGTAGCAAAAAAGAGAAGTGGCAGAAAACGTCTTGCAATACCTTGAGAAGACATTTGCTCTACGCATTTGCGGCATGGAGCAATATGAACCCGTTCATCAATGAGTTGATAACGTCGAGGAACTGCTATAGCAGCTTCTTCACCTCGAATAACCTGCGTGTAAAATTCTTTTGCTCTCATCCCGACTTCTTCCAATGAGCTCAAGACGAAAAGTGTATAAACTACAAAAGCTGCTTTGTTTTATAGACTAAACCAACCAGAACTCTAGTAAATATAAGGAATTCTAAAGGTAGATTTTTAAAGGTCGGTCATAATCTAGCGTCTACAGCTGCGGTGGATTAACCGTTGACTGCGGATTTGACCACTGACATTGGATTTAACCCATACCGAGAAAGAGAAAAATATAGAGAGAGGGGAAGGCTCTGCACCTTAGTACTAACCTTGCATTTTGGAAACTTTGGACATTGCTGTACATCACAAGCTACACCAGAAGAATGCATGTAGATCACATACTAGACCAACACCGACAATTGTATTGTTGTTTTCCATTTAATTTATGTGATTTCATTTAAATATATCTTGTAAGTAAATAATTTAAAATTTTAACTTTTTGTAACAATTTTGAAGATTTTCAACAGTTCTGCGGCTACTTTTGTGAGACCAACTTGTTGGAGAGCTATTTTACCATGCTTGTGTAGAACCAACTGTAAAGCAAGGAGGTAGTTCTATCATGGTGTGGGGCTGCAAATCTTCACCAAGGCTGGTGAGATGTCTTTATGCCGCGGAAGAATAAACACAACTTACACTACCATGTTGTCAGAAGTTTTAGAACAATCTATCCAGAAATTGCATCCCAAAACACCAAGAAATGAGGTTATATTTCAACCGGCCAATGTCTCATGCCATACATCCAACCACACCAAGAATTGGTTTGGATAAATGTGGATCACTCCTTTGGAGTTGCCACCGAATACCCCAGACTTAAATCCAATAGAAGACTTTTGGGGAGTGTTTGGAAGGGCACTAAAAAGTACCACAAGTACAAATAAAACAGAACTGTATTAAAATTTCCAAGCGGAGTGGGGAAGAGATAGCGTCATAAATTTGAGAAAATTTGGTGAAATCTCTACCATGAAGAGGACGCAATTAAAACAAAAGTATTAAAATAATTAAAAATAAATGTATACTGAATTCATTTATTACATATCTAATTACATTACATGATATAAATGATTCTATAGAGTGCTTTATACTTTTTGGCTAAGGTTGTATACTATCAACTTCCCGTTATTACTCAAAATTTAGTCTAAGGTATTCAGTTTGCGTATAGGTTCGAGCACTACTAAATGCAAGTTCGCGTTTATAAATTCGAGAAGTCGATTTTCTGCATCAAAAGCCATTTTATTAAAAAAAAAAATCTGCACTATAAAAATTAAAGCAACCGCATATAAGTGTTACTGTTTATTTGACAGGGAACGCCCTCTTCCTCCTGAGTCATAATGGTTCCACTCTCATTGGTTGGGGCCAAAAAACCTTACCAATAAGGACCTGTCCCTGGTACCGTCCTGCTCAACAGTGAATGGTGCTAACTACTTACCGACTGCGTATAGATGATTTATAAAACAAAAAAATGGGAGTTCCAAAACAGCCCCTTGTGACACTCCGTTCCCTACATATGCAAATTTGACGCGTCGCCATATAATTGTAGACCTAATTTAGAAACTCAATTATTCACTTTACAGACCTTTTTTATCCTATATTTAAATAGGAATCCACCTGTCAAATGATTGCAACTTTTACATTTTCACAATGAACGAGCCGATACATAATGATTTATCTAAATGAACACTAAATTTTACCTGTATTTTAAACACTATTTATATATTTTTGATAATCAATCGATTTCCTCATATCCAAATTAGAAATTACGGGAGCGATTAAGTGTTAACCACTGAATCCTGGTAAACGAGAATGGTACCAAAGACCAAACAGTCTTTACTAGTATCATAAACACGAAAATTACAGAATTACGGACGAGGAAATACACTAATGACCACTCGAAACCAGTCCAAAAGAGGTAGGGAGAGGAGAGGAGAATCGTGAGCGAAAAAAACAACGATTATCAGTTATATACATTCTAGTTTTTTAATAAATTTATATGTTAACGTAATATTTATTAATTCTACTTTTCAACATACGGACTGATGTGTTTTTGACTCTTTGCAACTCATAATAAATGAGAAAACTCGGAAAGATTAAGAAGAGGAATAAAGGAAACTCCGGATGCAAGAGAAACATTATGTAGCAACTGACTCAAACCAAGAATCAGTGAAAGTGTCTATCAGCGATCATAAATTATATGTATTAAGAGAAATACGGGAAAAAAAGAATAAAAACTTCTGATATTTGAGCTCAAACGTATAATTTGAATAAATTTTCACTCTAATTTCGTTGGATTTTGAGCGAACTCAAATTTTTAGGATCATCTTTTGAGTTATTGTAAACATTGATCTTTGGGCGGGACTTAAGCTTGATTTCAAACATTAGAAATCTTTTTACGGTTTTCTTTTCATAGTTGTTTCAGCAACCATATATTTTACTGGTATCTGATCATTACTAGCACTAATTCGATGCTTGATTCAGTATTTTTATCTTACATCCAGAATTCTTTTATTCACGAGTTGTAGCCATTTTCTAAGACTGGATTGTTATTACGAACAATTTTCGCACATTGCAAGAGTGGTATTTGGTACTAGTCCCGCTAACCAGGGTATTCGTTGGTTAATCTACCTGGTATGTGAGGCCGGGAAAAGGCGAGCCTCCCCCAGACGCCGGAGAATGAATCATTCTTCTTCCTTTTGTTTTGTTTCTTGTATTTCTTTGTTTTTTTAGCTTTCTTTGTTTGGTTTTTGTTCAGGAGTTTTCTCTGTATTGATGTTTTGCATTTTAAGTTATGGGCACCTTTGCTTTTGGTGGCATTTGCCAAATGGATGAAGTTGATGCAATCATATGCTGAACTACCTTACGTCCTATTGTAAGACTTAACAATTCTCTCTTTCACACCATGTTCATATCACTCTTTTAAATCTAAAGGTTAATGATATATAACGATTCAAATTCCGACACATTTTTAGTGGTCACTCTTTATGTATGGGTTTTAAATGTACGCAAAGAGATACTTATTTTCGTAGCTCCCGCTAGCCTCGTGAATACGGCGTTGGCCTTCTAACGTCAAGGTGTCGGGTTAAATCTCGGCGAGGTGCGGATAAGAGCAAGTATAGATCTGACCACCTATTGGTGGCTGCACTGTGCTTACACCCATCGGGAGTAGGTAGCTCTTACACAGGCCACCACACACACACACACACACACCTAATCACAACACCGCTATCTTTTCCTTCCCTTCTTCACAACACAACACAAACTTCTTCTTGTTCCATCGGTAGGTGTACCCACATTTCCCTGACGTGAAGAGGTTACCCTTAATCCCTGGGTGGGGAAGACTCCTACCTGATTGCTGGTAAGTGTAAAAAAATCCTTCCCCTAAAGGAAGACCTTCCACCGGTGCCCTCGGGCTCATCAGGGGATCTCGTCTTCAAGACGGATGTGTGCTTTTTTAAGAGTTGGTGGCAGATTACTATTATCATTATTTTATTAGTAGTAATAGTATCATATTCCTTATTATTATTATTATTATTTATTTTAATTATTATTATTTATCATTATTATTATTATTTATTATAATTTTTTTATTATTTATTATCATTATTATTACTTATTTTTATTATTATTAATTATCATTATTATTTTATTATTATTATTTTATTATTATTTATGATTATTATTATATATTATCATTATTATTATCTTATTATTATTAGTTGTATTCGTACTTGTAGTAGTATAATTGTTAGTATTATTATTATCATCATCATTTTTATTAACTTAAAATAAAGCTGCGAACTTCAACGAGGCCACATTCCTCAAAAGCTTGTGACTAGAGATTGGTAAAGTGGTGAGGTTAAATGAAGTGAAAATGTGTGGAAGACACTAAACGGAGTAGTATAATAAGAGACTACTTGGGCCCTCGGGACCAAGAGTGCGTGCAACTCTCTTGCACGTTCTCAACCTCTACAATGAAGCATAATCCCGTTGTGGTAATGTGTGGAAAAGCTGGTCAAAGTACGATGAAGAATGTAATAAAAAAAAAGACAGAATTAAAATAAAGGAGGAACAAGTTCACATGAAGGGTATTCAAACTCCGAGATACGAACAGGAACTCTTAAGTCAACCGAACAAAGGAGTAGAACTTCGTTACCAGCTACGTTGCAATCACGTTCAATTTTCATTTTTACTGCCATTTTTTTTTTAACATTCCTCTTTATTTTTTTCGGAAGACCACTGCTGCATTGCAGTGAACACTCCATTATATTATCACAAGCGTCCCAAGCAACTCCACCTACTCCTCAGCTCATTTCCTGTAAGGTAGCTGGCTACCTACTCATACTTTCTACTTCCTTTGTCGCGCAAGCGTAGTGCAACGGTGATGTTTGCCAAACAAATCAGTCCTGTAATGGAAGTTGATTATGAGAACAGGATGAAAGAAACTAGCCGAGAATTGTGATTTTATTATTTTTCTCTTGGGGGGGGGGGGGGTATTTGTACACCTTATACCTGAACTAGCCCTAAAGGGAGCGACTGTTGTTGTTCTGTTGTTCTTCATCTTCTCCTTCCTCCTTCAGGTAAAACTTCTATCCCTTTCGGCATCCTCTATAGCTGATGATTATGATGTTTCTTCAGGAATGGCAGACCATAATTACTTCTAAAGAGCGCAGGTTTGAATTGCCGCCCAAATGAGACCTGGTATCAAGATCAGCCTGTAAATGGATCATTATGAGGACAAGGAGTAAGCAGTAGCTACAATAAACCATCATCTTAATTCAGTTTTATTCAAGCTGAAAGAATTTACGACCTATGTTTGCCTTTTACGAACCATTGGCTTGAATCGATTGATTCTTAAGAGGCCAAATTATCTAAGGCAAAAAGTGGTCAAGAGCTGATACGGCGGCCTACTCAGTTCATAAAAGGGCACCACAAGACCACAGTGATAACAAGTTTCATAAGTCGGGTGAAGTGGGATTATTGCACTACGGGGGAGACTTCATTAGACAAATAAAGAATAAGGTGAAGGGCAGACAAATGAAAAAAATCTGTATATATTAAATATATAAACGGTATAAATGTTAAATAAACATGTGTACTTAGTAGAACTCCCATGCTGCGGAGTGGAGTAAGATTTGTGATCGCAGATTTCAGTTCATATATGGAAACTGATGGGCTGATTAGAGAACTTCTTTGACAGTCATTCTGAAGTTAGTATTAAAAGAAATCATTGTACTCATTTACAAACTCTAATTTTAGCAAGTACCATTGCAAAACATTTATTTATGCTTTAAATATTAAGAAAAGTGGAAATAATAGCTGTTTACAAATATCAACAAAGACGTGTCTTGTTCCTTTGTGACTTGACCATGTATGGCCCATTGGAACATTAGGCGTTGTATCGTCGTATAGCCTAACACCATTTTGTTTGGGAAAAGGTTCTTTTTATTTTATTCGAACGGTTTTTTTTAATCAAAATTCAATTCGTACGATTGTGTTTTATAAGTGAGTTAAGCGAATAAAAGACAAGTGATTCATCGTCTATTTATACTCATGTTTATTTGGAATAAACGTTTAAATGAGTATTTCGGATTTGCTTAGCAATAATTCTCTATTCGGACAGGAACAAAAATCATCTAAATAAAACGTGTAGCAAAACGAAACTCAAAGAATATATTTGAAAATTAATAAAATATAATTTTAATTAATTAAATAGAACCTCCCAGAATGGTAATAAACTTGATAATCCCTTATAAACAAGCTGTAACGCACGGAATTAACGGCCAGGCTAGTAGGCCACCAATGAGGTCAAGTCAGTTTGGGGTGGCTGCCTATCCTGAACACAGTTGCGGATGCACACCAGCACCTAGTCCCGTGCACAGCACAAACAAAATGCTAGTTGGGGGAAATGAGATTCAAGCGAGGGGGGAAGGAAATAAGACAGACACACGGGGGGGGACTGGAGGTAGGCGCCATCTTGAATCCAACGGGAAATTGAATTTGTCCCTTTTGGAGATATCTTCGTCATCCGAAGCCATGTCAACGCCGTAAATAAACTAACGTAGGTTGATACAACACACACACACATACATACATACATACTCCCTGGAGAGAAAGAGAAGAAGAAGACTGAAAAGGGCAAAGGAAACGAAAAAAAACAAAGAGGTTAAGGGGGGGGGGGGAAACAGAGCCCACGGATTGACACACACTGGTTGACAAGTAAGTAGGCGCGTCTTTTGATACACTTTTATCATCAACTCCAACCGTCTGAGCCCTATCTCAGTTAGAATTTACATTTCAACGTGGGATTCGAACCACCGGTCGTCACATGACAGCCGCTACTAAAACTCGAATCTGGATACTCATCTGGTGACTTATCATAAACATTGCGGATTAACTTCGCTAAATGTGGACCCGATTAAGGTCGTCAGTGTATAAGAATAACATAACGAAGGCAATCCAACATGAATTTCGTGTCTGGAACGATGCGTGCATTGACTACGTGACTGCGTACATGAGTGTCTTTTCCTATCGATTTTTCGAACTGATGGTCCCCTTTTACCGCCTGTTGTGGGAGGTTTGGAAACCTAACCCCTTCTTAGCCCCAACATTTCAGTATTATAAGAATTGTTAGTGGTTTTTACCCCAAATCTGCACTAATGTAAGCTGTATGTCTGTTTAGTGGACCTACTTATTGACGTAGAATCCGAACCACATGAAAAGACCTGAATCAGGATCCATCCGGTGACTAACCACACCAATTGTATCTTAACCTCTTCCCCAGCCCCAACATTTCAATATTATAAGAAATTGGTAGTGTTTTTTACCCCAAATCTACACTCGTGTAAGATGTCTTTTAAGAGAACTTACTTATTGACGTGGAATCCGAACCACGTGAAAAGACCCGAATCGGGGCTTCATCCGGCGACTAACTACACCAGATGTAGCTTAACCTCGCTGTAATCGAAGCGGTGTCTCCACTCGACTAGGCCGAAGTCCATTTCAGTATTGTGTGTCTACATTTAAGAAAGGCGAAAACCAATGGGGGGAATTCGGCCATAAATTTATTTAAGAAAGGTTCTACTAGAAAATGAGAGAAGTCCTCTCCTCGCCCACTACTACGATACACTACGGAAGACGTCCCATAATGAAACCCAACATTTAAAGTGAAAGAAATGTACTACAACGAAAGTAGTCTTTTTTTTTTCTCCCTTCCTCTCCTGTTATTCGTTTTTCTTCTCCCCCAGAAAACGCTACTGCAAAGAAACAATGTGTGTACAATACAAGGGGATATATGCCTCTTTCCTTCTCCACATATGACAAATTCTCCGTTTGCAGCTGTGGATAAACGGCTGCGGCACACTACACAACTTGCCCAGCGCTGTTGAGTAAAAGGGGCGAAATTTCCAGGAAAAACAAGAGGAAATATCAAAGATTTTCCGTGAAGTAATAGGTGAAGTGAAGTAGTAGTCTCTAACAGAGTGACGAAGTGCGTGGGAGGTCGTTGTGACAAGTGGATGGGTGTAAAATCCGGATAGGGAGCATGTGCCCCCCCCCCTATAAAAAAGGGGGGGAAGTCAAAGGCTGGATCACGACTTGAAACTTTAAGAAAATGAGTTACAAGGAAGTAGAGAAACCTCAAAGGCCGTACGGCCTACTCGAATAGATTTCTATATTTGTTACCTATATTCATACATACGTACGTCCCAATAACTTTATTGTAATATTCTAAAGCGAGAGGGGTAGGTATAATTTTGTCTGACCTATATTTAAACATACCGACGATATTTGTACTTTTTCACGTTCTGGCAGTCGATTCCAAGCGTTGACAATCCGATACGAAAAGTAATTTCCACTTGCGTTTTGGGGAGACATTTTTTTAGCCTTTAATTTCACGGTAGTGGTAAAATTAGGGAGAGAGAAAAAATTGGATGGTACAGTTTCCCCCAAAAAGAGAATCCTTGGTGTATTGGGGAACATGTAGGGTACAGGGAGGTGCAAAAAACGATAGGTTTTGCTATCTCCATCAGCCACTGTCCATAAGGAGGAAAGAGGAATTTTGAAACTCATATCGTATAATTACACCCGTTTGGAATCGTCTTTTAAATATTTAATATTAAATCATTATAATTATCCTAGTTTGTCCCAATGCTGGGCAAAATGTCTCTTCTATAAGCACCCGCTGATTACGATCCTGGGGCTCGAATTTGGCACGTTCCTCCAGCCATTGAGCGAATTCCACCATCCACACCTTTTGCGTGGTCGTCTCGTGGGTGTCATTGCTGAAGTTGTCCACTGTAGAATTTCCGTGGTTCATCTTATGTCGTTGCTTCTAGCAATGAGATATATCCATTTCGACTTCAGAATTTATTTCTTTTTACTCTATCTATCACACAAGTTTGTGTTCTTATCTATACATCGCTTTGATAGACTCTGAGGGTCATTCTTATGAGGTATCATTCCATGCGTATCTGAGTTGGCCTCAGTTTCTGGATGCTTTTTACGTTCATTGTCCAAACTTTTCTTCAATTAGATAAACTAACCTGACATGACTTAACCTAACCTAACCTAACCTAACCTAACCTAACCTAACCTAACCTAGCCAAACCAAACCTAACCAAACCTAAACTAAACCAACCTAACCGAACCTAGCCTAACCTACCCTACCCTAACATAACATAACCTGACCTAACCTAAATTAACAACCTAACCTAACTTTAAGATGTAGTTAAGGTCTTCTATCCTTCTCCAGACTAATTTTGTTCTTATACTTTCTTTGTCTTTTCTTTCATCAGTGATCAAAAACTGAAACTATACCTAAATATTTATATATGTACCTCTCTAAAATCTAAACGTCTACTCTAATTATTTTATCTTCCCCAAACCTGTTGATCATTATTTGTGTCTTTGAAAAGTTCATTTCTCAGACCAGCTTTGAGGAGACTCGATAAGTGAACATTCTGTTATCATTGGCTACAATTCTTCTGAATTCGAGACGAGTAATACCATGTTGTCAGCCAAGTAAAAGCAACTTAAAAATCACCCATTAATTATGATTTCCTTTCTCTCTCCCACTTCAAAGACACGATAATCCCCTCGAACCCTAAAAATAGTTTGGGGGTAAATGAGAACTCCTTGTCTAGCTCCTTTTTGTATTTGGATTTTATTTCTGACCGAGAGCAATCCAAATGACGATGTTGCATGGCCTTTGATTTAGTCGAGTGTGTTCATTCCGGTTTCGTTATTTCCTAGTTTCTGTTCTGCTCTCTAGAATTGAATCGTTGTCTAATGAGTTAGAAGCTTTAGCATAGCCTACCGAGTTAGAAGCTTTATCATAGGCTAAAAATGGCATGACGAGAGGTATTTCATATTCATTAGTTCTTACCGATAATTTTTAAACAGCCTGCTGCTGATGATGATAAGTATATATGTAGTTACATCTGAATTCTGCTTGTTTGCTTGTCTCATTAATGTCGAATATTTGTGCTTAGATGCTGGCTTATGAATTTCATTCGTACTTTATATTATAGTGATAGGAAATCGATGGCTTGTAGTTTCTGTCTTTCCTCCCCGTAGCTATTCATTTAGAGAAGTATAACTTAAGCATAGGTCCGTGGTATTGGAGCTATATTTTTACTTTAACATTTATGTATACACTAAACAGACTAACCAATAGGCCTCCAAAACATTCACCATTAGCCTTTATAAGTCAATTGTTACGCATGCATGCCAAGCAAATTGCAATTTTCGTGCCTTTTAGTGCGTGAAAAATTTGGTCCTTTTTACTAATATACTTTTTCCTCGTATATTGAGGAGTCATCTTTTTAGTACTTTTCTTTTAGTTTTTTTTTACGATATTTATATTTTATTCTACGTTCTATCCTGAGTTGTTTTTAATTATGATGTTGAGTTCAGTAAGATCCATTCTTTCTCCAATTGTTCTATCGCGCTTCATTTTTAACTTTCTTCTAAAAGCCTTTTCGCAGCCTCACTTAATTTAGTGTTAGATAAACGTGTCATATTTGTTATTTACCAAAGTAATATATTGTAAAATATTTTATATCATAGGATTGTTGCAGTATTGTAATCCGGGATTTTTCCCTTGCTAGTGCTATTTAGAAGGTATTTTCTCTTTCAGCAAATTCTAATGATCCTCTTCTACCTCCATATTCCCCAACTACAGTAAAATTTCCCACCGATTAATTAAACTGTTTTTGTTCTTCAATCTTTGCATTAAAATTCCCCTTCATTATCTTGGTTCATGGTTTCCTTGTGCATTTACATCCTTCAGTGTTGTATAGAAGTCCTCAACTTCTACATCTGAGTAAGATGTGTTATCGATGGGTATGTTTGAATTATTTGTTGGTAATACCTATTTGATATTTTAATTACTAGTGTCCGTAATCTCTCGGATATTTCTCTAATTTCTGTTATGAATGGGGCTTTTGTCTGGGTGTATGGAGAATCCTTTACTAGGAAGGATTCGCAATTGTATAGTTCATTCTCCTTTCCTTCTTACTTTGCTGACGGTGACTAGGCCCTTGGAAGCATTCACCAGGTAGCTCATAAAAAAATTCACTTCGCTGAGGCCAATGAGTGTTACATTACTCTTTAGTTCTTTTCCTAGTTTTGGGAACTTAGTGTGATTAGCGTGTTCAAATATTGTAGGCAATGGCCAAGCTTCAACACCCAGTTCCTTAAACCCGCGGATTCTTTATTTAGATAAGCAAAATCTCTAGGGGCGCTTATGCAGCACAAGTTTAACGCACTTTTGAGGCGCAGAGACAACACCCTGCGCACAAGGCACGAGCTACCTCATTTCTAAAACACCAATCACCCATATGTGGGGTCACCCACGCGTGTCCCACATTCTGGCAGACCCCTCCCCCCTTCGAGACCGGATTAAACTCACGAGCCATCTCCGGACCAACACTCACCGACCATCAACATGAAAGATGTCATCCCCGTATCGAAGGACGAGTATCGAATCATTATGGAAGCCAAGGAACTCACCCCATCTGTTCATTGCGACCGAAGTGTTTTGACCCGTGGTCCAAAGTGGACAGCAGTATTTAGAGATGCGGGGATTTCCATTAATGTACATCCCATCCACCACTTGGGGAAGTGACTGGCATTGGTTGTCTTACACGCAAATAGCTTTAAATATATTTCTAAATACTCGGGTTGAAGTATTCTAGCTCATTTCCACTCTATGAAACCCTATTTCCAGCATGTTCATTTCTTTTAATCCACGCCCTATCGACACCACTCATATCATACTCCCCCCCTCCCACCGCCCTCCCTACTAATATTTTTCATTCCCTGAATCTAGCAACCAAATTGCACATTAAATAAATACAAGAGCAGAAGGCAAGAATTAACGAGATATCCATAATACAAATTAAGCATTTGCTTCCAAATTGGGAATCAAGCAAGTATTTGCTTCATTCGTCATGTTAAATTATACTCATTTTAAAACTTGTTGAGAATGAGAAATTTACACTGAAGTTCTGATTTTTACAGGGGTCAAATTTTCTGGGGGCAATCTGAGCACGAGGGAGATTGACTACTTTCAACTGACAACAAAATGATAACCAACTTTACTTAAAAGGCAAGTCTTTAATTGACTCGCGACTTGGTTGACCCGAGACTTTTAGACAGATGCCTTTGTACTCATTGATGATCTATTGACAGCGAAGCAGAAAAAGGCAAAATCAACGCAGCAATAAGAATAAACGGGTCATAACAGCTGGTTATAATTTACCTACCGTTTTAAGCTTTTAAACCATTAGAATTTGGGGCAAAATCTACATATAACTTGGTATCCGAACCATGGATGTCTAAGGGTATGACAGCTACCTTAAATTCGAGCCGAATATGAACTTCATCCCATTACTAACCACAGTCACGCGCTTCAACTTAGATCAAAGGATAAGTGGTCTTTTCACTCGCCCTGGACGTAACAGCTTAGGTATGTGGATACACTGGAAAGCGGCAAAGCCTTTTTATTTGCAGCTCTAATAAAAGATAGGAATGAGTAAAGTTTCGAAGGGAAACAAGTCCATAGTTTCTGACACATCCTAATTGTTTGTGGTAAACCAAAATTTTCAGACAATGAGCGGTGGTGTTATGAAATACCCAACCAAATATCGATATTTGGTTGAGAGACTGTTTAGAATAGTGGATGATCAAATTTGTCTTGGTGTGATAACAATACAGGAAAATAACTTTCTATCCTTCAAAAGGAACTTTTGGCATTATTCTCCATTAGAAGGAAAAATAAGCTGTCTGTTTATGGAAGACGATAGTCTGTGTCTGTGCCAAAAAAGGAGGAAGAATTGGATGGGCGAAATGGTGTCAAACGCCTTTCTTGACCCCACCAAAATACAAGTGGGAGAAACTTGATAAGAATTGACATATCCCCACTCCAGTCCCCTCCTGTCAATTTTTGCAGGAGTCTCAGGCGAGAAAAAAGAATAAAAATGCCATATCCGTGAATAACAGTAACGTTTTGAAAGGGCGGCAAGATGGATGGTAATTTATATCGCGAATGACGAGGATTCTTGCAACATTCGCTCGTCTAAAAGAATCCAAGACGGCGAAGTCAGTCATTCACAGCGAAGAGAATCGAAAGCACAAACTTACGAAGACTCCTGCAAGGGGAAACTGCTTATCTTGCGGACACTGCGCAGGCGCTGGAAAGGTGCGTCCTACCCTAATACCAATCCGAGTTATCTCCTGTTTTGGCTTATAGGTTATGCACCTTTCATACATTTCACTTCCCCTAACTCACTACCTTTCTAGTAGAGACCCGTTGTTTTTCGAATAATAATAATAGTAATTAATAATAAATAAATAATTGATAATAATAAATAATTATTATTATTGTTAATAATAAATAAATAATAATAATCTGTCGAATCATCCCTGCCTTTTGATTTTAAGTAGGGCGCCCTCTGTGAAGGATATGATATCGGGGTTCGGTGGGGGAAGGGCATAGGGGAATGAGGAGGTGGCGAAGAAAAGGAGGTCAGGTCATCGGTGCCAAGAGAAGGACAAATGACGCCAGATGTTGCAGGGATTCGAGCGGGAGGAAAAGTGTTTAAGGTCCGAGTACTTGTTGTATTTGTTGTACCCCTCAGGATAATAGAACCATGTGTAAACATAATAGTGGAACTTTATTAGAATATCGTGAAAAGTTAATTTATCATCATCACTAACTCTATAATTTAAGAAGCGGATTTTTTTGAGTATTTGAATAATAATTTCATCTTAGTTTGGTTATGACTTATGTTTTTTATCAAATTTATTTCTAATAATTCTGTTATAATATCAAAAAACAAAATGGTGAAGTTCAAAAATAAATATAAGTATCGAAATTTTGTGAATTTTTTAAAACACACAGAATTACAAATGGGGAAGTTCAGAAAATTTATTTTGATATATCTTCTATAACTCTATATTCTGAAAGGGGCGAAATTTAGTTTAGAGTTCCTTTTTAAATTTATTATAATTGGCGAAATTCAGAAAATTTATAAAAATTTAACCATGGCTGATTTTTTTTTATTTTAAATTTTAATCTTGGTAGCGAAGCGCAAGCTCCCCCCGTAGGGGAAAGGGACGGAGCTATTACCTGGTTTAATTAAAAAAGTAAACTTCCGTTTATTATTTTCATTACACGTAATGCGAGATAATTAGAACCTTTTATGTTTTAATGTTGACAATTATTGCTCATGAAAATCATAAATCTACTTTTTGATATTATTAGAATAGTTCATAAGATCAAATAGAAAGAGATGTTCAATACTGAAATATCCAACCTTCAATACTAGTTTGGGCTCATTTGCCATTGCCACCGCGAACCACTGCCATAATGCGGCGTGGTTTTGAGGCTCAGGTTGCTTTGCCAGTGGCCTTCAGATCGTCTCTATTTCAGGGTTGGATGTTTCTTATGTTCCTCTTGGCAACATTTGATAGGTACGGAGAGTTTGTTGGTCAATTACTATCATGGTCGGGAAACCATTTGGTAGTAGTTTTGGTCCTTTGGACAAGTGCTAAGTCCTGTTTGAGAATAAAATCTTCATCTCCATAAAGCTTTTCAGTAGATACAAGCATGAAGTGTTCTAAAATCTTCTGATAGCAGACGGCGTTGACAGTGAATTTGATAAAACCCAGTGGACCAACCCCAACAGATGATATGGTACCCCAAATCATTAGAGACTGCGGAAACTTCATACTTGGCTCCAAACACCTTGTAGTCTGTGCTTCTTCACTCTTCCTCTCTGTTCTAGGACCTTACTTCACAAACGGCATGCAACATTTATTTTTATTTGAAAAGAGAACTTTGAACCTCTAAGCAACAGTTCAGTTCCTTTTTCTTCCTAACCCATGTAAGACGTTTCCGACGTTCTCTGCTTCAGTGGTGACTTGATATTAGGAGTACGGCATCTGTAGTCACTGTCCTGAACACATCTGTGCGTGGTGGTACTTGATACACTAATTCAATAATCCTCAGTCCACTCCTTATGAAGCTCTCTCAACCCCTTGACCCTACTTTTCTAGACAATCCTTTCAATGCTGCAGTCATGCTTGTGGCTCGAGCACCTTATCCTTCCACACTTTCACCATCCAGTCAACTTTCCGTTAATATGCTTCCATACATCACTCTATGAACAGCCACCCTTTTCAGCAATGGCCATCGACGGCATACCTTCATTGTGGAGGATGTCGATGATGGTCTGGACAACTTTCAAGTCAGCAGTCTTCCCCATGATTGTGGTTGCGTGTACTGAAATAGACAGAGCTACACGTTATTTATACTATTTGAATAGTAATTTACTCAAACTTGTAATGAAATATTCTAATAATTTGAGCTAATGGATTTCTGATTTTTAGGTGCGATAAGACATAATCATTAACATTAAAACATACGAAGGATTGATTGAGAATATTTCACTTTACGTATAATGAGTAAAGAAT
Organism: Ceratothoa steindachneri; assembly: GCA_963969495.1. Taxonomy (NCBI): domain Eukaryota; kingdom Metazoa; phylum Arthropoda; class Malacostraca; order Isopoda; family Cymothoidae; genus Ceratothoa; species Ceratothoa steindachneri. The sequence goes on from OZ018329.1 coordinate 51,484,769, forward strand.
AGGCCTATAGAAAATATTATTTTTAATTTAATTATGAAAATAAATTAACTTTTCCACGATATTCTTGTTTTTGAGCTGCAATAGTAAATAGTTTCGTAATCTTTATATTCTTGGCTCAATTACTCCATGTAGGTAGGAGGAAGGGAACAAATTTTACATGCGGTTACTTTTTGTGATCTTGAAAAGATCTGCAAACTTCAGTGCCTAGACAGGCTTGATTTTTTAAATGTTCACCATCAATGTAGTTTTGCACTTTCGCGATTTCTCACTTAATGGAGTTGTGCCCGTTCACAATTTTACACTTAATCGAATTGCACTCTTATTTAAGTTCACATTTAATGGAGTTGTGCTCTATCACAATTTTACACTAAAACAAGTTGGGCAGTGTCAGAATTTTACATTTGCTATTTTATACTGTACTATTTCTCAATTTTACACCAAATGAAGTTGCTCTCTTTAACAATTTTACACTTAATTGAATTGTGATCTTTAACAATTTTACATTTAATGGAGTTGTGCTCTTTAACAAATTTACATTTAATGGAGTTGTACTCTTCAACAATTTTACCCTCAATGGAGTTGTGCTCCTTAGCAATTTTACTCTTAATGCAGTTGTGCTCTTTAACGAATTTACATTCAATGGAGTTGCGCTCTGTTAAATCTTTACAATTCTACACCTAACTGAGTTGTGCCGTATCATAAATTTACATTTGAAGATGTGGTTTTTCACCTTTTACCGTGAATGGAGGTGCGCTCTTTAATAAATTTTGCTCTTGAGTTGTGCTCTCTCTCACAACTTTTCCCATGAGTTGTGGTTTTTCACCATTTTAAACTTAAATAAGCTGTTATCTTTTTTTTCAAATTTACACTTAAGTTTTTTTGCTTTACACAATTTTCTTACTATTAAAATCTCGTTCTCTTAATTTCTTTTTTATCCTTCTTTTCTGTTCTTTCTCCTCATATTCACATTTGCTGCTTCTGTTACCATTATTAGGTAAATAATAACCAACAGTTCACTCTTTGCCCTCCTTTATACAATGGGAAGGCAAAGAGCGAACTGTTGGTTATTAATTACTCGAAGAGATTCCAAAATGTGAGATCGAGCTCGCATTTAATAGCATCGGCGTCCCTCATTCCACCCCGACTCTGCTCCGGCATTTCGGATTGAGACGGTCGCTATAGTAATTCTTTCTCCCTCGTCTCTTCCTTGTTTCCATTTGTTTCATCTTCTCCTTATTCTCTCTCAGTTATCCCCTCATCTCTTCTTTCTCTCCATTTGTCTCCTCCTCTCCTTCTTCTCTCTCAGTTCTCCCCATGCCTCTTTCTTATTTCCATTTGTTTTCCATTCTCCTTCTCTCTCAGTTCTTCCCATGTCGCTTTCTTCTTTCCATTTGTTTTCCATTTTCCTTCTTCTCTCCATGTTCTCCCTACGTCTCTTCCTTCTTTCCATTTGTCTCTTCTCTTTCTTCTCTCTTCCCAAGCAAAGATAGACACGACTACGGAGGATAGATGGCGTTATGACTCCCGATAAACACGGAAATCTTAGCTACCCCACATCATACTCTCCCGGGTCTCCCTCCCCCCTTGAACCCTTGTGGTTTAACCCCGGGGTATGGGAGTGACCCCACACTTGTCACTCTCCTGCCTAAGACTAACCCCCGATGATTCACTCTCCTCCCCCACACTGCGTCTCGCTCGAGTCACTTTTGACCTTCGACACCGGTGAAGCTCCGCGCGGGGACCCGGTAGGGACCACTGGTAGAGACCCTATGGTGACTAAGCAAGGAGTGACTCCAGAAGGTCAAATGGACTATTTTAATTCGGTACCTAAAGATAAATGATGTAACAAACGAAAGCATTTTAATTAAAAAAATTATAATAAACAATAAATAACAATAATGATCAATTATATTAATAATAAGGACACTGTTTATCAAAGGGGAAAAGATGATAAGATGGAGAGACAAATGAAGAAAAACAGCTCTCCTCTACTTTGACTCTTTGTCGTAGGTCTCATTTTCGTGGGAAGGCGGGCCTACCCCCGACGCTGGAGAAGGCTTCCTTCTCGTTGCTACATTAGAGAGATATAACAATAGAGAGAGGTCAAAATAGATAGGTAATGATAGAGAGAGGTCAAAATAGATAGGTAATGATAGAAAGATATAACAATATATAGCGAGAACAATAGAGAAAACTAGCAATATAGAAAACTAACAATAGAGAGAGAGTTAACGATAAAGAGAAGTAACAAAAGAAAGGGGTGATAATAGAGAGACGTAACCAGAGCGAGAGGTAATAATAGAGATAACAATAGGAAAAGGTGAAAATAAAAAGAGGAAACAATAAAAAGAGGTAAAATTAGGGAGGTGATGATCGAGAGTGGTGAAAATAGAGAGTGGTAACAATTAATAGTGGTGAAATAAAAAGTAGTAAAAAATTGGAAGAGGTAACAATGGAGAGATGTAATGATCGATAAAGGTAACAATAGAAAGATATAACAATGGAGAGAGGTAAAAATAGATGTGAGACTAGGAAGAGGTAACAATCACAAGGAGTCACAAGGAAAAGTAGTACCTCAAAGGATATTTCTGTCGATACCTTGGATGTACTATTTTGGCTTAAGAGAAAGCATAGCACAAGCGAAGGCTCTTCCCTACCACCTCTCCCCTACCACCTCTCCCCGCCCGCTTTTGCGGGCACAGAAAGCGGAAAAGACACCTGATTGTGATAGAAAAAATTATCACAATTAGGAAATTTGAATAGTATAGCTAAAACCTATTTTACTTGTTTCTATAATCTACGTTCTATATATATTCATGGATTACATCATCCAGTCTAGATTTCAATTGTTCTACAGACTAACTATTCACCACCTCAACCGAAAGACGGTTCCAAGTAGCGCAGATCTTATACGAGAAGTAGTTCCCGCAAATACTACTCTGGAATGGGGGCAAATCCAGCTTGTAACCATGTTTACGGGTCGGATTTGTGTTCAACGTGAACATCTTCCTGTAGTCCATGTTTTCGACACCCCTTAAAATCTTGAAGGTCTCTATTAGCTGGCCTCGTAATCGGCGGGTCTCCAAAGAGAAAAGACCCAATTCTTGAAGTCTACGCTGATAGCCTTTGTGCCTAATTGAGGGAATTAGCTTGGTGGCCCTAGCCTGGACACGTTCTAGTCTATCTATGTCATTATGCAGTGTAGGGAACCAGAATTGAACAGCGTATTCCAGGTGAGGTCTAACTAGAGAGTTGTACAATTTGAGCACAATCCTCTTATTACGGAAGCGAAATTGCCTCTTTATGTAATCCAATAGTTTTTGTGCCTTTTTTTCTACATCGGCATACTGCATGGAAATCTCTAGGTCGTTATTGATTTGTACACCCAAGTCCTTTGCCTGGTATGTTACCTTCAGAACGCTACCTAACGAGTAGTAGTCTTCTCGAGGATTGGCATAGGCATTGTGCATCACCTTGCACTTGTCAAGGTTAAATGGCATCTGCCAAGTCTCGGACCACTCACCTAACTTCTTAAGGCTGCTTTGTAGATTTTCCACTCCTTCGCGTGACTCACGTTGCCTCCCAATTTTGTATCGTCCACGAACTTGGATATCGAGCAAAGCAACCCATCGTGTATATCATTTATATGAATGATGAACAAAAGAGGACCAAGTACGGAACCCTGGGGTACCCCACTACTCACGGGGACTCATCTTGAGGCTACCCCGTTTATTCTCACTCTTTGTTGCCTGCCTGACAACCAGTTCTCATTCCAGCTGGCCACCCTACCTGTAATGCCAACCGCGCGGACTTTGCACATCAACTTGCGGTGTTGCACCTTATCAAAGGCCTTTTGAAAGTCCAGGTATAAGATGTCCACAGCCTGACTACGATCGTACTCACCCAAAATGCTGTTAAAGAATTCTAGTACATTTGTGAGACACGATCGGTTCCTGCGAAACCCGTGTTGGGAATTCAGGATCAAGTTGTTTGTTTCTAGGTTCTTGACTATTTTTTCTGCTATCATGTTCTCTAAAATTTTGCCCACAACGGAGGTCAAACTTATAGGTCGGTAGTTACCAGGGTTTTTGCGCTCTCCCTTTTTAAATATGGGGGTCACGTCCGCCATCAGTTTTCTGGTAATTCTCCGGCTTCTAATGATTCGTTAAAGATCGCAGTAAGTTGTTGAGCAGCCTCACCGCTCACTTCACGAAGTAGAATAGGGAAAAGCCATATGGAACTGGAGACTTGTACGGGTTAAGGTTCTTAATTCTAGCCTTCACTTCCTAATCGTCTAATATTATCTCGCTTAGGTTCTTCCCTTCATTGAGATACACCTCCGGCCTCGGTGGGACCATCTTCTTCCCTTATAAACACACGAGATGAAGTAGTCGTTCAACACGTTAGCGATAGCCAGATTCGACTCTTGCAAGGCGCCAACGTTATCTCTCTCTTAGAGGGTCTATGCGCTGGCGAACTAGGTTGTACCTATTTACGTGCAGGAAGAATTCCTTTTAGTTTTCTTTGCAGAGGGACGCGACCCGAAGTTCCTCGTTGAATTTAGCTTGGCGCACCAGTGTTTTAACAGTTCTAATATTTTATCTATACTGCATGAGATTTTCCAATTAGCGTAGCTCATTTTTCTGTTGCGAATTGCTGAGGCAATGCTATGATTGAAGCATTTAAGTTGAAGAGATTTTTCATTGACCTCTTGTTGGGGAACGAACCTGGACTGCTGGTTCATGAAGCGGTTTTTGAATCTCAGCCAGTTGGCTGAGGCACTTTCACCAATTACAGGTTCCAGTCGGCTTATTGCATCTCGCAGACCGTTGAAATCGGCGCGGCGGTAATCGGGTTTGTAGGCAGCATCGCGAGAGGGACTGCCCCACGGAGTGTGTATGGTGAATAAGACTATTTAGTGATCGCTACCGCCCAGATATTCACCCACGCTCAGTCCAGAAACTATGTCATCCCGATGGTGAACACCAAGTCCAACAAGTTCTCGCCTCTCGTCGGCTCTTCGACCCACTGTATCAAAAAGTAATTGTCAGGAAAGTCGATGAGTCGTCTTACCTCTCCGTCGCACGATCTATCACCCCAGTCAACTCCACGAGAGTTAAAATTGCCCATAATCAAGCTTGGGCGATTTTCCACCAACTCGGCAAGTTTAGCGTACAGGTTCGAATCCGCTTCCCTGGGCTTACTTTGCGGCCGGTATACCACCACGAGTCGGTATGGGGAGCTCCCAAGATTTTTGTCTACTCCTAGGATCTCTTAGACACTTCTAACATTGCAGTCAACCGCGGGAAAGCAGTTACAAACGTATAACAATACTCCGCCACCTTCTCGATTGGGTCTGTCGCGGTGGAACATCGTGTAACCGGGAATCGTATACTCAGCCCCGAAATCTCAAGTGTCAGTATGAAGTCAGGTTTCTACGATGGCAACTACGTCTATTTGGGTGTCAACGGACAATACGACCACAAGGTCGTTCCACTTGTTTCGTATCGTCTGCCGTTAAGGAATAGGCATTTAAGGGAACGTGGGCTAGTCCTCACGTCCCCTACCCTTAGGCGTTTTCCTGCAGTACGGTCGAGTTGTTATACCCTGAAGCGGGAACAGCACCTCGAGCGACACCTGAGTTGCAGAGACCTTCCCTGTGGGGACCCGGATCTTCTACGCCCCTAGAAGGCTTCGTACTCCCTCTGGTTTGAAATAAATCCTGTTCGCCAGAAGCGGGCGAACCGACGTTTATCTCCCTAAGCTCCAACCCTGCCCCCTTCTCATGGGAGACCGGATCCCTCTTGGTGGTAGAGTTTTCTAAACTCCGCTCGACTTGCGTTGGGTTCACCAGTGACAGGGGCCTCCACGACTATCCCTCTTGATCCTAGCCATGTTCTGTTCCCCAAGCGCTCTACCGGTAATGCTCGTATCGCCCTCATCAGCAAGAAGGTATTCTGGTCGGTGAGATCGGCCAGAGCCCTTACCTCGGCTACTGGGGTGGACACCATCTTCTGTGTACAGGTCGTCACATCTAAAGAACCGATCAAACGGATCCAAGAATTTGACACTTATCATTGCACGCAGGTGCCCTAATCTCTCATTGATGCCTAGAAGTTTGCTAGTTGCATTCACATTCGCAAACTTTCGGAGTACAATCCGTACTAACAATCCCCGGTCGATCTTAGCGCGAAGATCATCCGCAGTCACCATTGCATTCATCAGGATGGCTTTAGTGTTACCGATTCCACATTCTCTGAGATCGTTCCCACTCACCATCGAGACGAGTACAATAGAGAGTGGTAACAATAGAGGTAACAATAGAGAGGTAACAATATAGAGTGATAACCATAAAGAAAGGTAAAAATACAGAAAGGTAACAATAGAGATAGGTAAAAATAGGGAGAGGTAACAATTGAGGTAACGAGAGATAGTTAACAATAGAGAGAGGTAACAATATCAATGCAGCAATAGAGAGTTAACATTAAAGATAGAACATACCTTTCCCGGGTCAATCGAAAAAAAAGGATGAATATTAACATTATTTGACATCTTGACACACGAATTGAAGGCGTTAGTGAAATATTATTCACACAGCAATTGGATCGTTGCATGAAACGCGGTGAATGAGGTTGGTAAAGGAAAGGTGAAGTTAGTATGAGTAAAAATGTTTAGTTTTACAAAACCAGCTGATTTTGGCTTTGGAGAGTGGGATCACGTGCAACTGCCCTGTTGGTACAGTGGAAAAATCATTATTTGAACGCTTCCACTCAACTGGTAGTGGGCCTCGTCACTTAAGATGATTTTCTTTGCAAAAGTTTCGTCGGCTGCAAGTCTCTCCACAACCCAGGTGGCTGAAGATGCTGAGTAAGTTGAATTTTGTACGAATGCATATGGAGATCTTTATGCAGAATTCGATGTAATGGAGTGGTCGGGATGTCCAACTGCTGCGAACGTCGGCGAATCGATTTTCCCGGACTCAGAGTGAAACTGTCTCGAACAAGAGCAATTTGTTGTTCTGTTCGACAAGAACGATTCCGCCCAGGCGATTTGGCCGTTGCAACTAAACCAATTATTTAAAAATTCGTCATTACTCTGTGAACCATAGACTCGTTGGATTCTTCATTTCTTCCCAAAATGGTAAGAAATGTTCAAACTGTTTGAGTCGCTCTTTCTCCGTTTTGGTAAAACGTCTTCATGATAAGAACACGCTGCTCAGTTGTAAACTGATCCATGATACGACGCACATAAGTATTCTGAAAAAACAAACAAATGACCAATAATTGGAGTCAAGAGAGATAGCAAACATGATAGACGAATGCCTTCAAACTTCAAAACATAAAATCATCGCCCAACTCAAATTCAGCGCACTTTATAGAATACCCTTTATAACGTACTATAAATATTTATATCCACCATTATTATGAAATAGGTGTATCATAAGGTCATGGGATGGTCGTGGATTACGGGGCTCTGACCGATCAAAACGGAGCAGAACTGGATTGGGGCCGCTACCACTTTGGCCCAACCGGACATATAGTCACACTCGATGTGACAACGAGTCACTGGGAAACGACTGGCCTGGCCAAGGTAGTCGTGGACCACCGCAAATTTTTTGTGGTCAGGGCCAACAGGGGAGAGTAGGTCCTCAGACACTACGATGCCGGTGCACCCGGTGTCACGGACGAGGGTGGATACTCGTCAACCGTTCACGGTTCCGTTTTCGAATTTCAATCCACCAGGGTTGTTCTCATTAAAGAGGAAGTTTACCTGATGGTCCGGTCTTTGGCGGGCGAGGGAGGATCAAGGGTCTCCTGAGGTGACGAAAGAGCAGCAGGGGCGGCCCAGATTTGGTGCACTTGGTGGGACTGAGAGTTTGCGAATCGGGAGTTTTGAGGACAGTTCGTGCGGTAATGGCCGGGAACTCCGCAGGTGTAGCAGATGATCGGGTTCTTTTGGTACGGCACAACCGGGGGAGAAGAAACGAGGAGCTTAACGTCTCGGTGTTCAGAATGATGGATGTTTCTTGGCTTTGAGGGACTAGGAGCTTTGGTAAATCTTGGAACCAATTTAGGAGGGGCCTTAGGACCATAAAATTTAGTTTTAGGGGGCGATTGGGGAGCATTTTTAGCATCCTTAGGGTATAAATTGTGACTACCCGCGTAGACATCGGCCTCTTCCAAGCACTCCTTGAAAGTGGCACAACCTTTATGCTTAATGAAGGCGTGAATTTCGGGAGCCTCGGCAGCTAAAAGCTGATCCCTAAGGAAGAAGTCCAGAAGGGACTCGTAGACATGGGGAATCTTGCACGCATCCAGCCAACACTGAAGGTTTCTTTGGAGGATGTACCCGTGTTGTCAAAATGTTTGACCAGGGCTGATCCTCTCCTGGCGAAATCGGGAGCGGTAGAATTCGCAATTCATATGAACAGCGGCTAACAATTCGGACTTTAACGTGGAATAGTCCAAAGTTGCTTCCGGGGATAGGGATACGAAGATATCCCTTAACTGGGCGTTTAGGAGGGGGAGTAAGCGAGTGACGTCATCATTTTCGAGATCCCATCTATTGATCTGAATGATTCTCTCAAAATGGATCAAAAATGACCCCAAATCCTCTCCATCATTAAAAGCGGGGAGTTTGACTGAAGGAGTTTGGGGAAATTCAGCCCGGGAACCGATGGACTGAGAATCCATTTGATTTTGGCTCATTTCCAGCTCATGCTGCCTAATTTGTTCACGTTCTTCTATCTCTATTTTGTTCTTCTCCACCTCCATCTTAAGTTTATTCTCCTCCATCTCCATTTTGTTCTTCTCCATCTCCATTTTTCTTAGTTCCTCTTCCCTTTGCTCTGCCCGTTCGTTCCTCTCTTCTTCCTGTACGTAATTTAGCAGGTCTTTGCCCGAAAGACCTAACATTTCACCGTGACTCTTGAATTTTTCGAAGGATGACATTTTTACGCAGTTAACTGAGGAAACACTGACACGCGAACGAGCTAGGACACTGCCCACGCGAAACGAATACTTGAATATTCGTGAAGGACTTGTTCACAAAAAAAAATATGACACAGCTACCTACCTCTGCTGTTTCTAAGCGGGGAAAAAAATTGTCCTACCGGAATTATGACACCGAAGACCCTAACTCTTTTGGATTAATAACCAGGAGAGTCTCCAAAATTCAAACACAATAAAAAAAATTAATTCCTTGGGGGTCCAACACAAAATCTAAATAGATTAACGTTCCACAACTCTTTAATTAACTTGAACTTGCCTTCTGCCAGTACAATACAAAAATTAAAATAAAAGGGATAGACGTGAATAACGAGGGAACTTCTAATGTCGAAATTAAAATGACACGGGTTCGTAAAAACCCCGAACACACTTGACACCAAAATTATACATTATGTATATTAATAAATATATATGTCGTGGTGTGACATTATATTATATCAATACCATATCTATGGGGAAGGGACTAATAACTTAAAGGCGAACCGACAAAGGGGCGGAACGCCACGAGTTTCGACGTGCGGAGTAGCGAGAATAGAGTGCAAAACGAGGTCAGGTAAAATTTGGGCAATGGCACAGCTCAAGGTTATTTAAAGAGGCATGTACAAAAATATAATTTTATTTACATAAAATAAGAGAATCAATGGCCAAAATTATATTGGTAAATGAGGGGGGGAATTGCAGAGTTATGCATCAGACTCTGAAGTTAGAAATTGATGCGTTACAGAACGAGACTATTCCAATGGGGAGGATAAACTCAAATGGGTTGCTGAAGGGGAAAAGGGGTTGGTTTACGGAGGATTCCGGGTGAGACGTCAAGGTAAGGTTTCACGGATGTCTTCTGCAGGCACTAAACGTGAGGGAGAGGGCACTCAGAGCTTCTGAGCGGGAAGTTGACGTGATGGCGGTTCTCCAAGGGGGAAGGGAGCGGTAACGTCCGGTCCAGGGGAGAGTATTTCGGCTACCCGGAGACGAAGAGGGAGCGAGGAGGGCTTCTACAGGAGTTGATAAGTGGAGTCGGAAAAATCTCTCGGTGGTGATCGTCAAATGAAAATACCTCACTGGCTGCGCTAATTCCAACGACACGAAAAGTTCAGCCGTCACTTTGCTTCGTTGTTAAGCACCTGACTTGGAACTAGGTGGAATGCTTCTTGGATCCTGGTGGGACTTCTCAATTCTGTATCTTCCACCAGGAAAACTAGCCCTATATATCCGAGGTTGCCCCCTGCAGGGGTGGGTAAAACATGGGGTGTTGGGCCAGCGCTACTCTCGAATGGCCTCAACCTTCACGCCCAGGCGATTCTAACCCGCGAAAAGGTGGTCCGGGGTGGACGCGGTTCGAGGCTACCGCTTGTGGATGTGGGGGAGGAGGGGGCTTACCAATTTAAGCCTAACCAAATTCTAGAATTTTCTTTAAGGCATGGATGTCACTTCCGTGCTGGAAAAGAAATTCCACGTGGAATTCCCCCACACAACGTGATATTTTGAAAGGGGGGAAATTTAGTTTATAGTTCCTTTTTAAAATTATCATAATTGGCGAAGTTCAGAAAATTTATACAAATTTAACCATGGCTGCTTTTTTTTAGATTTTAAATTTTAATCTTAGTAGCGAAACGCAAGCTCCCCCATCCCCTAGTGGGTAGTGACGAAGCCATTGCCTGTTTTTTATATATTTGGGGATAAGCTGTTCAAACATAGCTAGGAAGCTCACAATAAGCTTTTCCACTGTCTATAGAATAATAAATTAATTTTATAATAGTATAGCTCAATCCTTCACCCAGTGGTGCGAAGGATTGGGCTATACTAGGTTGGGTAGATCTAAGCATCACAGAAACAAGCATCATTATCCCTTAATTTTGGATGGAGTGCTAAAACTGCTTGTTTTCATCGACGCCTAAAATTCTTAGAAACAAGTAATGCAACCATATGAAACACACTTAAACCTTACTGGCACAGGTACTCGTACTTGGCGTTGCCCGGGATAAAAAAAGTCCTGTCGCAAATAAATAAAGATGCAGATTGTTTGAAATTCTTGTATTGTGGCACAAAAATAGCTTTACTTGCTCATTATTATTAATATTATTAATATTTGTGGGGTGGAGGCAGATTCAGGAGAGTTGGGCACTCTCCCTATCATATAATATATTACAATGAGTAAACGTTTCACATCGTGCGCCCGGCAGTTTACGCGCTGGCGTTAATCACCATTAGATATGAGCGAAAAAGTTGTGGCCGCAGGAACGGATCAAGCTTCTTATAGATACAGATCCCTGACTTAGGAATGACGTCGCTCCTGGACTGCCGGTACCTAGTTAGACCGCATACTTACCAGGACCAATTCCTCCTAGTCGAAGATCTGTTGGGAACCCTCGTTTTTTTTTAAGTCAATAAGTGGTATTAAAAATAGAAATAGGCCCAAGAACAACAATAAATTATGTCAGCAGGTACTTTGCTCTGCCTTAATCGTTAGGCACTAGTTCCTTTTAGCGAGGATGTATAATGTGAAGAGATAGTCATGTTGAAGAGATAGTCATGTTGAAAAGAGGTTCAACAAATCTCTTGCGGGTGGGGGCATTTATTTAGTCTATTTAAGATTCGCAAGCCTCAGAGGGTCGTATGCAGGTTAATCTCAGCCAAGAGGTTGAGATTGTTGCATGCATCCATTACTAATTTGTTAATTATGGCGACTTATGCCTTTGTTGGCAGTCGCCAAATGGAGCCTATTAAAAATATCTCACCAATTTAGATATGTAATCCTCATAATGGCACAAATGATCCAGGAAGTGATATGTCCAGAACGGCCAAGGACCCCTAGACCCCTAACGAGCTGCTCCACAGGAGGTTGTTGGTCCATTCGGGCTTTATCCTAACAAGCTTAAAAAGATCACCTTTCGTCACTATCTCGAAGACATCTTTTTCTCCCACATCTTTTAAACCAATGCTTTCTTTCGCAATTCACCGTCTAAACATCTGCTCATTCGACCGTTCACTACCACCTTACAACCGTAAAATCTGTGCAATACCCACAAACCTGTCTCGTTTAATACTAATTTTGTAGCAGTGTTCCTAACTCTACGTGAATTGCTACCATTGGTGATCGCTTGAGAGTAAAAGTGAACACCAAGGGCAATGGGACGCAGATTCTTTTGAAATGCTTCGATTCTGAGTTAATGGTGAGACTTTTGGTTCTACCATACAAGTGAAAAGGTTCTAAAAGGATAAATTTTAAGATACCGTAGACCTTCAGAGAAGCAGGCGAAGAAAAGGGAGGTTTTGCGGTCGAAAGTCTACGCCGTTAAACCACCAACTTCAAGAAGCCTCCGTCCCTGACTTGTCGATTGGGCAACTCGTAATGATTTCCTGGGCGAAATTCGATCCCGGTAAAGTACAGCTCGAGAAGGAGGGCGGGGGGCGAAAGAAGCCCATCTTATGGAACAATGGGTGCCTAGGCGGTATATCTTAGCAGACCATGTTTGCCAACGGTCATTTGAGCGGAAGAGCAACTTCGTAGGGTCTTGAGAACCCTGGGTGTGGAGGAAATGCCCCCCTTGACCTCACTTGAACACCACCAGCCACTGTCTGTCTTCAGTGGGTGCATGAGTGTTCATGTCTAAGGGCTCTAGGTATCCTTGCTTTAGCTAAGGTAGAGGAGTAGTTCTACTACCAACGGCATCCTTGAAGTGGATTTACTGAATTATAGCCATCCTTGTCTGTCCAACCTTCCTAAATTCAGCCACTTCCCTTCTGCTGGGTGACACAGCCCTGCATCTCTTGTTTTTCCTTAATTTCCTAAACTTTATTCTATCTTAATTCATTGTATCGAAATATATGACATTACTACATTTAGCCATGGTCCCCAGTCCCCAGCAAGCCTTCAGTCGTCGGGGGTGCTGAGAATCTCTGGGTTGGTAGTTAGTTGTTTTTGTTGTTTAGCTCGTTGTTGTTGTTACTTTCTAAGATTCTCTGTCTATCAGTTTTTGTCAGGCATTATTCTTATTTTGTTTGGTGACATTGAATCTAACCCTGGCCTTATCTGTAGTAAATTCTGAAATTTATTCTACTGCAACATCCGTGGTTTCTATGGCAACTTGAGGGAGCTTTCTGTTTCCTCAACTAAATATGATATTATTTGCTGCTCTGAGACTCTTGTATCAAATAGGAGACATACCTCAGAACTCCTTTTGCTAAATTTCAATAAGCCTATGCAATTTCTGAGGAACTTCTTACCTTGAGCGCAAGGCTTGTGTGTATATACTCGAGCGGGATTTAATGCTTTACGTTTTAGTAAGTATGAATGTGGATGTCATGGGATCATGATTATTAGAGTAAGCAGCCGTTTTAATCATTTTTATATTTCTAGCCTTTATAGAAACCCCGACTTAGAGGACAGTTTTTATGATTGCCTTCTAAACCCATATTTAATATTCAGGAAGAGAACAAGAAATCTTGCTTCATTCTTATTAGTAATCTGAATGCTCATCAAAGAGACTGGCTGAATTGTGAGCAGTTAGTTGCTGGTGTAACTCACACATCAGGCAATCATCTTGATCTTTTACTCACTGATGTGGGTGGGAGGTTGTTGAAGTTCAAACCACTGCACCAATTGGTTCCTCAGATCATCGAGGTTCGGCTTGTAAAATCCAGTTAGATTTTCCTATTCCAGACTTTACCCTCTCCAGGAAGGTTGTTATCAAATCTAGAATTAACTGGGATGGGATTAACCGTGCTTTTAATTGTATTTTCTGGAGGTATATCTATGATGCCCCTTGCCCCATTACCGCATTGAATTTAAGGTTATTAGATTTGAAAAGTAGGTTTGACCAAGGAAAATCTTAAAGCTCGATCACACGATAAAGCTTGGTTTAATGACCAGTGCCGCCTGGCCTATTGTGATAAGCATGCTGCCTATAATCTTTGGTCTGATAATCGCTCTCGGTTGTGTTGGGAGAACTATGTTGCGATGAGGAACACGGCAAATAATGTTGTTAAAGAGGCTGAAGCTCAACATAATTCCCATTTGAAAAATGTCCTCACTGGTGCGGCTTAGCCGCATATTTGGTGGTCAGCACTTAAATCTGCTTTGTTTGATGCTGAGCATTCTATTCCTCCTTTACTTATCATCCTCTTAATAAAGCCAGGATTTTTGCTGACAGTTAAAATTGCAAGCAAACTAGGGAATATATTCAGCTGCCCTTAGGCTGTCACCCGCTATCTAGCTTTAATACATTTGCCTTCAGATCCTCCGAAATAAAATTTATTTTATCTAACTTGGACGAGTGTGGGGGAACTGATCCTGTTGGTCTGTTTCCATTGATTTTAAACAGATTCAGCAGTCAGCGAGCTCCAAAGCTGGCTGTTATATTTCGTATTTTAGTTCGTCGGTGGTCATTTCCTGAATGCTGGCGTTCAGGCAACATTACCTCAATTCCCAAAGGATCCTCATCGTCTCCATCTCCCAGTAAATATAGGTCCATTTCCATCACACCGATTTTATCTAAGACTTTTGAACATCTGCTGCCCAAAGGTCTTACTGTATATTTGAGACAGTTTCTTCCAGTGACTCAATTTGGCTTTAGAAAGGGGGTTAGGCACTACTGATGCACTATTATTGCTGGTACATGAAATGCTTTAGACAATAATTGTGAGTCTAGGCTTGTCTCTCTTGACTTTAGTGTCGCCTTTGACACTGTCAACCATAATGGTTTGATTTTTAAATTAAAGTCTTTTGGCATTGGTGGTAGAGTCTTAAGTATTTTAACAGAGTTTTTAACTAATAGACAACAACGTGTTGTTGTCGATGGGTGTCCTAGTCCATATTCTAGAGTATATTCTGGAGTTCCTCGGGGTAGCGTTCTTGGGCCTTTGTTTTTTATATTATATACTAGTGACATGTGGTTTAATATCACTAATAAAATTCTAGCAAATGCTGATGACACCTCTCTCTATGTTCATGTTCCATATCTTGCAATGAGACTGAGTGTTGCAGACAGCCTCACTGAGGATTTGAATAAAATTCATTCCTGGTGTCTTCAGTGGGGTATGAAATTGAACCCTAGTAAGTCTAAGGAAATGATTGGGAGTCATTTTAGATCTCTATTACTTGAACATCCCAATTTGTTAATAAATGGAGCTTTGATTAACAAGGCTGAACAGCTCAAGCTTTTGGGAGTAACTCTAGATTCGAAACTCACTTTTGAAACGCATCTAAGATACATGTCTCGGGATATCTCGCAGAAATTGCCCATGCTTCGAAAATCTAAGAAAATATATGAGGATGATGATGTTTTTTGCAATTGTTTCTTTTCTTTTATTCTACCTCATTTTTAATATTGTCCTGCTGTATGGAGTTCTGCTGCAGACTCTCATCTGAGATTGCTTGATCGTGCATTTAATTCTGTAAAACTTTTACTATCAGATTTGGATTTAGAAATTGGGCATCGTAGAGATGTTGGAGGTCTTTGTATTTTATTTAAAGTAGTGAAGGATGTGAATCAACCTCTTCATAGATTTTGGCCGAGATTTTATCAACCAGCCAGAATTACTAGGTATTCTGAGCCTGTAAATTCCATGGTATTCGAAATTGGTCGTCATTCTACATCTCAGTTTTCTAAGTGCTTTTTACCGAGCCTATGTAGAATGTGGAATACCTTGCCCACAAATATTGTGACTGTTCCTACGCTTGATAAGTTTAAACGATTGGCTAATGTCTTTTTGTTGCGTAACCGTGGGGCTGTTCATTTTTTTCCTTTCTTTCTTGCTGTGCTTTGACACCTCTTGGTGGTATAATTTCCTAAATTTTCAGTCTGGCTCTTTGCATGGTCTATATAATAATAATAATAATAATAATAATAATAATAATAATAATAATAATAATAATAATAATAATAATAATAATAATAATAATAATAATAATAATAATAATAATAATAATAATAATAATAATAATAACAATAATAATAATAATAATAATAATAATAATAATAATAGGAAGCATCCCAGTACTTCGGTGAACAGGCGGAGCACTCGCCAGCATAGTGGATACGGTGTTGAATTTCTAACGTCCAGGTGCCAGGTTCGTGAGCTGGCTGATTATCTTCGTTGAGGTAGGTAACCCCTACGCAAGTCATCACGTACATAGCCAATTAAAACACCGCTAACATTTCCCTTCCCGTCTTTAACACATATCATATGAACTGTCCTCTTTTCCGTGACCCTGTCGATGAGATATATCCCCAAACCACTGACGCAGAACGGTTGCAACCCCTGAGAGGGTTCCACGATTGTTGCATTATGTTAAAAACACAATATGCAACACTTTAGTAACAAATGCAGCTGTCAAACCTTTTTAGCAATTGCGACTGTCAAACCTTTTTAGCAATTGCGACGGTCAAACTTTATTAGTAATTGCTGCTGTCAAACTTTATTTGCAATTTCAGCTGTCAAACTTTATTAGTAATTGAGCTGCAAAAACTGTATTAACACTTGCAGCTGTTAAACTTTATTACCAATTGCAGCTGACAAACTTTACTAAAAATTGCGAGTTTCAAAATCTATTAGAAATTGCAGCTGTCAAACCTTATTAGCAATTGCAGCTTCCAAACTTCTTTAGCAATTGCAGCTATCAAACTTCTTTAGCAATTGCAGCTGTAAAACTTTATTATCAAATGCGGCTGTCATATTTTATTAGCAGGTGCAGCTGTTAAACCTTATTAGCAATTGCGGCTGTCAAACATTATTATCATTTGCAAATTTTATAAGCAAATGCGGCTGTCAGACTTTATTAGCAATTGCGGCTTTCGCTGCCAAACTTTATTAGCAAGTGCAGCTGTCCAACTTTATTAGTAGTTGAGCTGCAAAACTTTATTATCAATTTCAGCTGTTAAGCTTTATTATCAGATGCAGCTACCAAACTTTATTAGCAATTGCGATTGTCAAAATTTATTAGTATTTGTAGCTGTCAAATTTTATTAGCAGTTGAAGATGCCAAGCTGAATTAGCAATTGCGCCTGTCAAAGTTTATTAGAAATTGCAGCTGTCAAATTTGATTAGCAATTGAAGCTGCCAAGTTAAATTATCAATTGCGGCTGTCAAAGTTTATTAGAAATTGCAGCTGTCAAACGTTTATCGCAGTTTTCTATTAACTTGTCGCATGTAATGAGTAAATATTTTGCTCCATTCCTCCTTGCATTACATCTCCAACTCGTTCTTATTCGTTGGGTTTCTTTCGCTGATGGTAGTTTCATCCACCCGCTATCCAGTGCAACTGCACCTCCTCAAGGCCCGAGTGAAACTAAAGAAGGCCTGGCTCACTGGGTTGAATTAAACTCGTTGGCAAGGTTAGAAAGAAGCTGAAAAAGCGAATTTTCCTTTTCCCTGTGGACACCCACTTTATTTCTACAACTCTCCACTTTTTAGCTTCTCTTGGTTTAAGAAGGATCTGACCAGCTACCTCATGCCATTCCAGAAGAGAAACTTTGGAACCTCTGTAAACAATGCCCTTTTACGCCCGTAGGTCGCCGAGAAACCAGGATTTGATAGGTCCTAGGCGTTTGGATCACGATTAATAGGAAGAGGGGTTTATGCCCCAACAACCCCTTACCTGCTTGTAATGGGTTAATCGCCGCCTTGCGGCTATGCTTGGATGTATAAGACTGCGCTGTTATAATGTGCAGGCTTCACTGCCTTTTTGGCTGCAGGCCAATTTAAATTCTCGGTTTCCTTCTCTTGGTTTGCCACAATAAATCTTCAGATCTTGACTGTCTTGTCGATTTGTGTCGTTGTACGGATGTGAACGCCTCTTTTAACGCACACAGAGTTAGAGACCTCTCCTGCAGAGGTGTAGAAATGAGTCAAAAGGATTGAGGGCAACTTCTCGCAGGACCATAGGCGAAGAACCCTTCAACGACATGTTTATGCTAAGAGAGTTTGGTTCCGCTCTTGCTTCATGCTCTGAAATAGCCCCTGGTCCGGACGATGTCCCGTAGGCCATGCTCCGAAACCTAGAAGAACGAATAGTGGCCATTTTGTTCACTTTATTTAACAGGATCTGGACTGAGTGTATCCTACCTGACTCCTGACCAATAGCTACAGCAGTCGCTTTTCGCAAACCTTAGAGATATCACTCTACCCCGACCAGTTTCAACCCCATTTCTCTTAGCCGCTACGCGTGTTTGTTTATGGAGAAATTGGTCAGATTAGCCTTTCTCTTGGACAGCGGAGGCCACTTGTCTTTTGCACAGAGAGGCTTCCGTAAGTTCCACTCCACATTCGATGCTGTGTTTCAGCTGTAAATTGCTCTCTGCGAAACTTTAATTCGTAAACAGCACTACGCTTCGATGTTTGTCAATCTGAAGAAATCCTACAAGAGGGTTTGGTGATACAGCATCATGGAGACTCCAATCTTCATGTGGAATTCCTTCGAGATCGTCGATTTCGCGTATGGGTAGAGGGGGAAACCCTATCTGGCCAAATAAGGCAGGAATAGTGCGTCCACTCCGCAGGGAAGTGTCTTCAGTCTCATACTCTTTGCTTTGGGTATCAACGGTATCACCTCGGTGCTGCCAGAAGATGTTTTCGCTACGCTCAAAGTGGACAACCTTTCAATCTCTTTCGGTGGAGCTCAGATGCCAACTCTGGAGCCTCGAGTCTAACAGGCATTGAATTTCGTTCTTAGCTATGCCAATACGAACAGGTTTCGATTTCCCGAGGCTGAAACTAAAGTAGTGCACTTCTTCCGCCACCCAAGGCTCCTCCCCGTCCCGCTCTTGCTCCTAAACCTTTTGAGGAGACTGGTCTCAGTTTTATTTCACTTTTTGGTGCTGGGTCCATTTTCGGGCACCAATGGGGAAGCGAGCCTCCCTCCGACGCAGGAGTGTGCTTTTTCTTGGTTTCTCTTGTGGGTTTTATTTTGTTTCCTTTTTTTTCTTGTTGCTGCTGTTATTGTTTTTTGTTCTCTCCTTAGGTATAGCCTAATCAATAAGCTAGCTTGTTTATGGCGATTTATGCCCATGTAGGCTGTCACCAGGAAAGGCCAGCTAAAGAAAATCATTAATAGCCATCGTTAGCGCGTGCCGAGTTCTTTTGGGGTCAATGAGGGGGGCACGTGTCCTCATCACAATTTGCGGTCTAGGACCAACCAACCAAACGGATAAGCTTGTCCAATTCCAGATTTTTTTTTCGGGGTTTTGTGCCTTATCTAATCCTGGCCTGAGAACAGGCGCGGATCCAGGGAGGGGGGCTAGTGGGCCGTAGTCACCCAATTTTTATCCTGGATCCGCTACTGTTTGAGAACGATCTAAAAATACGTCTAGATTGATTGCAGCATTGCCGAGCATCTATAAATTGGTGATAATTCCTGATCTGATCTGGTTAGGAAAGGGGGCGGGGGATTCTCTCCATCTACCCATGGGAACAGACAACGATGTTCTTCTCATTCCCTTTTTCCTATACAGTAAAAAAAAAATGGGTGTCATCTTTGATAATTACGTTTCGGAGTTCATGATACTAACGTAATATAAAGGGAAACGCAGAACTTGTGATAAAGGACGCATAAGAAAATGTTTAATAAAAGGGACAACTCATAATAAATGTTGTAATAAAATTGAAAGTTAGAAATATAACCAATGATGATATGAAATCGGATACTACAACAAACCGCAAATCACCAATGCTCCTATAAATTGGAGACCAACAAACCGCAACGCTCATTTTGGTAGGAATAAAGTACACCAGAGCATCAAATCTGTATCGATAAGACGCCTGATCTGTTCCCGAGGCCACAACGTTGTTCGCTCATAACTAACGGTCATTCACGGGTACGCGTAAAATGCCGGGCGCACGATGCGAAACGTTTACTCATTGTAAGTATATTATATGATATTAAATGATATTATCTTATATAGGATAGAGGGGGTGAGTAACTCTCCTGAATCTGCCTTCACCCCATAAACAATAATAATATAATAATAATTAGCAAGTAAAGATATTTTTCTACCACAATATACAAATTTCAAACAATCTGCATCTGTATTTATTTGAGACAGGACTTTTTATCCAGGGGAACGCCGGTTACCTATGCTATTTTCGTATAAAAGATCAGAAACTTTCGATGCAGGAACCTTAAATCCTTATGGATGGGTCCCAAGATGTCCCCCGGCTGCCCTTGTCTAATCAAATGGGTTACCTTAGGTTAAAGAGAAGCGCAAAGGGCGGGTTTCTCCTTAACTGGGAAGGTGAATTGGGAGGGGCAAACTAGAGAGAAGGTTTGGCCTGGCAAATGGGGCGTTGATGCTTTTTTCAAGGTCGTGCGGGAATGTTTTTGTGGACCTTGAAGACCTGGCTGTCCACCTGTTTACTCAAAGAAGTCATTGACTCCGAGCGATTTGTTCGCGACAACACAAAACAAAACCTAAAAAAAACCAGGAATTTTTCATTAGGGTTTGCTCTCTTTCTCGGTCTTTGGTATTCTCGGATTTTCTTTTCTGGTTTATTAAGCCTCCTTCTGGATTCCAAATTATTAAGGATTGCTGTTATGAAATTAGTTTTTATCATCCTCGATCTTGCGTCCATAGCATTCGCTTCCGATTCATTCATTTTTTTAAACCTCGATTTAAAAAAAAAGAGATTTAAAACAGGGTTCAAGAGACCTGCCTTTATTGTACTTGCTTGATATAGTGGATATGGCTCCTGTTAGGTCTCGCTTCTTATTATAATGATGCTAGTGTATGTGCGTGTGTGTGTGTTTCCGTCAGAGATTTTGTTGGTAATAATGTCTGACATTGTTGTAAAATGATTTTTTTTTCTTGCACACCAATTTGGCATGTGTTGTGAAATAAAAAGCCTTTTACTCTTGCATATTTTCTTTATTTTGTGAGCGAGACGAAGCGCTGCAGGTCTAACAAAAAACGCCCGCGGGCGGATTTTTTGCGAGTTATTTTTTAGGTTGAGGAATAAGTTCTTGCGTTTTTTTTAATGTTGTGTTGATTTAAGTTTTGTTGACGTGATTTGTGCACATATTAAGAATCAATAATAAATAATGAGAGCAAAATTTGCAAAGGTTAGGCTACGTCTCTTAACAGCGTCGACTATTAGGCTTTTGCTTAGGCTACGCCTTGAAGTTGAGTAATAAGTCATTGCGGTTTATTTAAAAGTTGTGTTAATTTAATTTGTGTTCTGTACCCTCAAAATGGAATGTCAAGTTGAAAGAAAGGCGCATTTTCGACACTTGTTGTTATTCATTTTCAATCGCGACGGGAACAATGCAAACGCAGCCAAAGCTCGTCGCGATATTTGTGATGTGTACGGAGAAAATGCTTTATCAGAAAGGACAGCTCAATGGTGGTTTTCACGTTTCAAAAACGGTCATATCAATCTTAATGACGAAGAACATTCTGGTCGCCCCATTAAGTTGGATGAAGATCGATTGAACGACCTTCTTCATGAAAATCCTCATCAATCGACTAAAGAATTGGTTGTACAATTGGCGTGTGATCAGAAAACTGTAGTGAATCACCTTCATTCGATGGGGAAAGTTCAAAAACTCGGTGCATGGGTTCCGCACGCTTTGAGCGAAAGCAACAAACTTCAACGCTCCACGATTGCCGCAGGATTGCTTGCTCGTCACAAGGTTACTCGTGGATATAAGGACAGATTTCTTCACAGCAACATCACTAGAGACAAAAAGTGGTGTGTTTATTTCAACATGAACCATCAAAAACAATGGCTTAGCCCCAATAAAAAACCACTTCCGCGATTAAAGCAAGGACTTCATCCACAAAAGACGATGATGTGTGTGTGGTGGGATTGTGAAGGCATCATTCTTTATGAGCTCCTTGCGAACAACGAGATTTTCAATGCAGAACTCTACGTTCAACAAATGTATCGACTCGCCGAAGCTATTCGTGAAAAGTGACCTCATCGACGTTATGGAGTCCTTCTGCAACACGACAATGCTCGTCCTCATATTGCCAATATGATAAAAAGCGCCATCCAAACGCTTAATTGGGAAATCCTGCCGCCTCCTCCATATGCGCCATACTTGGCTCCATCGGATTTCCATCTGTTCCGATTGCCCTCCAAAAATTTGCGCGGCGTTTCTTTCAATACTGATGTGGAATTACGAACCTGGTTAGACGAATTCTTCGAGTCAAAATCCAGAGATTTTTATTGCAGAGGCATCGAAAAACTAGTTGAACGTTGAGAAGAAGTCGTAAATAACAACGGAGAATACATTATTGATTAAATTGCATATTGTTATCAATTAAAAATGAAGTTTTTCTAAAATTGTTAATGGTAATGAATAAATTTGATAAAACCGCAAGAACCTATTCCTCAACCCAATAAATAAATGTTTTTGCAACAGATTTCCTCTGTGCTGATTCTTTAATGGGTAGACGCAAGTTGACTCTTCTCCCTACCCTAAGTCAAGTCAATCTCATCCACTAAATTCAAAAATTTACTCCCACTCAGAGTCTTTGTAATCAATGAAATTTGATTTGTAAGAGATTTTTTTTCTGACATTCAATTTAAGTTCCATAGATTTATTGATTCCATTTGTCTATCTTAATTACACTTCCTTACATGTCTTGATAATCTGCTTATCTTCATTATTCAAAGTTTATTTGATGTAGTCTTTTGATAAATAGGAGTCATGGACGTAAATGGAAAGAATTAACAGTTCTTTATTCACGAATTGTTTTCCTCAGATCCTCCAGGAATTGAAGAGGGAAGAACTATAGAATAAAGACCAGAATAGACGGTATAATCAACTTAAGGACAACACGAGAGAGAATAAAGTAGGTGGTGAGCTGTAAGAAAGCAAACCACAACACTATACTAACCAAATTAATTACATTACAATTAATGGGTCCTTAATTACATCCCATTTATTATAGTGTTATGTCGAGAACTCCTGATATACATACTTATGCACATATTTCATACATAAAATAATACCTTTTTATGCTGCATTTAATATTGCGGATACACACTTACCTACGGCGCGCATGTATGTTTAATACCCAGTCAACATACCTAAGTCGCGTGCTCTCAATTATTCTGACTTATGACCTTACAACCTTCAAAATTTTTAACAAATGGGGCAATCCCACCCATAGTTAGTTTTATTTTAATAATTCCAGGACTAACCTTGGGAGGACCTTGGCAATTATATCATTCTAAAGAGAATATAAAACAACATAAAGGTTTCAAATTTCGTTAGAATCGGCCAAATAGTTATGATGTTATTGCCAAAACAAAATGATTACTGGGCTAATCTTGGGATGACCTTGGTAATTATATAATTCGAAAAGGGATATAAAACAGCACAAGTATCTCAAATTTCGTTAGAATCAGCAAAAAAGTTACGATGTTATTGCCAAAGAACTCATTTAAAAGTAAAATGATTACCATCTGACTGACCGACCTACGAACCGACACAGTAACTTATAGACTCGTGTCCACGCGACAAATAATGGAAGTCTAAGTCTCTTGCAAATAAACATTCACAACACAGGAAAGAATAGTGAGGTACCCACAAATCATTGACAGCAGGTGCTGAAAAACGAATGAGGAAAACGCCAACGAAATATTGGAAACGCATTTGTGCACACACAGCTTTCGAGGGACTCATCACTGGCATAATTTCCGTCCAATTTCCTCGCTGTTTCTTGTTCATGCAACCCACGTTCTCATTTGTTTCCTATTAATTTAACATTTACTTAAGATTAATACCGACCAGGTCGATATTTAAACGTGTTAACTGTCATACTTCCAGTACTAATCAAGTGAAAGTATTCCATGTCTATGTGATTTTATAATTAAAGAAATTTCGTGGTATGGTCGCGTTGGAGCGTTTGTTTTGTAATTTAAATCAATTTTTACGAGGGTTTCTATCCACCATCTCGAATAGGAGTCTATAATTAATATTACTCGACTCATTTAGTATTTTAAATAGTTCAATCAGTTGGCCACATAATCGCGTACTTGTGAGTATATAATATATATATATATATATATATATATATATATATATATATATATATATATATATATATATATATATATATATATATAAAATATATATATATATATATATATATATATATATATATATATATATATATATATATATATATATATATATATCTCACAAAGTAGCGCGTAAGTAGAGCAATAAATGCAAAAAATCACACAGGAAAATGAATGGCGGATTCCAATTACTTTCGAACGTGTTCAGTTCATTATCAAGGAATAACGAAATTTTTTTACAAAGGTGGTATATATATGTTAAACAGAAAAGCAATGCCTCGCCCATGTACAACGAAAGGTCACAAAATAGAGAAATAATGTCAAAGACGGATGTGAACTATAAAACCAAATAGATAAGATCTACTTCCGGAAAATTCCAACCTGCGCGCAAATAATGTAGACATTTAGGTCACTAAGATAAATACATAAATATACACATAATTGTGAATACATAAAAATAAACGAAAGAAACATAACTAAATTAATAAATAAAAGGGCTAAGATTTAAAATGGACAATTTTGTTATAAATAAGCCTTTTAATAACAGGGTCTAGTTTAAAAAGACCAGGGGATATATTAAAATTAGCCAAGGAATGAATGAATGAGCATTCGACAATATTTCTTTGAATAAAGTCATCAGATTTGTAAATAAATTTAGCCGAATTCCAATTAATAGGGATAACTGTTTTCAGATAAATGGACAAAGAAAGCACTACTGCATTCTCCCCTCCTAATATTGTATTTATGTTGCGTCAAGCGTACACTTGATTTACCGGTTTGCCCAAAGTATTGCTTAGGGCAAACTGAACTATCAACAGAATAAACCACCCCTATACTATTGTTATAATTATGAATCAAGTTTGAAAGTACTTGGAATTCACCTATCATTTTCCTGTTGGTGTTTTTGGCATATTGCATCATTCCGGCTCATACTAAATCTGACATACGCCTTACAGAGTACAGTACATCTGAGTCCGAGAGCGTGTGCCTTTTCTTCGAATTTGCCGTGGAGGTGGGTCTTCATCCTGGTCGCCATAGAATAATATATTTCCTCGCATTCATTTAGCTTTCTTAGAAGCTTCGACGCAGTGCTTTGACAGTTTAATGTCTTCCAAAATTAAGGCTAGCAGGGGCTTTTCTAAAATAACCGATTCTAAAATAGATCCGTTTGTTTAGTAATCCTGTTTCAAATTTCGACATCCTATGTGCATGACCTTGGATTTAAGTACATATAAATTCCTTTTATTTTTTGGCCCACAAGACGGTTTTATTTAATTCTACATAGTTCGACGTCCGCCACCTCGCATATAATAACGAGTTTCCTTTGTGTCAGCACCGAATTTTATTATTTTACTAAGTAAACAAAAGTTAAAGTCATTTTACTATGAACAAAAGTGTCTATAACAAGTAAAGAAAGTTGAGGCATTCCGCTGGTAACTGGCGCCATGTCCAAATTTGCTTGTTTACGACAATCCATTGTAAACGATTTGAGAGCCCGTTTTCTATCAAATTAGATATTTTTCCCTTATTCCGTGTACTTTATGTTTGAGTATCGGCCTCGTATTTGGAACACTTTCAAATACCTTTTGAAAGTTTAAGTAAACAATATCCACTGTTATGTGCTCACCATTGATAGATATAATTTTAGGAAAAAAATACTATGAATTAGTTAAACACGAACTTGTTGAAATCATGTTGTATCTCAAATTAGATTATTTGATTAGAAATAACCCACTATCTTATCTCTAATTATCGATTCTAGATAGTACTAGGCTCAATTTCCTCTCCGGTTCAAGATTGAAGACAGTAGTTAGGTAAACGCAATCAAACCCGTGGGTTCGATCGTTTCAATAAGTCACCTTCGATTACTCGTGCCTTAGAGAATTTGCCTTTTCCCCCAAATCGATTTCTTCGCTTATTCGATAGATTCGTTACAATGTCTTACCAAAAAAAACGCCTACGAAATTCTCGTTTAAAATCTTTATTATGAGTTCAGGTTTATTAGTGAAGAGCACTTATTTACTCCTTATGAGATCTATAGCCTATCATATGGGTTTTCTACTATTAACATCGGATACAGCATAGCTTAGGAGAAACATCTCTTCCAATTACAATGAAATTAAGCTCTTTCTGGTAGGGTATTTACTGGATGGAGTTTATATTTAGGTTCGACCTTTCGGCGTCTGTCATACGCTTTAGATACCCATGGCTCGGACCCCACGTTAAAGGCTAAGTTTCCTTCCCCATTTTTTTGTACTCTTAACATAATTAAACCAACGCTAAGGCTAGGGCATAGAATTTTGTTTAGGGTCTTTTACAAAATTTCTTTTCACCTTGACTCGATGAGCCTACGATATATCTTGGTGGAATTTAAAGCGAGTCTTTATTTCTTCAATCTTGTTAGCGTCTGTTTCACTGTCGAATGGATTCATTTATTTCGTTTTGCACTTATTTCTAATCCGATTTTGTTTGGATCAAATAAATGCTGTGGCTCATCTATACTTTAACGTGTTCCACCAAGTGAGTGGTCCTTGGTAAGAATGAAATTTAATATCCTTTGGCCCCGCGTGGGTTCCTCGACCTTGGGAAACAGAAAGCCCCTCCGTGTAAAATTTAATATTTTATCTCTTTCCTTATCCGGTGTTATTCACTATAAATTCAACCTTTGTGAAATTAAATTCTCCGCATATTATCGTTGTATTTCTTTCATTAATAGAGATGAGGTAATCATAGAATATGTTATCATCTTATATGGCTTAACCCGGTGGTCTGCAAACAATTGCCATATTAATTTTGATATTGGCAAATGTAAATACCGCTATGACAATACCGCCCCAAAAGATCAGAACGCCATATATTTCTATCAAAACATCTTTATTAACTTTTTCCTGAGAAAATCCAAGGTTTCGAACATTGTTGTACGGTAACCTACAGGTATGAAGTATGTATAGGTAAAAAGTTATGAAAATTTGATGAATTATTCTTTTTTTTTAATTTTAAGAATTTTATGAATAAAACAAAATTAATCAGCAGATAAGTAATTTACAAGAAAAAAAATTATGTATTCAAAATGATCCGAGCGACAGCGGAAACAAATTTATCTTGGAATATAACAATTAAATTATCAGTGGAAAACATTTGAACAAGTTATAAGTAATTAATTATTTAGTGTGAAGAATTCTCGATATAGTTTTGTCATCTTCAGACTCGGAACGAACCAACTGCTGACACACTTGCGGAATAATCTTTCTTCATTCATCTTGAAGAATTTCCTAGAGTTTTTGAAATGTTTTTTTTTTGGATTCCTCGCTTTAGACCTCCTTCCGAGTGTCTTCCAAAGCATTTTCAATGGGATTCAGGAATGGAGTCTATGCAAGCTAGTTTATAACAGTGATTTATTTGCTCGTGGTTCAGGAAGGTCTTCACCAACTTGGTAGTTAAGCAGGGGGCGTTATCCCTCATGAAAATTGCAGAGTGGGCTTCGGGGCTCGCAGATAGGGAAAAAGTGTGCTGTAGCAGCAATTTCTCGTAAAATATACGTTCAACATGCCTCGAAATCACATCCCAAACTACGACTCTTTCTGTGCCAAATTTTGACCTCATATTGATGCAATTGACAAACAATCTTTCGCTGCATCTGCGACGAACGAACTTCTTGCCATAGGATTCGAACAAGATGAACTTAGATTCGTCAATAAAGTAAATTTCGCTCCATTACATATCCGTCCATGTATAGTGTTCAGTGGCGTATACAAGGCGAGCCTTCTTCTTTTTCTTCGAACTTGACCGCCGACGTGACACAGACTGCATAGAGTAATTGATGACTGAATCGGAATAATCTCTCAAGAAACTGCCGCAGCCGTCTTGAAACGATCCTTCTTCAGAATAATGCCAGTTCTTTCTACAAGAAACCTAAGCGTTCGGATAATTTCGGACACGTCTATTTTTCTAGTAAATTGCTTATTTTCGGATAACTTTCGTTCGAATTTACATAACCTTTACCGATACGTTATTTTTACCTGGGTTGTTTGATTTTTATCGATAAAATAATGCTAAACATGAAAACATGCCGTATTACCTATGAGGTGACTTAATATAATAGTCTGTTATTAAAACCATTTCGCTTTTATATTCTAAACTGAGCGACAGACAAGTCGAACGCATTTTAAAATTTTAAATCGCTTATTCCTTCTTGCTCTTGAACCTTTTAAAAGAAACAGGATGTTAAGGCTGTTTTTGTAAGAAAAGGCTCTAAACTTCGAGTTGATTTCCCGATCACAACTTAGGAATTTAGAGTTCTATTCAAGAGTTTAATGCACAATTTTCACGGTTATTTTTCTAACTGCCTTTGATCCTGTTTCGGCATTCAGCTTCTAGCTTACCGTGTAAATTTACCATTGGATTTATTTATGTCCTTCTGTTAAGAATTTCGTCCTTCAAGGATTTTAAGTCTGAGAATATTCTCTATTTCGGCAACAAAGATTAACCTCGAAAGACTCATTTAGTAAAAAAAATCGGCGAATTCTGTTCTCATTATGGGTAGTTTGAAGGTAAATTCCTTGAAGCGAGTATAGTCGGTGTTCCTCCTCTGATTTACTGTTTGAACGTTTCCTTTCACGGAAAATTTAATGGTTCTAAGTAGACAAAATGCTTGAACAAGTTTTCTAAGCTATTTTTTTTAACTAAACATAAATTTCCAATTAATAAAATATGATTTTAGCTCATGATCTATTAACTCACAACGATTATAATGTTCCGAAAGCACAAAAGTAAACTTTAGTCAGTAGATCACAATTGGATAACTCTTAAAGAGTACACTGAACTCACGTCTTGTTAGAAGCACGGGAGGGTGAGGAATGAGCAAGGAGAGGTAGAGAATGGGTAAGAAGAAGAATCACGACAGCAACAACATCAACCAACTTCTCTTCGCACGTGGCTAATGTGTATATGCCTTCGTTTGTGTCTGGGTTAGTGCATGGAAGAGATTATTAATAGTGTTAATCAAATGCGTCAGTGAATCGTTTTAAACCTGTCTCGAGCAACTAGGAATAATTAACTCTGATGCAACTATGACAATATTTTTTAATATTTGTAAGTCTGAAATTTAATAAATTTCTAGTAGGTTTGGGAACTGAAAGCTCGTCAAGTTCCGATAACGCAACCACACAAAGACAAAACAAATGGCTGCATTCAATACAAGCTTATCTATCGCGTCTGTAGTCAAAAAAGTTAACTATGGACAGATTTTGATAATCCTCAGGAAATCCACCAATTAAACGATTATTTTATTTTACATAATATTCGTCTGCTACAGAAGATACAGAAGAACATCACGCCGTACTGTCGGGTCGAGGCTAATGCTTAAGGGAAAACACTCTCTACTTCTGCGACCTTCTCTCTTGTAATTAGTCGTCTCATACAATCACAACCCCATTGAATTACGTCTAGAAGTTGAATGGGCTTTGGTACTAACGCGAGATTTACGGCAGCCTCCAAGCAATTGGAAAACTTTCATTCGCGATTCTACAATGTCGCCAAATGGGGGTTACAAATTTCAATAAAGTCCGGAAGACCTAAAACGTATAAGTGAAGTTATATACATTGGCTACGATTACTTACAAGGTGATAAGTGTCCACTCCATGTGCACCAAATGCTACGATAATAATAAGAAGTTTAAAACTATACGTACATCATAAGGAGTCTACGTGTTAATATTTTACCGTTAGATTATTGTCTCGTCCCGTCAGGGCAGGGGTCTCCAAACTACGGCCCAGGATGTCAGTTCATCAGGCCTGCCGCTGCACTGTACCGCAAATGAACATTTGAGAGCAATTCTCTTGATTGGATGCGGCAATTACAGGGCAAATATTGATGATATCTTAAAAGCTAAACACCAGTTTCACAAATCTCACTAACAATTTTGCTGCTTAGTTTGTAAGACTCGGATCTGTGAACATTGGGTGTAGTAATACTATACATATTATTGCTAACGACGCCTTCTTTGATAACTTTTTGGTAAATAAATATGTTTGTCTTTATTTTTGGTGTATTTTGTATTTTGTGTATTGGTAAATAAATATATTGGTTGTCTCTATTTTTTGTGTATTCACTATATTGTATTGAACAAAATGGTTATGCGGCCCGCGCTCGTCATTCTCTCAGTTATCTGTCCCACTTTGAAAAAGGTTTGGCGACCCCTACGTTAGGGCATTTATAAGTTTTCACTATGAAAATAATGCCAATAGGAAACTCAGTGGCGATTAAATTACGTCATCAATGTGTCCGAAATTGATCACCTCAGCATACAGTAAAATTTTAGCAAATAAGCTAACAAAGGATCTAGGAATTAAGACACGTAGAAGTATGGCTGGGCAATAAAGAATTAAGCTACTTCTCTATCGATTAAAGAAGTGACTTAAACCACTACTTTTCGGATCTGCATTCACATTAATATACATTCCTTTATAATGATAAATGTCTTTGGTAAAAAATAGAAATGGGAAGAGAGCAGAAAACTTAAAATGGTATGGTTCTTTTATTGACCTTTCACTTGACCAAAGCTTCCTCTAAATAAGAAGAAATGAAAAGGAAATTAACAACACGGCTGTTTATGGTAGCCTACGTCCTTCCAATTCCCGCCTTTTGCTTGGCTTTCTTAGGAAGGGAACTCTTATTAATACCAAATATTTCATCAGCTATGTTAATAAAAACACCTTTTTGAATGAACAAAAGCTACGAAGGTAATTTAAAGCTGGATTTGGTGTTTAGACATTGTGACAATCATTTTTCAACTGGATAGTTCTAACTAAATTCTGCTTTGACAAAATAAGTCTATTAATTTCATGTTATTTTCATATTCCTCAATTTTTCATATTGATATACAATAAAAAAATAGAACTATTTGAAGTAAACTATCAATATTTTTTTTAATTCAGCATGTAAAAATTCTAAATTAGCTGAAAAAATTAAACTCCTAAAAAAAATTTTAAACGTAGAACTGTTGAACTTTACAATCACGCCTCCTACGCCCGGCATACTTGTTACACACAAACATCTCGATAGAAACATTCTTTGCTCTTCCTATAATCACCACAGTTGTCTTGAAAGTACCGAGGATTTGGGGATTATGCCCACCCTCGAATTTTGTGGGCACTTTGTTATAAATATCTCTATTTTTTAAAAAATAGTACTTAATGTATTTTTCACTACTTAATGTGGGCAAATTTCTAATCATGATGTTAGGACGAAAAATAAATTGGCCGCCATCTTGGGAGACATGGTGAGTTGGAATCACATTATACTGTATTATATATCACTTTGAAGTAAAAAAAAATTTCTGAATAAAAATATGATATGGACATTTCGTATTAATCAATTTTAAAGAAAATATGATTGATTTAAATAGCATTTGGGGGTCTGAATTCAAGCAACGCGGTAGAAAAACTAGAGGCCTAACGACATTTAGGAATCGCTTTTGAATTCGAATCTAAATTAGGCTTTCGAATTAGGCATATTACGAGTTAATATAAAAATTGCGGGCTGTATGGGGGTGCCCCCCCACAATTAAGTGGGATGTTTGTGAGCGAAGCCTCCAATTTCGAAATTACCTTAAAATGATATAATATAATATACTGGTAATATGATTATAATAGCCTAACAAAAAAACAACACCTCAAAAAACACTTTGGGGAAATTTACCGAAGAAAAAACATTGCCTAGATTGTTTTAAAATATATATATATATATATATATATATATATATATATATATATATATATATATATATATATATATATATTATCCGAAAATTCGACACTGGGCATATTTCCAAAATTAACCAGAATATGTATGGTAGGAATATGAATATGCATAATGCAGTATGGGTGGATGTTAACTAAAGTTGCCTTTGCGGCTGAAAGGGACGCCAACGAGGAAGAATGTTGCCAGATTATACGAAAAACTATAGATGTTTAAAAGGAAGAGGAACAAAGGGTTTAAAATGGGCTTGACAAAATGTGCTTTTAGGATTGTAGGGCCTACAGGATATTTTAAAATGGATTGTAATCTACTACAAAAGTAGTCTAGAAGCGAATTGAGAATATGCATTTTCAAAGGCATTTGTACACCAAGAGGCTGAAAGTTTTGCATAAACTATTGTGCAAACGTTCATAGTCTGGAATTCAATCATCACCCAGAAAGTTGCGACACTAGAATTCAATCTAAAGCATGCATGACTCTCATTGTCAACTATGCATTTGTTGTACGTCCTTCATAAGTTCCATGATTTGAGAACCATTCCAAAACTCACTTTTGCATTGCTGAGCCATCAAAATTTCTGCTTCAGAGAAGAAAATTTATGGATTTCTTAATTCAACACTGATCAAATATTTCGTTAGGCTGATTTTTATGGGTAGTCCTGGAAGAAGAATATTTTGTAGGTTGACAATAGGATGTGATGAAACATTGCATGAACTGCGTTCCAGTTCAGTTCTTGTTGGCCAGTCACATTATAGTGGTAGTAATTGTTTACTCTGCTGTCTCACATACACAGGAAAAAAGAGTGTTTGGTGTAGCCCCCTTCTAAACCAGACACAAAAAGAGAGTTAAAAAATAGTGCTTCAGTGTTGAATATATTACCAAAGAACTGTACAGTTATATATAAACAAATAATATAAATACAAGGCAAATTTAGCTTTTAATACGCTGTCATACATACATGCAGGTCTCTATATATGTTCTAGTTATGATCCTTGTTTCTCCAAACTAGTAAGCAGAAACTCTATGTTGTTGTAGCTTTCTGTAAGCTGCAAGAGTGACCAAATGGAACGGACGCAACCTTGTTACCATTGTTAATTATTACTGGTTCTTGGCTTTTGTTGAAGAGTCGATGGGAACACGCCATTCTCTACGTTCAAAGAGGCACTGAGGCTTTTGAGGTTACAGTAAATCAATGAAGAGTTTTTTAGCGTAAAATATTCACTAAACTCTTCTTCACAGTAGCAATAATTGTAGTATGTTGTTTCCCGACATAACAAATAAGTCATAACCCTAGCAACTGTAAAGATTATTATCAGGGTATTTTACGTCCTGTTTGTTTCTCTTACTTCCATCTAGAATAAAATAAAATAGACAATTCAATTAAATGTGTAATAACAAAATGCTCATTAAATTAAATATTAACATACCAAACGAAAGAAACTTCCATGGCCTCAAGATTCATAGACAAATAAAACCTAACATATTGCATCGGTTATGCTGAATTAGCAGCCAGTAATGTGATCTTTTCTTTCCCACCACACCATTGGAACACAAGCAGGTAAAAAGTTTTGTTTATTCAACAGGGCAAACTCTCAACACACGCTTTGCAACATACATGAGTGGCAAACCTTTGCCATGACTCACAAGAGGTATAGAAGTTTATTCCTTACAAAAACATGTTATCTTTGACTGACTGACTGGCATTGGGACATTGCCAGAGGCATATCAGAATCTCTTAGAATCATCTTTACACTGCCTCTCCATCCATATATAAAATGAAATACAATAGTAAGATGAATATACACGATGGTTAACAAATGTACTACTATACAGACAATACAACATAAAATGTATTCGCGGGCGTCAGATGGGAGGTGGTGACACGGGTGCTAGAGGATAACAGGGATGCTTCCATTTTTAAGTCCCGCGACAAGGAAGAAATCTCAAGCCTTTTCAACTCTTCCGCTTCCGAAGCAGACTCACGAGAGAGGCTTTTCTACATCTTCATTCACGGCTTCGCCTCTATTGGATTGTCTTTACGTTCGGTTGGGGACCGGCGCTAAGGGACACGCGGGAACAATCCTCGGGACTCACGGGCATCCAGCTATCGGAAGCGGCTATCTATGGCCCACGCGGCCAGACGACGTATCGCTCTCAGACCTTCTCCTCTACCAGAATGGGCCCTCGACCTCGAGGCCCACAACGTGGACGCGCTACGACGAGCGCGACTCGTCCTAGACGACGTGCTCGTTAACTGGCGCGAAAGCTTCGCCAGCCAGAACCTGCCTTTACTTCGACTACGTGCTGCAGCTGCAGCTCTTAGCAAAGTTTTTTCGGGTAACTCCTCACTCACGGCTCCAGGTTCTATTTCTCTAACAGTTCCGGATTGTACAGATTCTGGCACGGAGGTCATCAACGTGTGTTCATCGTCTTCTGCATCTACCGGCTCTATATACGATCCCGACGATCCTGTCGCTGAGGCCTTGCGACACCTATGAATTTGGCTACCTATGAGTCCATTTGCGACACGACGCTTATCTCCACCGGGATCTCCCATTTCGCCTATTGCCACCGTACACTTGTCTCCTCCGGGATCTCCTATCTCGCCTATCGCTACTATCCACTTGTCTCCTCCTGTACGTCCCATCTCTCCCATACACCTATCGATATTTTCTCCCATCCCTTCTCCCGTTTCGCCCTTAACAGGTTCAGATTCGGATCAAGACAACCATCTTCAAAACATCAGGGATTTCTTCGAGGTCGCTGCTAACGACCTAGGGGTGCTTCACATCGCGGATGATTTTGTGGTGCTCTAGTCCATCACCGCAATTCCGGAACAGGGTATGGCTATGCCCACGGTACTTCACGTCAACGCGCCTTCACCTGCCCCGTCCTCCGTGTCTTCAGCCCTTACGGACCATGACTTCTTGGTTGGCGATATTATCAGCGCGCCACCGGATATCATCGGGAATCGCGACAACAACAACGAGGAGCGAGAAGAACGACAGGACAATAACGACGATCACGATAACAACCAACGAGACGGGGACTCGGAAATCAAGGACGACGGCAGTCCTTTTGAAGACCCACTGGCGCCTGAGCACCGCCAGTGTGACCCCTATACTACCTTGGACGTGGAAACACCCGGAACATTGCACGATCTCCCTTCTATCAACAACATTATCAAATCCTGCCAGGGAGACGAGATTCGGTTTTTCTTCAAGAAAAATTACCACTGCTGGAGGGCTACAGGAGAAGCCTTCTTATCATCTGTTCTCCACCTCAAGGAACGCGAAATCCTGGAGGAATCGCACGAAGTCACACACTGTCATCAATTTTTCATCGTGCCCAAGCTCAACGGGTCCGGGCGCCTTAATTATGACATGGCGCCAGCCAGGGAGTTCTAGGACGCTCTGACCTTCCGCTTGCCTAGCCTGGGCAAGGTTCTTAGGTGTACGCCTAAGGGCACACACGCGATCCGCTTGGATCTCAAGGATGCTTTCTACCACGTGCCTCTCCATAAGAAAGCGCGCCACTTCTTCGGGGTACGATGCGGACAACGCACCTTCCGTTTCACAAGAATTCCAATGGGATTTGGTGGTAGCCCCTATACTCTCCAGGCTTCCTTGGGTGCGGGCCTTCGCGCCTGGGCTGGAAGATATAACTGCACGGCTTACACATACCTCGACGACATACTTCTTCTAAATCCTGCCCCGGGACCTCATCCGCCTTCGTGACGACATCATTGGAAGCTCTTTAAATATCAATATGGAAAAGAGCGTCCTTAACCCTTGTCTTCGTCTCACCTACCTAGGCGTCCAGGTGGATCTGGGCCATCACCGTGTGGCTATCGCGGACAGTATGGTTTTAAAAATCAAAACCGCCCTTCACTTCGCGGCGGACAACTTGATCTCGCCCACTGGTTGGTTCCGGTTCGCCGGTTTTCTCAACTTCCTCCTGCCTCTTCTGCACCTCCCCTTTTTCTGGCTGCAGAAGTGCTAACTTCAGAATCCCGATGTCCAGGGCAGCAGCTGGTGCCACGCTCTTGCCTCTCTCATCCACACAAGGTGGACGCATTGGAAACGGCGACGTGCTTCTAGCACTATCGTCCATTTCAACGCTAGCCCTTCTGGCCTGGGCTGGCACTGCCTGGGAAATAGTTTCGGCTATCCTGTTCCTCCGGGACCTAACATCTTCCTGAAGGAAACTCTCGCGGGAATGGTAGCTCTTACTTGGTTCCCTCCTTGGGCTCGCATCAGGGGAGATAAAATGCTTGCCTTATACAACCTCAGGCGAGAGAAAGTGCCAGCGGACATCTTACAATTTCTATCTACCTCTGCTCTTCTTGGTTTCTCAAGGACCTTCAGGTCCTCCAGCCCAAATATCAGTTACGTCAGATCCAACAACAACCCCACCGACCATACCTCGAGGGCCTTCCAGGCCCAAGAAACTTCATTCCAGGGTGGCAGCTCCTATACCCATTTGGGTATATAAGTAGCGGCCACCCGGGCGAGGCATGGACTTTTAACATCGCGACTTGAGGTTCGAACGCGCCTTCCCCCCTGCCCCTTCTATGATTCTGCCTTATATAGCTTTTCCCCATTGAATCTTTCTGTCTTTTACCAATTCTTGGTTACGTGTCTTCTCCACTATTTATCTATATTTATCTTATATATATAACTTTGTATACTCTTCATGTGTATGTACCTCATATGTATACTTTTTGTGTGTATATTATTTAATTCCATTTAAGTTTATATGCTTGTTTATAAATAAAGGAAGGGTTGTCTCCCCCAGTTTTTGGGGGGGCAACCACAAACAAACTTACCATTGTAAAACGGGAGGTATGTCGTCTGTACAAGACTGGCCTCTTCTTCACAGCCCTCTCTGATATGTTAAATCTTTAGAACCCTGGGGTTCATCAGTGACAGGCACAACCGATTACCTTATTAGTGGCGGATTCTGGATGGTAACCTTACCTGATAGTAACTCCCAAATTGGAACTTCCTAAATTCTGAAGAAGTGTCTTCTTTGCTTTACTATCTTTCCTCTGATGTCAGGTAGAAGGAAAGCATCCACAACTTGAATTCTTACCCATAACTAAGTAGAAACTAAAATCGGAATTGTTTTCTTGAAATAAATTATCGACATCAAAAGAAATTAGTGATGAGGTCGGTCTTTTTTCAAATTTCTGAGCTGTAGATATTCTGACACTAGATTGTAGAGCTTTTTATATGCATATGACGGGATCTAGGCAGTGCTTCAAGAATAATGCATTTTGCACCAGAGCTAGGCGGTCTAAAAGTTGACTAACCAACGGAGAAACCTTTAAAACCTAGAGGTAGCGTACCTTTTTAGATTAAATCAATACATACCCAAAAGTGGGCAACAAGCTTGCAATTCGCTAAGCCGTTACTGGATGGGCATCATCGACCCAAAGGAATAGAGAGAGGTCAGTCATCCTAGAGAGAGGTCAGTCATCCCCGCGGAAGTAGAAAACCGGAGTTAAAGGCAAGATGAGTGGACAGTGCAAGAGACCGTAAAGCTAGGTGAACAAGGGAAAGCACAATGAAGGCATACTTGAGAAGATACCAATAACTCATTAAAAATATATAAACTTACTGGCAGGGACTCGAACCCCAGTTTCCCAATCGACAGTCGAGTACTCTACCATTAATCTACCAGACACAATATTTCAAACCTATTTTTCCCATTAATTTATTCTTGGTATCTCCTTCACAATAAAAGTACCTCCAATGGATTCTTCTATCCTCTTCTCCAACCCGCTCAAGGGATATGCATTCATATGACTTGAGAGAAGAGGAAAGGACAGTTCTGCGCGTAGCAAACGACTACCAGAGGGCTTTCGATATTATTTTGTTTGCTTTTCAAAACCTTTTGAATACATTATTAAAAAATTCATAGACCATTTTGTTATAGACTATACATCCATATATCAAGAAAAGGAGACATTGCTAGAAACCTCAAACCAAGGAGAGCCAGTTGTGATAGAAATACCGCCTTTTGAAAAAAATATCCTGACCGATCCTCTAAATAATGGTGTCCCAATTTCCGGTTAGGTGCTCTACCACTACGCTACCAGGGACTGTATACCTAAACCAGGCGCGGATTCAGGGTGGGGAGGGCTAGGGGTGAGGCTCCCCCCAATTTCAGATCCGTTTCTTTTTCAAGCCATACTTGTAATCTACTATTCAGAAAGTTATGTAAAAATATAGAATATATATAAAAACAGTTTTTTAAACCGTTGCGATCGAATGTACCTTATATGATAAATGTATAAAATACAGGTAATTATCAAAGATAATTATTAAATTCAGTATTATAGCTTAGCTGACGTCCAAAAACTACAATTCATAATTTTCTGGTGCGTGGAAAAATTCGGATCTGATAGAGTTTGTGCTCACTCCCGTGTGGGATCTTGTCATTTATTATCAATACTGTATATTATAAACCTTATTAATGCTCAATGCCCTTTTCTCATAGTCCTCAGAGGGGGCAAGTCAGGTTAGTCCCCTAAATATTTTTATTCTGGATCCGCCACTGACCTAAACCTCTTTTTCTGGATTCTCCTGCCTCAACCGAGCGTCATCTACACACGAACTAAATCTGGAGTTATTGGTTAACAAATTCTTTAACTCGAGAACATCTAAAAGTTAAAAAAAATGAACTGTTTGATACCGGGTCCATTCAACGATTATGTGTGTCGACGCTTCATACATTAGCACCTTCTCCTGTTATCGATAATTATAGGGAAGGGTTTAGGAGGTGGTAAAACTCCATGTGAACTCCCCAGGTCTAACAAATGGAAATAATCGGAATGAAAATTTCAACGCTTGGTAAAGGTGGCGAGGTTTAAAGTAATTATATGGAGTTTCAACTAGGCCCAATAATGTGCAGGAGGGATTCAACATGTACATAGAGACCCTGGGGCAAACTTTCAAGAACTGATAATAATTAGGAGTAGAATTTCACTCAGTAGTAATGGTTTAGAGGAATGTTTTAACAAGTAAAGAGGTGTTTAAACCTTCCAAAACAAGTTCGTCAAAATAATATAAAACTTTCCAAGAATGAAGACTAACCGGACCCTCACAAACCATTAGTTTCTGAATTTAAAGTGAAGTAAAAATATATGGAAATGCTTTGGTCAAAGTTCCCCAGAGGGAATACTTATCGCGAAACTCTTCTATAGATTTCTTTGTTTAGCAAGAACAACGGAATGTTACAGATTAAGTCCCGAACGCAAAGAAAAATGCTCAACTTTTTCACAATTTTTGGTGGTGGCCATGGATTAACCGGTTGGAAAAAAAAATGTGGGCGAGATAAAGAAGGATCGCTGTTTATGGCACTGATGAGTCCTCGAGGCAAGAATCTCGTAGAGTTTACTCTGCTCAAGGCAAACAACGTCGCTGCGAGTCTCAGGCCAATAAAAATGAGAATTTAGAAGTCTTGGCGCATTAAGAGAAAACACAATTATGCTCTAATCTGAAGAGACAACTTTTGTCTTTTTAAGTGTAAAATCGAGTTTATGTTATACAAATGAAGCAACGGTTTTAAAATCAAATCGAGTTTCTTCGTATACATATATTAGTTACGTACTGAGATCATAGAGGTGCGAGCTGCCTCAGTGTGTTTGGTCCCCCCACCCCCCACCTGCACGGATTTTTCGCATTTTAGGAAGTAATTTTCCGAAGCAAAACTATTCTGTTTATTATCTATTTCTTAGCGGTTACTCAATATATATATATATATATATATATATATATATATATATATATATATATATATATATATATATATATATATATATACAGGGTGTACCCCCCAAAAATGTATACACTCTTTAAATAATTGTGAAGTAAGTGTTTATTAAAATATATTTCATTTTCAAAATTTAAAATTATTTCAAGTGTGTATACATTTTTTGGGGGGACACCCTTGGTATATATATATATATATATATATATATATATATATATATATATATATATATTTCAACATCATTTATTTTACTTTATACAACGTTTCGAGAACATGTTTTCATCTTCAGGTTAAAATGCAAAATAAGTAAATTAATACACTAGCAAATATCAAAACATGTAAAGATTAAACAATAACTAGATATAAGAACTAATCTTAAGTATAAAATTAGCAAAAATATTCATATAAAATGAAGAAAGTAACATTTGAAGTTGACTGGAATAATTTAACTGATAAAGATGAACAAGGTTTAATAGATATAAAGTGTCTTAAAAAATGAATATATGTGCAAGACAGCCCTTAAAATATTACGAAATAAAAGGATTTAAAAAATTATAAAAATATTGTCCATACTTTCTATAGAAAAAAACATCCTTGATCACAAAATTGAAAAAAAATATAGATTTAGTGTCAGAACTGGTATTTATAGGGTTTATTTACGGAGAAATGGCGGGCGCAAAAGAGACAGCCACCTAATTATCGCTAGTTAAATATTATATAAATAATAAATGCACTGAACTTAAATCGACGTTGAGAAAAGGTTTGTAGTTTTCAATGTATAAAGTTTCCGGAGTTCTTAAGCAAGAAAGGTTATTGTTTGAGGCTAATAACTTCAACTTATCAAGTGAAATATCAGTCTTGCATTTATGGTGTGTTCTGTAATGAAAGATACTTTTTACCCAATAA
Source organism: Ceratothoa steindachneri (assembly GCA_963969495.1). Lineage (NCBI taxonomy): Eukaryota > Metazoa > Arthropoda > Malacostraca > Isopoda > Cymothoidae > Ceratothoa > Ceratothoa steindachneri. The sequence goes on from OZ018329.1 coordinate 51,525,245, forward strand.
TTTGTTTGTAATCTAACTAATTCCCATAAAAGCAGTGAAGGATTTTTCGTGTTTTACCCAATAATTTGTTTCTACGCCAACTAATTCCCATATAAGCAGTTCTAACAGTACTGCCGATGTAAGCGTCGCCAGTACAACTTGGACATTTAAATAAATAGACATCATCACTGCTACAAAGAGATAAAACCTTTTAAACTAAAAACCTTCCTATTGTTTTTGTTCGTTAAAACGATTTAGGAATTATTTTTTGGGAAGAACCTTTTCAAAATAGTTTTTTTTCCTTTTAAAACAATCATATAGAAACCCCATTTCAGAAATTGCCAAATATACCGGCATCTTAGGAGCATATATAGAAGGTTGAGGTGGGGGTCAATGCGTTTATCTAAAAAGTTATTAGGACTCTATTATACACCAGAAGGAAATAAATAGTTTATAGAATAGTTTTTAAGAAAAACAAATTTATTGCGTAAAATAAAGTAGGTGGAAGTGAGAGTGAAACTTCTATGCAGTAGTTTTTATAGTGAATATTTTTAATTGAAGTCGCAAAAAATGAAGTAATTTAAACTAAGGACGGTGAAAGTCTTTTTCGGTAAAGGCAAGTTGGATGTTTTCCCTGTTTATCTCGAATGACTAAAAGATCAAGAAAGGGCATCTTATAATTAGATTGTCCTTCAATAGTGAATTTGATGTTTGGCTGTAAAGTGTTTAGATAATTTCAAAAGGTTTGTTACGCGGAGGATCTTCAAAAATTGCAAATGTGTCATCCACCAAACGACGATAAAAAGAAGGTTTGTCTTTTAGATTAAGAAAAAATATTTTTCTTCACCTATGTCGTGAAGAAGTCACCCGTAAGGGGTCCCAATGGGGAGCAAAATGCGACCTCATATATCGGGCAACATACTAATTATTATTAAAGGTGAACCATGATTCTGACAGTTAATTAAGACCTTTTTTGAATTGGCTTTGTGAAAATCTATAAAATATATATTGGGAACGGAATACCTTATCATCATCACTAACTCTATAATTTAAGAAGGAGATTTTTTGAGTATTTGAATAATAATTTCATTTTAGTTTTGTTATGACCTTTTTTATCAAAGTATTTCTAATAATTCTTTTATAATATAAAAAAAAAATGGTGAAGTTCAGAAATAATTATAAGTATCAAAATTTCGTGAAATTTTTAAAACCCAAAGAATTACAAATGGTGAAGTTCAGAAAATTTATTTCTATATATCTTCTTCTTCTATAACTATATTTTAGCAACGTGATATTTTGAAAGGGGAGAAATTTAGTTTAGAGTTCCTTTTTGAAATTATTATAATTGGCGAAGTTCAGAAAATTTATAAAAATTTAACCATGGCTGCTTTTTTTCAGATTTTAAATGTTAATCTTAGTAGCGAAGCGCAAGCTCCCCAAGGAGGGGGAAGTGGCGAAGCCATTGCCTTGTTTAAATAATATTAATACTATAATTGAGTGGAATATTAGTGAATAAAGATTATACCTCATAACTATATGCCATCTTTGACATTAGTAAGTAATTCCTCTTTTAGATAAGAATTTTGTATGGAATATTGATTCTTAGAGAATGGTGACAGAAGATTTACCTCGTATTTGGTTTTTGCGATATGAGGGTAAACAGGAGGCAAGAAGGGGTCTCAGTGGAACACTTGTTTTGGGGGGTTAATTTGGAATTTTTCTGCCCCCCTCAGAACCTTTTAACCGAGGGTTATTCTCAATGGATTTCCAAGTAATAATAATAATAGGTATTTATAATGAGCCCTTCAGGGCTGTTAGCCCTCCCAGAGCGCAGGTTGTGTAGCGAATGTAGAAAAAGTTTAGAGGGGAGAGAAGGCAATTCTGAACAGATGAGTAATTAATTGCGTTACTGCAATAATTTTTCATATATATATATATATATATATATATATATATATATATATATATATATATATATATATATATATATATATATACCAGGCAATGACTTCGCTACTCCCCCCTACTGGGTAAGATTAAAATTTAAAATCTAAAAAAAGCAGCCATGGTTAAATTTTTAGACATTTTTTGAACTTCGCCATTTTGTTTTTTGATATTATAAAATAATTATTAGAAATAACTTAGATAAAAAAAACATAAGTCTAATCAAACTAAGATGAAATTATTATTCAAATCCCCTTCTTAAATTATAGAGTTAGTGATGATGATATATATATATATATATATATATATATATATATATATATATATATATATATATATATATATATATATATATACATATATATTCTCTTGTTAGGCGACTATAGCCTTAACGTATGTTTAATCTGAATATGCAACTATTTAATCCTTCCAGACTTTTCTTCGCAAACGGCAAGAAAAGGCGAAGGAGACGGCGATTAATGACAACAGAAAATATAAATTAGGACACTTTGAGAGGGGAGGGGTCTTTAAATACTCGAGTAATTTTGAGAGTTTATATAACCAAAAGTGTTCCAGCGTAAGGTCTCTTAAGCTTAAATTGCTCAGCGACCGCCAAATGACAGCATTAAAGTTGAGAAGATCTGTGCCTATTTTAATTGTATTTAAATGAGGTTTTCCGTAATCTTTAATTCATATAAATTGGATTCTATATTTTATTAGTCACGGATTTAACTTAAATTTCATTGTTTGTATTTAAAAAAACATTTTACATATTTTAATTGCCTTTTAATTATGTCTTTTCTGTAATCACTTAATCCCAATGTGATTTTTTGTTGTTTATTTTCGATAGTTTAGTTGCCGATGATGGTGTCTGTTTGAAGACCGAAACGTCCGGCCAAGGACACGCTCAGAATTCTCACTTGACTCTTTGCCTTCTTTCTTGACGTTGATTGCCCTACTTTCATAAAGACCAATGTTGGTTTTTAATAACTTATTCGGCAGAGAGATATAAATTGTGTATTAGCCTTGTGTTAACTCGATTTCTCCTTTGTCCTTTAAATTCCAAATTAATTTCTCTCTCTTTCACAGTCCCGATCGACCTTGCGAAACATGCCTTAAAAGCTTGTCTATTCTGAAGATTTTGTGGTCCTCTGCGTAGCCGAGTGGTTGAAGGCTCCCTTTTATTGAGATCAAAGCGGTTGCTCGCTGCCTCAATGGGCACGGTTCGAACCCCACCCCTGTACGGATTTTCGGGAATTAGTAAATAACATTTTCGAAGGAAAATTATCCTGCTTTTCTGTTTTTTGCGGTTTGCTTGATATATATATATATATATATATATATATATATATATATATATATATATATATATATATATATATATATATATAAGTAGCAGAATCAAGTTCAGTGAGAAAACCATTGACATCCTTAGAAGTAGACCAAAAATAAATGTTTGAAATGTTTGTTTCAGATACATAGACAATATCATTTGATGGGGCCTACTTCTAAGGATGGCAATGGTTTTCTCACTGAACTTAATTCCAGAGTTGGGTGGTCCGCTACTTGCGGACTCTCTAAATGGCAGCGGAGTAACGGAAGCGGTTTATATAAGTAAAAAGTAGCGGAGTAGTGGGTAGCGGACTAAAAAAATTCAAAACCGCCTCCTATTTTACGTTTCTTAACAATAAAACCTAGAATTTTGGATGTAATATTCAGTAGTTTTCCTTGAAATTTATTAAAAAATAGTGAAAAGCTGTTTTGGGGGGGCAGCGTTTTACAATAAACAGTAGTGATAGCGGAGTAGCGGGTAGTGGTTTGGCGATTTTGAAATGGTAGCGCTAGTAGCGGTAGCGGTTTCAGCTAGCTAAGGTAGCGGAGTAGCGGATAGGGGTTTCAAAAATTTGGTAGCGGCGCCCAACTCTGCTTAATTCTCTGGTTCCCTCAATTAAATTTACCCTAAAAATTGAGCAAAATGGTGTCCTCCCGTTCTTAGATCTACTAATTCACAGGCCTGAATCTGGATTTAAATTTTCCGTCTTTCGGAAGGCTACGAACGCTGGTGCCTACATTCATTTTTATTCTGGTCATAGTGATAGAGTCAAACGTTCGGTATTTTTAGATCAACTGGAGAATCCGCCGCCCAGATGTCTTGGGCGGCGGATTCTCCAGTTGAGTAATTCTAGTCGGCGGATTCTCCAGTTGGAACATTTGTGGCAAATATGGGATCAACTGGATTCTCCAGTTGATCCCATATTTGTCATATCAGTTCATATCAGTTATATCTTATCAGTTAGTCACTAAGAAAAGACAAAAGATACGATTTGAAATCATAAAAGTTGGAAATACAAATATGTAGTTGATAATATGCGTAGAAATCTCTATAAATATAAGATCTTCGAGAATTTAGAGCTTATAAGTAGTATACTAGTGAATAAGGTGACAGTATTTTTTGCTCATAATTTTTAACCCATGGCAGCTAATAACTTTTACCGAGATACACTCATGCCATTATTAGTACACGAAGTTGCCATGCCCACCATAGTATTTATGCAAAATAAAGGCATTCTCAAGAGCCAAATGAACTGTATTTACTGCAACGAGCAGTTAAATTTGTGTAAGCGTAAATCTTTGAAAGACGGCTATCAGTGGCGTTGTTACAATTGACAGTGCCAAAAGTATAAAGCATGTGTTACTTCAATCAGAAAAGGATCTTATTTCGAGAAGTCCAATTTGAAATTAAGTGTTTGGTTGCACATAATGTATATGTGGTGCATCCAAGAAAGTGTACAAATTGCAGTTAATATGGTGTCGATTTGTGAAAAAACTGTCATCGACATTTTCAATTTTTTTCGTGAAGTGTATCAAAAGTACTTTGAAGAGGCATCTCCAATTCAACTGGGAGGACCTGGAATCAATGTTCAAGCCGATGAATCCTGCTTTGCCCATAAAGTAAAGCACCATAGAGGACGAGGAAATGAAAAACCTATTTGGGTGTTTGGACTAGTGGACACTAGTTTCACTCCAGCTGTTGGCTGCATGGAAATTGTAGAACGCAGAGATTCCATTACGCTTCTTGGAATAATCGATGCTGTTGTACGACCCGGTTCTGTTATTCACACGGATGAATGGAAATCTTATCGTCATATTCACGAGATCTTGAACTTAAGCACAGGACAGTAAATCATAGCATTAACTTTGTAGATTCTCACACGGGTGTGGATACCCAAGCTATTGAGTCATATTGGAATAAACAGAAACAGAAAATTAAACAAATGCGAAGTTGTCGAAGAAATTTATTAGCAACCCATTTAAGTGAAATGATGTGGCGAGATAGGCTTCGAACCAATGCTTTCCACTATTTATGCGAACATATAAGCGAACTATATTCATCATAGGTTTTTACTCTATAAAAAAAGTCAAATCATTCAATCTTTTATAATTATTTACTGTTTATTATGTTAGCTTACATATTTAATTTGTGTATAATAAAGATAAACATTATTTGCTTTTTGCTATTCTATGCCTTTAAATTATCTATATCAGCTCGGGTGGCAGATTCTCCAGTTGAGTATTTCTGGTCGGCGGATTCTCCAGTTGAGTATTTCTGGTTGGCGGATTCTCCAGTTGAGTATTTCTGGGCGGCGGATTCTCCAGTTGAGTAATTCTGGGCGGCGGATTCTCGAGTTGAGTATTTCTGGGCGGCTGATTCTCCAGTTGAGTAATTCTGGGTGGCGGATTCTCCAGTTGGAACATTTCTGGCAAGCTGGGCGGCGGATTCTCCAGTCGATCCGGTATTTACTTCAATGTTTCTCTGAGGGTTGCGGGGAAGTGCGTTCACGTCAAATCCTAGGCATGACAAACTTCATGTCTCTCCTTTCCCTTCTTTACCATCCTGTAAAAGTAAAAATATATACTTTATTATTCTTTTGGCTCACAAATAAATTTAATAGCTTAAATATTTATGACATTTAATATTTTACTCCTTAAAACAAACAATTTTCTTACTTTCCAAAGTATGCTATGTAATTTTCACACATTCTCATAGATTCTGTCACACCCAACCTTTTTTGTTTTCATGAACTGTGCGCTTCTGGGGAGTGATCGCAGCCTCTTGATGCCAATTCTCTTCTGATGTGTTCACGATGGTATCTAGAACTGAAATGAGAGCACATCTGTGAATCCCTGTATAAATATTTCTAAACTAATATTCCAGAAGGTTCTAGAAGTTTCCAGGGGTGTGTTCTGTCAAGTTCTGGAACATTCATGAAACTTCATAACATTCTAGTAAATTCTAGATATTTCTCATTAAATCTAGAATGTTTTGGAAGGTTTCCTAAAACAAATATTATTCTAATTTTTTCCCGAAATTAATAATAGTCTAGCATTATTTTCCAAATGGGCTAATTTAAAAATTCAATTCCCTACCTACATAGTATAATAATAAAAATACTACTACCTCCAATAATAACAACATCAATAATAGTAATAATAAATCTAATAATACTAAAACAATAATAATATTACGACTACTACTAAAAATAATAATATTAATAGGTGTGTTCGTTGTAGCTAAATAAAATGACGTAAGAAATGAGCGGCATCTGTCGGTTTCTCGGCAACTGATATCGGACCAAGCCTGACGAACGGATGGCACCGAGTGCCATATAGGTAGGTATTATGTAGATGCTTTGGCCGCAGTAATAAGCCTCATAAATAAGAGGCAGGAGACATTAAGTTGTCCCCCTTCGACAATCAATTATGGGTTGTAAAATGCTCAAGGAAATTAGGGGGGGATTTGTTTATCTCCGCACCGCTACCCTCGATCTGTCAATTTATTAGGTTCGTCCCACTTCGCCGATGTGCATTTGATGTTTAGCCAGATGTTAACTGCTTGGTGTCCCCGCCCCTTATTGGTGAAGAGGGTCCTGGTCCAAATCCATTTCGCAACTACTTTAAGGGGTGAAAGTCGGTTGATCCCCTCTCTCTCTCTCTCTCTCTCTCTCTCTCTCTCTCTCTCTCTCTCTCTCTTCGTATCGAACTACGAGCAAAGAGATTTCAAGTTCTTGCAATGCTGTGCAGGTCGACTTGCATTCCTTATAAGTGGAGGCGGGTTGTAAAAGGAGTGATGCGGAGAAGATGACGTAATAGTGTTCGTCGTTATTTGTTCGTATATTCAAGCCCCCGCCTACTTTTATTCGTATATGTTCAGAGAGGGGGAGGGGAGGCATCATTGAAACCTTTTAAATATTTGGGTTTGAGGAGTTGAGCTGTTGTTGTATCTGGTCTTCTCTTTCGCATTTTCTTTGGATCCCGGAAGAGGATATTGTTGTTATTAATAATAATATTCGTATTACTTCCTGCAGGAATTTAATCTGTTTAGTTGGTTTTAGAGTGTATCAGTTCGTAGATTTGGGCCTCTGTAACCCATGGTGCGAACTTCCTTCTCCTGATGTTGACTGGCTCAGTCGCTGCGCCCCGTAATGGCATCGTCAATTTAATGGTATTATTATCATTTTCATATATTCATTTTCTTTTGTTGTTTTTTCTTTGTTGTCTCAGGAATAAAAAAAATAATGGGGATTTATGGATGCTAGCTGTTTCTGTACTTCTCCGTTAATTATTCTTTGTTGCTGCTATTTCATATTCGATGAATATTAGTTTAATCTAAATAAATGAAGAAAATGTATAAATCCAACGAGGATGTGCTCTGTTAGGATTGCAGAGGCTATTGCAAGTCTTACACGTGTGTCTGTGTGAGCGTGCATGAACGCATGTATGTCAAAAGAGAATAGTTTGGATTTTCTCCCGTGTTGGGTTCTCCCCTCCCCCCTCTCTATGGCCCATTCTAGGCTATTGAAGACAGAGCTAGTGGTTTACGGTTTATGAGTATTTATGGTTGGTGAGGGTGTTGTGAGCTTAGGACCGTCCTGGACAGATGGACGAATATTGCCCTTCTCCACCTCCTCGGCGATTTGCACAGTGGACACGGTGGTTTATGGCTTTACTATGGGTAGAGGGTGCTTGGATTCGGACACCTTCCCTTGACTCCTTTTCCCTAATCATATCCCAACTCCCCCCTTTCCCTTTCCTTGAAAACCCCCTTGCAGGAGGGACACACGGCCACTATTCATCTATTCATCACAAGCTGTCGGAAGAAACAACTCGCTGAAACCCCTATCTACCCGAACTCCTGGTCTCTGGGCAGGGACTCTGCCGGACTGAAACCTTCTGAAGTGTGAGGCGCCGCGGACGACTTCTCCTCGCAAGTAAGGTCCTTGCCCGGGTTCTCCTGCCAAGGTAAGTTTCGATACCCTCTTTCTCGCATTGGTTCTGCGAGTTCCCTCGAATTCCCATCAAACTCTGTCTCCCCTTTGTCCCCCTCTCTCGCATAAATTATTTTAACCTTTGGTTATTCAACTCTTAACCTTCTACCTATTTCGGAACCAACAAACTTCTCTCAAACTCCCCTCAAACTCTCAAACTACCCTTAAACTAAACTCTAACTAACGAGAGCATTCGGAACTAAACATCGTTTCGAATAAGTTCTCTGGAGAGATCACTCTACTTTACAAATCAATTGGACACAAATGTTTCTTAACTTAAGCGCTACCATCTTGCTTAGCTTTGCCCTACTTTCGGGGTAATAATTCTAACAGCTCACTTAGGAGTAGAATTGCAAGCAACATCCAAAGACGAAGAATAGAACAAAGTTACGATATTATTACCAAATAATTCCAGGACTAACTTTAGGAGGACCTTATCAATTATATCATTCGAAAGTGAATGTAAAACAACACAAGGGTTTCAAATTTCGTTAGAATCGGCCGAATAGTTACGATTGTAATGCCAAATAATTCCCGGGCTAACCTTTAGAGAACTTTGGCAATCCTATCAGTTGAAGAAGAAGGTAAAACAACATAAGGGTTTCAAATTTCGTTAGAATCGGCCGAATAGTTACGATGCTATTGCCCCCAAACTCATTGAAAAGTAAAATGGTTACCATCCAACCCATCAGCCTACGGACCGGCATAGTAACTTATAGAATAACGTACACGCGACTAAATAAAAGAGAAAAGAATGGTTTAATAATGATACGGGTAGTTAGCAACCTTAATTCTGAACAAGGGGCCGGGTACTGCAAATTACAAATCTAAATCCCATTGCATGAAAACAGCAACAAAGAAGAAAAGCGAATACTCCTCTATTTGTCTTTTTATTTCAAGATTTACAGTCTTATATTAAATAAAAAAAACTCTTGTTTCTGTAATTTTGCTGTTCAATGTGACCAATCCAACAACAATTTTGTACTTTGCCTACGTGGCAATTGTATTCATAAACAACGACGCTACAGCGGGATACTGAATAGAGGTAGATTCTAATGAGCATACAAAAGATTCTTTTATCGCGTTATTTGGGAAAATGAGGTGATGGGGGGGGGGAGATGGTCATCAAAACAATCAAGATTTCCTGATTTAGAATTTTTTATTGGATGCAATCAACATTTACGACGAACCGTGGGCGCCAGAGCAATCTAGCCAGCCTCTAAAAGAGCATGCAATAATACACTCAACCAGATGATTTTACATAAGTCAAAAAGTAAGGTTTAAACCAATTGTAGAATATTTGTTTGGATAAGAAACGCGACCATTATTCAGGTATATCAAAATAGTGGGTTAAGGCGAAGCTTAGAAATCATGAGTCTTTAAACTCTAATTTTTACCTCGATGTTCTCCTATTTACCTAAACGTTTTTGAATATATTACTGGATTGGACTTCGCAGTGGTCTAAAAGGATCAGCTTGCGAAATAATTTAGGCCCATTTGTTAACTAATCCGTGTATGGTAAAAGATTTTCAGATCAAGTTTCAAAGTAGGTGGGCAACACTTACACAAGACCAACTCTAAGTGCCACCTAATTTATATTCATTCTTATTATATATGCTTAAGAAGGTAGTAAAATTCTTTTGTTATACTTAGGCTAATTTCATATTCAACAATACTCGTAGTGACATTCCAGTAACCACTCAAAACTTAGTAGTTTTTGGAGTTATGATGATTAGAAGGAAGTAGTTGATATTTTTCTCTCGGTACAATGCTAAATGAGTCTTTATTTTTTAGATCTGTAGTGGGCGGGGGATTCTTGTTTATAATGGTTAGAGGGAAGGGTAATTAAGGAATCAAGAAGGCAGTGTGAGCTGATTGGCTTCCATGACTACGTGTTAGACTCCCATTTTGTAATTAATTTCATGAATTTTGACAAATTAGAGGCTTACAAGTTCTCCTTAAGGACAAATCAACGAGTCAGGTTTCTGGGGCATAGTCAATTGATTCTATGTGGTAGTATTTGCCACCTCTAACCTTTTTGATTATTGCGGTTCCTCCATAACCATGCATTTTTATGTTCAATTTTTCTCCGGTGCGAAATATTCCCGACTAAATTCTCACTCCCCTTCCCCTTACCCCAAGTCCCATCTCCCCCTCCCCCAATGAGAGGTATCCACTTCCCCGCCTCATTGACTAAAACTTGCCTACCTATTTGCCTTTTTCATTCTTGCGTTTTAACAAGTTACCAAAATGGTCATGCACCCACTTCCCCCTCATTTAAAGCATGCCAATTCCTCGTTCACCCATGCACACCCTATTCCCGCAAACCACCGCCCTAGGGGCGAGGTCATGATATTTTTTTCCCGATTGTTATTATGGTCCCGATGTCTGTTGTTATGGGCTGCTAATAGTGCTGGCGTGCGCGGGATTTGGTATGACGTCATCGCGATCAGCTCGCCGTCTTTGGGGCTAGCTAGGCCTTGAGGCCCTTACGACCACGCCAATATAAGATCAAAGAAAAATTAATACATATGAGAGGATGCACTCTATGTTACTGAGTATTTATAGGGTCCTTAATGGAAAATAAGGTAAGATCACTTTACTGCGCATTAACCAAGACGCCGTTGCTCGAGACTGCCCCACTGGCGAGATAATTAATGCAAAACGGGCCAGAATAGGGCGATGAAGATCACGAATAATAAAATTGAAGAAAAAATACAGGGACAATAAAAATGAAAATGAATGCAAGATGATGAAAATAAAACGATAAATATAACCCCCAAATAAACGTTATAAGATGGTGTATTTGAAAAAAAAAGAATTAATGAGCAAGTACGTATAAAAGAGAACAGGTCGCATACGAATTAATAAACCAACCCTCCTTGGGTTCTTTCAAATAAATTTACCCATTAATTCAACTTATGAGGGCCTTCGATAATTTCCTCTGATTTTTTCGGCCGCTCCCATCGATCGCCGCCTCCCCCTTGGCAAAAAGAGGTGGCACTTCTCGTGTGCAGGCTCTCTTGTGTCACTATTAGTTTCTACCCACCATAAGGGGTATAAATAAGAAATGAGGTGCTTCTGAAGTGAGTTAGTTTCCTGAGCGCTTTGACGCTCCATCTCAGGACACCAAATTTAGCCTAATTGGTCCGAGCTGAAAAAAAGAACTCACTTCCATTAACAGCGTCTGACGATCGTCAATGCAAAAGGAGCTATGAAATTATCTCAAGTTATTATGGTAATTTTGAATAAGAAGAGCGCACGGGTTTTAGGCTTCTAAATTATATTATACTTCTTCGTATCGTTGTAATATTATCCTAAGAGTAATATTTTGATGGCGGAATGGGGTTAGTAGCCCTTAAAAGCCATGAAAAGTCAATATTTTAACCCTCGCTGAAAACAAGAGCTGATCTCCATCAACAGCGTCTGACGATCGTCAATGCAAAGAAGCTATGAAATTACCTAAGTTATTATGGTAATTTTGAATAAGAAGTGCGCACGAGTTTTAGGCTTCTAAATTATATTATACTTCTTCGTATCGTTGTAATATTGTCCTAAGAGTAATATTTTGATGGCGGAATGGGGTTGGTAGCCCTTAAAAGCCATGAAAAGTCAATATTTCAACCTTCGCTGAAAACAAGAACTGATCTCCATCCACAGCGTCTGAACGATTGTCAATGCGAAGGTGCTATGGAATTACCTCAAGTTATTATTACCCTCACAGTTACGAATAGTCACCATTCATTACCATACTGAACCATATAAGTACACGAAAAGTTTTCTCGCCAGCCTTATGGATTAAAAGGTTGGATTTCTACGCTAGTCGCGTATTGTGGACGAGCTGAATCTGACTCGTGAGCACAGCTTCATCCACATAATTCATAGCACACGGAGCCAATCACAACATAGTTGTCTCTTACTATCTTCGCACACAAACATCACTCTTCCGTCCACGAATCTTTCCACACTCCATTGATGCAAGCTATTGTCATTCTCATCATAATGTAAGTTTCTTTATGCGGCCGTGGTACCATCGCCCATGACTGTAAATGGAGACGGGGTAGGAGGAGGATGTAACTAACTAACCGTGAGGTGGGGAATCGAAGCTTGTCTCCAAACGTACCTATAAAAATCATGGAGTAGTGCTTTTTCCTTAAGTCCTTTTTCTTACGGAGATTTGAGGGTAATACTTCAGATTCGGGGCGCACGGTAGATGGCGCTGTTAGTCGGCTACAATTTTGGGCTACAGCATATCTCTTATGACGTCAGACGGTAGCCTCAGATGTGACCAATCACTGCGTTATATTTTTTTGTTCTTTTGGGGATTTGTAACTTTTAATATATTATTTACTAAATATCTGCGCTCTGCTCGTTTATAGTCTTTTTCTAAGTTAGGTAAGGTTTATTGATGTCTTTTATTGTTTTTTGTTTTGTTTTCGTATTTTTTGTTTACTGCGAACGATAACAGCTTCTTACTGGCAACATCGTAGCTTATAAATAGGACCCGTTTTGCAAATGTTTTTCTTTCGTTATTGTGTTTTCGTGCTCTCCATGTGCTTCTTTGTTATTCGAATTCGGCTTTACTTTGTATAATCGCGAAAAACTTTTAGATTATCTAGAGGCGCATAAACTAATCAAGAAACCTATAGAAGTAAGAATGGTTTATTATTAGGTTAGGTTTTTCTGCCAGTAAAAAGCTGTTGAGGAGAAAAAAAACTTCCCAGTAAATTCAAGGGGACTGCTCGTGGGGGAGATATCACTGCAGGGAGACCACCCTGCGATGATCCTGAGTTTCAATCAATTAGGGGGGAAGGGTCTGGGGGGCGCAGCCCCCAGTATATACTCATATACAAAAAAATATTACGCCGTGATTGTTCACATCTGACGCTACCGTCTGACGTCATAAGAGATATATTGTAGCCCAAAATTGTAGCCGACTAACAGCGCCATCTACCGTGCGCCCCGAATCTGAAGTGTTACCGATTTGAGTTCATAATTTTGATTGTCACAACTTTTTGTAAACACTTCTCCATTGAGCTCTCGAAAGGGGCTTTCTTGGCGCATTAACCCTTTACTGCTGTCGATACGTTCCCGTTTCTTTCTTTCCTTACTACTTTTATCTTTTCTACTTACTTATTTTTTTTCATTTGCAATCTTTATTCGTCTTCCGAGCGAATAGGTTTTCATTTGATTACGCCAAATTTGCTAAAAAGAATCAAGCTTTGTTTTTATACTAGCCTAGTCTACTAAACTCGAAGCCTAGGTATGTCTTAAGCCAAACCCAAGACTTAAATTTCGACCTACTTTAGTCGTTATTTCCTGGGCTATTAATTTTGCATTATTATCGTTAATTTAATGTGTTTTATCTTTAAATGAGGAATATTATGGAAGCGACAAAAGACCACATTCGCAACGGTATGCTTTGGGAGTTTGGAAAAGGCAACAATGATACGTTAACAGCAGAAAGTTTGTTTCAGGTATACGGTGAAGGAACAATTAGGGTGAACCAATGCCAAACATGGTTTCAGAATTTTGGTTCTGGAGACGTTAGTGTCAACGAGGAAACCTGTTCAGGATGACCAATGGAATCTGATAAAGATATTTTTAAAATAACAGTAGTGGAAGAAAATCTGACTGTAACTATTGAACCAGCTGAAAAACTGCATTCAACTCATTACACTACGCATCATCATTCAAAGAAGACACGCAAGGATTCACAATTGGGACAATCGATTCCTCACGACCTGTTAGAGGTACGTTTGTAACAAGGAATCATCCTTTGTTCAACTCTCCTTTCTTGACTAAAAGTGAACCATATTTAATAGGATTGTTACAGGAGAGAAAAAGTGGGTTATGTACGGAAATATTTAATTTTCTAGGCAATAGATTAGTCCTGGGGGAAACAAATGACCTAGCCGAAACAGGGGTCTTATTGACGAAGTATTCTTTTGCGAGTTTGGTGAGATATGAGTTGCATAATCCATTTTAAACTTCTTAACCTAAATCAGACTATCACCAATAAGGTTTACTGTGTTCAGTTGGAGCATTTACATGTAGCATTCGAAGAAAACAGGCCGGCATTAATCAAAATAGAAGAAAAGTGGTCTTTCATTAAGAGAACGCACGACCTTATATCGCAAGAGACCATACAAAAGCTTAACAATTTCTATTGGGAACATCTGAGTCATCCGCCGATCTTACTCGACTAAACCCGAGCAGATTACCTTCTTTTAAGAGTTTAGCGAATCACCTGAAGGGAATGAAGATGTCAACACCAAAAGAGTTCGAAACAATCTTAAAGAACTTTTTTTTAATCAAAGTCATCGATTCTTACAAACATAATATTGAAAAGTTAGTAGAAAGATAAGACTAGTGGTAGAAACTGGTAGAATTACATTACTTATTCAATTAATGAATAAATAATTATTTAAATATAAATAACTTCGAAGAGTTGTTTGATTTCTATCCCTAAAATAATGATAAACATAAAAAAAATGCTACATTACTTATGGGCTGACCTTATTCATCCTTTGCCCATATTTAAACTTTCCCCTTTTCCAAAATTTATTGAGATGGATATTCTAATCGCTTTTCATTCTAGAAAATAAACTACTGAAAAAAAAGAAGAATGATACGATAATACAAAATTTTTTGTCTTAGTTATTTGGCTCCGAATTTTAGAAAATCCTTCATGACTATAAGAGGGAGCAATTCTCGCTCACTTCGGGCAGTTTTGAAGAGGCGGCAGCTGGTGGAAAATTGGCGAGAATTGGACGGCAATGGAGTATGAATTTTAATACGAAACTGATCCGTTTCCAGGAATATAAATTTGTTTATTTAGTAAGACTACATTTGGGTATGGATTTTAACAAGAAATTGATCAAATTTTAGGAATGTCAATTTTATATATATATGTATATATATATATATATATATATATATATATATATATATATATATATATATATATATATATATATATATATATATATATACCAGGCAATGGCTTCACTACTAAGATTAAAATTTAAAATCTAAAAAAAGCAGCCATGGTTAAATTTTTAGAAATTTTCCGAACTTCGCCAATTATAATAATTTTAAAAAAGAACTCTAAACTAAATTTCCCCCCTTTCAAAATAACTATAACGTTGCTAAAATATAGTTATAGAAGAAGATATATAAAAATAAATTTTCTCTACTTCATCATTTGTAATTCTTTGGGTTTTAAAATATTCACAAAATTTCGATACTTATATTTATTTCTGATATTATAAAAGAATTATTAGAAATAAATTTGATAAAAAAACATAAGTCATAACCAAACTAAGATGAAATTATTATTCAAATACTCAAAGAAATCCCCTTCTCAAATTATAGAGTTAGTGATGATGATGAAGACAGGGGAAGGATTAAACTCAGACATCTCTTCCAGATTTTTTTTACATGTGTAGCTATAGAAATTGGTGAAATTAGGGAGAGTGTAAATGTGTGAAACCAAGACAACCTACCTTCCTTATAATTAATTTAATTTTACTAGACGTGTTTTGTTTTTATTCCATCTATTCATGCATAAGATCTCTTCGTTCTGCTTGCCTCTTTTATTCATATTTTAATCCATCTACTTTGAGAACTACCTGAGGCGCGAAATAAGGATACGTTCAGGAGATTTACATTCTCTAAAGGTCCGCTGAGAACCGAATTCATCAGTACACCGACTCGGAGCTTAATTAAGAGAAGCTCATCTAAACAAACAAAGGCTGTCTGATATGAGAACCGTCGCATTTCAGACACCCCAGCTATTGTTCCAATAGTATGGGTAAAAAGGTTGACTAGGCATCAGATAAATATATTTGACTACCTTAAATATAAATTCTGTTATCTATACTTCATTTTGGAACTAAACTACCGAAGAATAAGCATACGCCACGGCGCCCTCCTGGGGCAAGGCTCTGCTATATTTGAATAGGAATACCAGTAACTCCTCATCTAGCTCACCCAAAACTAAAAGCCAAGAAACCAGAGCAACCACCAGCATACGAGAAAGTAAACATTGCAAAACCGCTTATATCGAGGTCGAAGTTACGCTCAGAGACTCCACTGTTCTACCTTAATTTCACTAGACTTTCCTGAGTCTTGACACCAGTCTTGGTACCGCCACTTCTTTCTATGCTAGCAGAGGACAGGAGTAACCAGTTTTACGCCTCAAGTTGAAGCTACTTCCCTCGCCTGCCGACCGTTCGAGGAGGATTCTTTAACCGGTGATTTTTTGACGTGTCGTCTACTACCGTTTTCGCTTCGTATCGTGCCTCACCAGCTTGGTCTATTACCACTTCCTAAAGACCAAGTTACGACTCATAAATCTTCTGTCTCTCCGTTATCGTCATCTGAACCTCAACATGAAATCACTGTCTCTCCTGCCCGCCCCTATATAACAGTCTCAGCCCGTAGATCAGCCGTTGTCAACCGGCGTATCACTCTCTACTTTTCCTCCCATTTTCACTTTACTCCATCACTGACTCCATCACCATCGGTGATAGCGTTCACTCTCTATTTCACTTCCATATTTGCAGTAGGCTATTTCTAACCATTGCTTATCCTTGTCCATTGTAGTCATCGTGGCTTAACAATGTTCATCCGAGACTATTCAGCTATTTATTCATTCTGCATCTGGCAATCAAGCGGCTTTTATTGATTGCAATTTAAACCGTTTTGCTCCTTTACGTTAAATTTCTCTTAATTACTACTGCATTTTTTCTACTGTATTGTAAATAAATTTTAAAAACTTGGGACTATCTCTATTGCTTTAGAGAAAGTAGTTGCAGGTCACTAGGTTTATACCTTCCTTAAATAGTGTCAGCTTTAAATTAATCCCCAGTCAACTCAGCCAAGGATGGACGGAGAAAAACGTGATGAGATCTCCGCAATTTGACATGTCCTCACTCGTAATTAAACGATTTAAGCTGTGTAAGCTTTTAGTCAATCGCATTTCAGTGTTAAAATCTACGCCACCTCTGAGTGAGGTAGCAAGATCGAATCAGGATGCACCAAATTTTTCTTAAATTGTGAATTTATGTTTTCAAGCCGATTCTGTAGCGTTTGTCAGCCTACTGAAAATTACTTAGAAAAGGCTTAAGAAATGACCATAGGTGGGCGCGATAACGAAAAAATGTATCACGATCACCGATAAATCGATAACGATAACCTTATCGGCGATAACCGATAACCGATAAATCCAAAATTATAATACAATATTGATTATTGACTATATATAGCGTTATTTTATAATACAACAGTAAGAATATTTGAATACCCTTTCTTAGTTTCTTACCTGGTGAGGCTCTCCTTCATCTCCTCATAGGTTTTGAGGATCCTCCTCCCCAACTCGGACCTACCTATTTCTGCCTCCAAGGCACGCGCGGCTCGTCCCTGTGCTAAACTGGAACTAAAAACTGAAATTATCGATTATCGCTAGTTTGGAACCAAAAGTATCGGCGATACCGTGAATCGATAACGCGGGAAAAAAATATCGGATAACCGATAACCCGATCTCGTTTTCGCGATAACGCCCACCTATGGAAATAACTTCATTAAATTGTGTTATATAATGACAACCGTTTAATTCCTAAAATGATTTAACCGTAAGGGAGTTTTTACGTTACAAAATAATAAGGACGCCATTAGAGCATAATTTTTATAACATATAACTTGTAAATTAACTGACGGGGCAGTTCGATATAATTGTGTGCCTAGGTTAGGTTAGAGCAATTTGAACTAGATTGTTACATTGTTTAAATGTAAAAGAACCCTTCTAGAACAGGCCGAGAAACGTAGGGCGATCGTGGGAAGTGAATAATCTCGGAATCTTCCTCTATTTATACAATGGTGGCTGTAGAAGTATAAATACCACGTACATTAGTGTACGCAGAAATACTCCGACACACGCTGCGTGTCCCTCCCGTATTCCAAATTCGCCTTTCGCCTCGAATTCCCTCCGCCCTTTTCGTGCCTTTGAGACAACCAAATTCGCGGCCGGTCGCACAGGAAAATGTCTGCCTCGAAGAACACCTGCTAGCCGACGAAGGTCCGAGTTTTCGCGCCGTCGTAAACTGCGACGTGGAGCGAAGGTGTGAAAGATTTACCCTGTCTGGCAGCAGATGAAAAGGTCTTTCACGCAGCGATACGGATTTTATGAGAATTCGGTGCTCTCTCGATTTCTGCTCGTGAGGAAAATAAAAGGGAAACTTCTCCCTGAAGTCAGGCAAAAGACCTTGGACCTACGTCGAGTGTGTGGAGCTTGTTCCACAACGGAAACAGTTCGCCCATTGTAAGAAAGAAACTTCGGGGAATTTGTGTGTTGCCGTCACGTTACTTGTAGGTGCCAAACTTCTCGCAGCCCCTTCCCCCCCATTCAGAGTCTGAGGTTACACAGGACCTCCCTCTGCGGACTACTCTAGACATAGCTAGGTAATCGGTTTTGGCTACCAACTCCAGGAGCCAAATAATCGGACAGGCACTTCGAGGGAGAAGTCCGATTTGAGCCACAGTTTGGCTCCCCTTCGTGATCCGGCATAGGATCATTATATCACCATTCTAGGATTTCCTTCTCATTCGGTAACCTCGGACGGCCGGACTAAGTGCGATCATCGTCACCAGAAAAGGAGCTTTACCGTCATTCTCAAAAAAAATGCTTACGAACTCAAAGGTATCGTTAAAGGGAATTATCCCCTCCCCTAACTTCACCAGTTTATTCGTTAACTAGAATTCCCATCCCGAGCTCATAACCTCGAATATTAGAAGTGATTAGTTCAGTACTTAATTCAATAATATTATTCCATTCATTCTGTCGGATGCTATTAAGACGCAAGCATCCTAGTGAGTAATTTTCAAGTATAATCCCCACGACATTATGTAGACTTGCTTATTAAGTGCAAAGATTAATTTTATTTATACCTATATACGCTCTTTCATATATCTAATTTATGTACATTAAAGATTATTTTTGTATTTGTGTGTTTAACTATTTTGGACGATCCTTTGGCAATTAATAAGCAATCCACTCGGCTTAAATCTCAATATTACACCGGTCTACCCATGACTGGCTTTTACTGAGTAGGGACACACTCAGCGAACATTATCTTAATTTGGATCAAAAGGGAAGCACCGGCGTTATTCTTATTCACCGGAAGTGGCTATGGTAGGTGTATTGGATACAGTTCACCTCCGTTTCACCTTAGCGGGAATAAAATATATGTCCAGGAAGTGGGACTGGGATTACCCACTTACTAAACCTCGACAGTGGCCTATTTTAAAGAAAGAGTGAAATATCACTTGAAACACTCCTAGGCACTGGGCCGTATGATGACTTCGCATAGTCCTCCTGATGACTTCGCATTGAGCCTTCTGATTATTTTACGCTGGGCCTTGTGATGGCTTTGCATTGCGACATCTGCTGACTTCGCATAGTCCTTCTGCTGTCTCCTCATTGGGCCTTCTCTTGGCTTTGCTTAGTCATTCCGATCGCTTTGCATTAAGCCGTCTGATGGCTTTTGCATTGAGCCTTCTGATGGTTTTACGTTAGATATTGTGATGGCTTCGCATTGGGCCTTCTTCTGGCTTCGTAATGTATTTCTGATGTCTTTGCATTGAGCCTTCTGTTTGCTTTACGCTGGGCCTTGTGGTGGCTTTGCTCGCGGCCTTGTGATGGCTTCGTATTTGGTCTTCTGCTGGCTTCATATTGGGCCTTATGCTGGCCTCGAATTAGGCCTTCCGCTGGCTTTGTATAGTCATTCCGATGGCTTTGCTTTGAGCCTTCTGATTGGCTTTTGCATTGAGCCTTCTGATAGCTTTACGCTATACCTTGTGATGGCTTCGCATTGGGCCTTCTCCTGCCTTCGTATAGTCCTTCTGATGGCTTCGCATTGAACCTTCTGGTTGCTTTACGCTGGGCCTTTTAATGTCTTTGCACGGGGCCTTGTGATGGCTTAGCATTGTGCCTTCTGCTGGCTGGCTTCGCATTGGGCCTTCTGCTGGCTTCGCATAGTCATCCCGATGGCTTTGAATTAAGCCTTCTGATGGTTTTTGCATTGAGCTTGTGATGGCTTTTCATTGAGCCTTCTGATGGCCTCGCATAGTCCTTCTGACGGTTTAGTATTGAGCCTTCTGATTGCTTAGCGCTGGGTCTTGTGATGGATTATTTCGGGGCTTTGTGATGACTTAGCATTGGGCCTTCTGCTGGCTTCGCATAGTCCTTCTCCTGGCTTCGTATTGGGCCTTTTGCTCTCTTCGCATAATCAATCCGATGGCTTTGCATTGAACCTTGTAATGGCTTTACACTAGACCTTGTGATTGCTTCGCATTGGGCCTTCTGCTGGCTTCGCATAGTCCTTCTGATGGCTTCGCATTGAGCCTTCTGATTGCTTTATGCTGGGCCGCGTGATGGCTTCGCACAGGGCCTTGTGATGGCTTTGCATTGAACCTTGTGATTAATTCACATTGGGCTTTCTGATGGGGTGGGGGCGTCGTGTTGTTTGGAGACCCGCTGAGATTGACCTTTTTTTAGTAAGATTTACCCAAACGGTAGGCAACGAGGACATCCCAGGTCTCATTTAACCTATTACAGTCCTTCCCCCAAAACGGGGGGAGTATATAATTTATAGGACATGAATTTTTCATATTCATGCGCTTTTTCTAAAAAAAATCACTTTAAATTATTTTAAAACTATTTTAGCTTATAATCTGCCATAATTTGTGAAAAAATATATTAAAAAAATTGTGTTAGTCAGTTAAGAACAGCTTTTCAACCATCAGAAAATAATCACACACAATAACACACCAATTGGCTTTTTATGGGCAGATACGAGAAAGCAGATGAATGAGTGAATTAACAAAAAATCAAAAAGTCTCTGACCATTTGGCTACCATAATATTTTGTGACCAAGTCTGTTTTAAATGGTCGCGTATAGGTTTAGAGATTACCCAAGGAAAGGTTCAATAAATACATAACCAATTAATTATCAAATATGGTCGATTAAATGTTCACCATTTGAGAATATCGCTGATATCTTTCTTCAATGTTAAACATTCATAAAATACATTTTTATTCAAGGAATTATGCTACTATTCACTAGTTGTTAGATTGAAAAAAAAACAGCTGCCTGTTCACTGACGATGGGGGAGAGAGTGGGAGAGAGCAACAGCGGTGTCAAATGACCTTGACCAAGTCTGTCTCATGACATGAACCACGTAAATCGCATGTTGGCAATATTAGACAAGATCCTACGGAAAACGGTTTCCCCTAAACAGCAAAATGAGGAGAATTGGTGAATCGTTGGCGCAATTCATGTTTAGAAATACCGAAATTACAACTTTAAACCTCAAAACGAAATTTTGCATCTAAACCAACTAAGAAAAGTAAAAAAAAAAGAAGTTAATAATGCAATTGTTCAACAAGTCATTTCATAGTTTAATTTTCTAAATATTTCAGAGCAGAATGTAAGGTAGGCTTTTAATTCTGACAAGCCTAAGAACTTTCTCTTTCTCGGTCATGGCTAGATTCCATCTTTAAGGGAGTTCAGCCAGGTCTGAACAAAAACGGTGTTTAGCCTTCTGAGTTCTGACACAAGAGTCGTGTCATTTAGATTAATTAGTTTGATTCATTTAATTCGCAAACGATTCATTTCTCAATTCAATAATTTTCTCTTATGATTTCCTTCTGTAATTGCATCTTCTTCTGCAGTCACATTTCCTTCTGCAGTTGCATTTCCTTCTGCATCGCATTTCCTTCTGCATGGCATTTCCTTCTGCAGTTGCATATCCTTCTGCAGTTGCATTTTCCCATTGCAGTCGTATTTCCCCGGGACAATGAATATGTGATTTATGCGGGAGGGGGAGGGGGTAGAGTTGGACCAGTGGAACGAACCATTTAAGTCGTGTGGTCACAACGGCTTCGAGGTTATCTTTTAATATTTCTTGCTGATGAAAATTGGGACACACAAATACTTTCACACAATCACACAAATACATGACAAAAAATATCTTCAAAGGATTTCTCCCAATATGGAAACGACTCAGGCCATTATTCAAAATTCTGGAATAACTCACTTTATGACTTATTCATTTCATATATATATATATATATATATATATATATATATATATATATATATATATATATATATAATTGACTTTTTTTAACCCACCACTAGACCCACCACTAGAGCTTGTAGCCCCCAATTGTAGATATACGTCACTCCATTTTAGGGTGCGATTTTCTTGAGAAGGTTTTGCTGATCTTTGATTTAAGAGAACGCACTCAAAAGAGACCAATTTCGTAGATCGTCCTTTACGGAGCCAATTCTTTTTATTCACCGTTATTTACCTTGACCTCGCCGATTCATGAGCCTCACTCACTACTTGCAATAAACAATCGATTATCTGCATACCCAAAACAATTCACATACAATCCCTTAAAGTTTTATCATAACATATTTACTATATATCCTAACAAGAAATCTGTATCTACTGTTTTCATATAATTTAGAAATAGGTTCGACAAATTTCCACATAGGAGATTGCTGCAAAAGGTAAAGGAGCTTGGAATTTCCGGCAAAGCAGCATATTGGATTGAAGATTGGCTTGGCAGCCAAAAACAAAGAGCAGTTTTAAATGGATCTGCATCGAAATGGGCCTCATTAGCAACTGGAGTACCACGGGGCTCACTGCTTGGACCACTGATTTTATTATATATATTAATGACATGTGGGAAGACTTAGAAGCATTTCTAAGTTTCCTGAAGATACTAAACGGTTAGCCACCGTGGCTAATCAGTAGAGCTTGCTCAACTCTAAATGGGCTTGAAAATAATAGATAAATGATCTGAGGCTTCATAGATGTCATTTAATGTATTCAAAGAAGTACATTGTTATGCATATAGGGTACATAAATCAGAGAGAAGAGTAGACATTACAAGATTGTACAACGGAAACATCAGAAAACGAGAAAGATCTAGGAATACATGTCACGATTGACTTAAAATTTTCGTAACAATGTGTAAATGTAGAAAAGAAAGCAATGAAGATACTTGGTTACATCAAAAGGCAGGTTTAACTTAGAAATCGAGATATCATCTTTCCCTTGTATATGCAAATCACTTGGGCTATTGTGCATAAACGTGGGCACCTTCCTTCAGGTAAGACATGAAGATTATCACCCCTTTAGCAGCTATGGGACCGGAAATAATATGAGAAAATAGTCCTAAAAATGATGAAACTAGGCTCATTAAACTCAACTTATTCTCATTGGAGACAACAAGACTGCGAGGACAACTAATAATCAGCGTCGACAAAATTTACCTGGGGTTGACAATCTGGATTATATGAAGCTGTTATCTGTTTGCAAAATCCTACTCCTGGTAATAGTAGGTAGGTAGGGAACGCCATCTATTTCTTGGCCAGGAAGGATCCCCGATCGGATAAAGAAAACCACATAAACATGACAATTGCTGGTGAACCCGGGGGAAATAGGAACCACTCCTTGTTTGTTAGTGGAAGGTGCCATGGTGTATGTATATTTTTAAACCGACCAGAGATCAGGTAGGAACCTTCATCACCCCGTCAGGGGTATGTGGATACAGCTATCCATCAGCATGATGCCTTGGAACAGAAAAATTGTGTGTGTGCGTGTTGTACTGTGAAGACGGGAGAGAAAATACATTAGTCTTGTGATTGGCTATGTGAGATTGTATGGGAATCGATACCCCACCCTCACAACTGAGACCCTGTTCCTTAACCACAACGTCCTGGCATTTTTAGCGGCGTAGCCCGACCACTTAACCTCTTCCCTCTCTCCCATCGCCTCGAGGAGAACCAGAAAGACCGCCCCAAACCACATAATGCTCTAATCATCACATGTCGGCCCCGGTGAGGCTAACATTAGTTGAAATAGCAAGATTTCTCCTAAGAGTTAATATTTAATTTCCCCTATTATGCGAAATTAGAGAAGCGTCAGCCTAAAGCCAGAAGGTCCCCTTTAGGGCTAGCTGAAAGACGGTCTGAGAAAAACCGTTAGAGGAGGAGACTTAATGCCACCGTCCTCATTCCCCTAACCCCAGTGGGGTGACGAAGTATATAATCCAATAACTTTGAAAGAACGGGGTAGATCGTGTTAGTCCTCGAGACAACTAAGTCCGGCTAGAGTCCCGGCAACCAACGAAAGGGACACATAAGAAGCTCATCCTAGCCAGTTCCTGGTGGTCACACCGAATTTAGCATCCTGTCACAGGTAGATCGTGAGAGTCATCGATACAGCGAAGTCCGGCGAGTGCCCGGCAACCCTGCGAAAGGAACTTAGAAGAAGCTCACCCTCGAAGCCAGTTCCTGGTGGTCACATCGAACTTTAAGTTAACTTAATTTGAGAAACAAGTTTAACTAACTCTCGTCAGAGAAGCCCCCTATCCTGGTGTATCCCCAAACCCAGAGATAGTCCTCGCCATTGAGGACTACCCCAAAGTGAACTCCTTCAAGCACTTCCCTTCGTCAAAGGATTCACTCTTTGGCTCATCGCTCGTCAGTGTGAATTATTCTCAGAGTAACTCGAAGATTGGAAGAAACATACTTTCCCTGTCCCGTGGTGAAATGACTTCATCAAGCATACGTGCTTAACTCCATCCGCCACAAGCTTCGAATTCCTCTGCGGCTTTAAAGCATTCCCCCTTCAGACCAAATCTGGAACGGTAGGTCCACGCACCGGCCCAGAAACAATATTCTTGAAGCGACATAAAAATTGAGGCCAAGCTCAGTCTCAAACCCGATTCTCGTAGGAATCTTGAACTATATTTAAATCCCATTATCTGTCTCGTTGAAGGTCAATTTGCGTTCAATATTAAAGTAAGCTTTAGGGCAACCTTACTGTATATTCAATTGTGTAATTTAGTAAGCCTCGATTAAATTTATTTAATTCATTATTGTGTAGTATGTTTGTTAAATTTCAATTTTTGTTCATGTTTTTAATTAAAGGTCTAGTTTTCTTAGAAACATTTTTAATTCAATCCTCGAAACGTTGAGCATGACACAAGAAACCCTCAAAGATAAAAAAATTACGTAATAATACTAATAATCATAATCAAATATAGCACTCTTAGAGAGAAAACTTAATCACGGAGTTTTAAAGTACGTAACAAACCTATACATACGAACACCATTACTCGGTCCTTGTTATACCACGTCAGAGATTACCGTGGAAATGGTTGAAGTTAGAGGTAAAAGGTTCTCTAGTAGTGGGTGTTGAAATGACTTTTCGTATGGGATAGGAAATGAATGAAATCGATTGCCAGACAATGTGGTGAAAAGTTCTAGCGTAAATAAATTTCAAAATACGTTAGGCAAACTTATACCATACATACATTTTCGCTTTAGGAAAATACAATATAATGGTTAATGATAGTTAAAATAAAAGTTTTTAATATGTAGGTACTAACATTACGGAAACCTCCTCGAGTGGGAAAAGGCTTTTGAGATTTTCTTCTATACTTGTAACTCTCTTACTTCCCTTCGAGTGTGTGGTAAACCATTAAATCGCACAACCCCAACATTACATAAAAATAACTGGTCCACCCCTGCACTTTCTGCCATGACATTTGCTTCTTGCAAAACTCAAGGCCACTAAAATGTAATTTGCAAATATGTGAAAGAAAGACATCACCAGACCATCATTTTTGCCAGGGCGCCTCCCATTATATCTTATTAAAAATGTGACGTACAGATTGTTTTGTGACTTTCATGCATTGAACAGTGCTACCAGACCTGACTGCTATCATTTTCCTTTCCTCTCTAAATTTACGTCACTTATTGCAGGCTGAAAAATCTTTTCAAGGTTTGTTCTTTGGTGGTATTTTATCAAATTCCCTTAAAAAGGTCAAATGTGTACGGTTGTAACTACCCAGTTTGTACTCTTTGAATTAATTTCCATGCCACTTGGTCTTTGAGAATGGCATTTTAACTTATTCATGTTTTGACCCACAGCATATTCCTCATCTTAAACAAGTTTTCGAGCATTTAGTTTTTGTATGTCTTAAAAATTGGACTGAAAATGCCAATTTGGGGTAAAAAAAACTTGAATTTCTGTGACATTTATAACCGCCTGGAGCACATCCTCGTTATTCGATCAGGTAGAGGACATTGAAAAAGATTTCGGCGTCTTCGCCTTTCATATCCTGAAGAAATTTCAGGGTCGATTTAATTTGCATCGTAAACACATAAAGAGCGCTGTTACTTTTATGTGCCCCTTTTAAAGACCTAATCAAATGAGCCAATAGGGCTCGGAAAGCCCTTTTACAATTGTCTCCGACTGCGAATCTTGCGTTCCAAAATGACAGAATAGGAACTCAACAATTTCAATTGCCAGAAGCAGAGGCCGACCATAAGACCAAGAGTAAACCTACAAACCCGCCATATTTCTAACTTCTTTAACTACGCTAAATAATAGGTCGATTGCCATTAGGCCAGCCCATAAGTGGATAACCAGTGAAGGTATCTCGAACATTCAATTAGAGTCAGATATAGTTCTACAGAATAACCAACCATAGCTGATAACCCCCAGACCCATAGACTGGTGACCCTATTAAACCGGCCAAGAGATAACCGAAATTATCGACACGTCGGACCAACAATGGGAGAGCAAGGAGGAACGGAAATCGCAAACGCCATCACGATCAAGCCCTTCCCCCCCTATCTTTAATGAGACAGCTGTATCAGGTTGGTTAAAAATAGCGGAGGCCCAATTTCATATTACAAGAATAAGTATTAAGTAAGGAGGAGACAACGTTTTTTCACGTCCTGACTGCACTGCCTCCCGAGACTGTCGAGTAGCTTCCAGATACAGTCTTATCTACACATAACTACCAGCTTCTAAGGGCCGAGGGAATTGGGCTGTTCGAGAGGACCAAACCGGACCTATTCGAAAAGCTCATAGCATCCTCTCCGCTCGCTAGTCGGCCTTCAGTCAATCTGGGGGAACTACGGAGAACAGCTCTACAAGTAGGAGTTGGAAAAGAACTCGTGAGGCACAAGTTTATTCAGTCCCTGCCGTCAAATATCGCTCTCATCTTTGCCACCAAGAAGGACTTAACCCTTGCCCAGCTAGGGAAACTTGCGGACGAATTAATGTCATTTTACAAAACACAATGCCTTGCTGTACACAAAGGTGACAAGGAAGTAAGTGGTGATATCTCTCTCCCTAACATAATTGCGTTAAGTGTTAATGACAGAAGTGACAATCTGACCAACCAGGTACAGTATTCAGTCAATGCATGTTCAGTGCCCATGGCTGCGTGCCCCGATGTCAATCATTCTAACTTTGTGGCGGGTAGAAACGACTATAATAGTGAGATTAATATAGCAATATGGCTGCGACTTCTTCGCGGGAACCAAAGGTCTGTGGTATGTCGATCTCATTAATATTTTTGAGAAAATGCGAAATTCTGGAAGCGTTAGTGCACTTGCCAGAAGTAGAGGCCAACCATAAGACCAAGAATAAACTTACAAACCCACCATTTGTCTACTTTCCTCACTTACGCTAAGGAATAAGTCGGTTCCCGTTAGGCCAACCCATAAATGAATAACCAGTGAGGGCAACTCGAACATTCAATTGAAGTCAGATATAATTCTACGGCATAACCAACCATAACTAATAACCTCCAAACTCATAAATACTCATGTATAAGAATCAATGAAGCTGCCACACGATGAAATCAATTAGAAAAATCACAGAAAATAATTAATAAAAACTGGAAAAACACTGTGCAGGGGGATACATATTACGAGGACAAACAGACGCTAGTTTGTTTATACAGTGTCAATAGTTACGTTACATATGGTCCGATACTTTACCCCCCTCCCCTTTGCCCTGCTGCCCCAAAGATCATCGAGGTCACTCGCAAAGAAGTACTACAATCAGCTGATTTCGTAGTCTGTTATATAAACATAGGAGAGTGAGATAGCCCTTAGAATAAAAATATATGAACAGGCTCACTGTCTCCTCCGATTGTTTATGTCTATTTTCGCCAAATAAACGAAATTTCACTTCTCTGTACGTAAACCAGAAGGGCAAATCGTCACAACGTTGAAAATTTATGCCCTAGGAGAAAGGCTTAAAGGTGGGTCATCGTCTCCCCTCCCCTACCCCCAGGGGATAATCGACGTATATATAGTTCGATCTGGAGAAATGTAAGAAGAAGTCAGAGTAGCAATCGAGACAAGAAGACGAGTCCCGCAGGCAAACCAGGAATCAAGAAGACAGTGGAACTGAGGGGGATTTTTCTTCCCGAGGCCGTTCCTTTGGTCACTTAGAAGAGTAGACCAGTGGTATTGAGATACTCTCATACCATTTTCGTCCAGAGAAATCCCCTATCTCAGTTTTTCTGAATAAAAACAGATAACCCTCACCATTGAGAAATACCAACGTGAATTCCCATTCTAATAAAGATTCACCTCTTGGTCAAATTTCATCATCGAGAAGCTCGCAAGTGTAACACAGAGATTGGAATAACCCGTACATCCGCAATCCTTTCGCTTATATCTTCAAGTCAAGAAGCATCGCCACGCGCTCGCCACCTACCTCGGGATAAGCATCAGCTGTTCTTCTCGAATAGCCTCAACAAGCGTCTCCTTCTCCCAGAGAGACGATCAGCTGTTTTCCGAGTCAGTCTCACGTCCGCGAGAAAAGCTCCAGTCAAACGCGTCTCGAATCATCTCATTTTAGAGGTTCCCGTTCAAGGTCGTCCAACTTCAGACTGCCGCATAGTTAAAGGTAAAAGGAACCCCAAGCTTATTCATGTTCGTTGGTTACCATTCCCTGCTAAAGGGAATTTTGCGTCAACCATCGCGTAATACTCATTGGTAGTATTAACTTTTATTAGATCCTCTTATTATAGCATTAGTATATTTAAAGTTTTAATATTTCATTTTTTTATGTAATTAAAAGTATAGTTTTGCCCTAGTTGTTTAATTAGATCCTCGTAACGCTGCAAATTGCAATAGATATACAATATTACGAATCCTCCCTGGTTAAAGAACCGAAAAGTAATAAAGCACTCTTAGAGAAAAGTGGAACGTAGTTATTCATGTACGGAGCAAACGTACATACGTACTCGGCCGTATACCACAGCCTACTGTTTAACTGAGGGCGTAACGTGTAAGATGCCAAGCAATTTCACTACTGGACAAAAAAAAGCAGAAGGTTTAAATAACACTATAAATACCACTGGAGAATGTAACAGTAGCAGATCACAAAAAAAGCACGACTATCAAACGCGGTGTGTGAGGCAAAAGAGAAAACCAAGAATCACTGTTTCCTTCAAAACAGAAGCTTAAAGTGAACGGGCAAATTAAGAAATATAAATAAGTTTTGGTGCGAAAGAGAAAAAGAACCTTGTTTAGTAAGAGAGTTGCTAGGTTTAGATGCACAATGTTAACAGGTCTGCACCAGTCAAAGTCTGTCATTATATAGTACTATTCTACACGAGAGGGGGTTATTAAACACCACTAGAGAATGTAACGGTAGCAGACTACAAAAATAAAAGCACCAATATCCTCTTCTTCCTCCAGTGCGAGTACTACTCACCCTAAATCTATTATAAAACATCATAACTCAAATCTTGAACTTAAACAGCTCATCCACACGGTATCACAGGGGACAGACACAACAAAACCTTTCTCAACACAGATATACAGAGACCCCACACCACGTAATTCTGAATTTTGCTGGCATAAACCTTTTTTTGCCCCACCAGGAATCGTTACTAGGCATAATATAATGACTAATTTTATTATAGACTAGGCTTAATTATATTAAATATTTGGAATTATGGGAATTTTTTTAAGATGCTCCCCTAACTATTATAATTATCTTCTTTCGTGTTGTTGTCATTACAAGTTCATCTGCAAGTTTACACACAACTGTTGTCGAGCTCTGTTTCGTAATATGGACAGTCGAATAGATTCGCAGATGAATCATCAATGTAGACCCAAATATAAACATAGGAACGGCATGCTCGGCTTTGCTAGGATCTAATTACGGCTCTCTCAAAGGTACACTAAGGGATGCTAAGGAATTTTGTTGTTTCCTAGGTTAGTTTTTTAAGTGCGTTGGTTTTATTGGATGATTGTGAGTTGTTTGACTTCTGACGGAGACTAGGTCAGGTTATTTGGGTTATTGGTTTTCTTAGACGATTATAAGTTTGTTGTTCTGTTATGATTCTCTGGTTCGATTGTTTGGTTTTGTAAGTTGATGATTGGTGTTTGAATAATCATTGTTTTTTGTTTATAATTACCGAACCAAACCTCTATCATAACTCCGCCGGAAAAAGATCTCTAAGATGAGTATATTTCTATTATCTCCCATTGACCCTTATTTCGCGCTTATAGCAGAAGAAAATGAAAAAAATCGAGAATTTAAAAAAAAGGATTTTTC
Source organism: Ceratothoa steindachneri (assembly GCA_963969495.1). Taxonomy (NCBI): domain Eukaryota; kingdom Metazoa; phylum Arthropoda; class Malacostraca; order Isopoda; family Cymothoidae; genus Ceratothoa; species Ceratothoa steindachneri. The sequence goes on from OZ018329.1 coordinate 51,555,958, forward strand.
GGTCATATATATTTTTATATATTATTGGGTTTATCAAGTTGTGATATGCACCATTAACTCCACCTGAAAAAAACGAGGTCTGACAAAAACAGACCACGCAACAGAAAAGAGGCTACAGACAGAGGCAGAAACAACCAAAACAAAATCTCTGAATCTTTCCCGATGAAACAGTGTTTCGTAATCCAAATAAAATCATTTCCCGTACGTGAATAACTCTCCTCCCACACCCCTGTAGCGCTCAGAGAAAAGGCTCGGACTAAACTAACGATACTCTGGCATCATTCTGGCACTCCTTGGCACTACAAAATATCCATAACGCCGATTCCTCGAACTAAGCAAAATTCCTCTAATGAGACGCACTCGGTTCTTCGAACTAAGGACCAGTGAAAATATCCGAACGTGATTTAGGTCACAGGAAACGAGCAAATTCACCGGTGCCTTATGGGATAATATATGAGAAAAATTACGTAAATTAAGTGCAAAAAGAAGCAGTTTATCGTTTAGAAATTATTTTTTAGAAGCCTGACCTCATGCATAATTTCGCGTACGAAACCGGTTAATTTTGCGTAAACTCTGGATTTGTAGATTATAAAACGTTTACTACTGACGATATTTTTATTTAATGAAATGTTTATTTGTTGAAACATTTCTTTAAAATACATAGTTATTTTTTTTATTTTAGGTTGATAGGGAGATAGACCAATGAAAAGATATCTAGCATCTTTTGGGGAATTTCGTATAGGAAAATCTTTCGACATTTGTTGAAATGCATTATTCTATGGGAAAAATCTTTCTGCATTAAGATTATTTTTAATAAAACAACATGAATAAGTTCAAAGAGTTTACTTGGAGTGATACGAGTAATACGATTAAAAAGAAGACGGGAGAGAAATGAGGGGAGAAAAAAATATATATATATTAATGGGGTGAGTTAAGGGAATATTTTGAGAGGGAAGGCCTTTTTTTAACAAAAAAATCTAAATGAGTTAATAAAAATAATGTGTGATAGCATATGTTGTGGCAGAAGAAGGTGGATGTGACTAGGAAAACATGAATGCGGTCCTGAGTGTATGTGTGTGTGTGAGTGTGCGTATGAGAAAGAGGTGCGTCACCTAGACAGGAGGGTTGAATCGTGTACGATAAGCGTGTTGGGAGACGATGGGTAAAGGGGCTGTTCGAATCCAAGCGCTCCAAGGATAAATACATAAGATAGACACGACGGTCAGGCCTTGGTGGCCATGGCAACCAACCCTTCGAGTGGTCAAGCTTGAGGTTACAGTGGCTATGTAGGGGTGGAAAGGGCGGTTGATGACTCACTCTACCTTCAATACTTAAATTTCTTGCCTTACAACATTGTCGCTTGAATACATTCAGCTATAGATAGGCAGTGACGAAGTGGTGGTAAAAATGATAAGGTTGACATTTACATTTCGGATGATGATACCTCGCAAGGCGGAGTGTCAAATATCGAGTTCGCGCGCGCGCGCTAACTTCCATCTCCCTCACCTCCCCCCCTCTATCCCACCGTCTCTGCCTCCTCTCCTCTTCCTATCTCTCTCCCATCCCCCCTCTCTCTCTCTCTCTTTCTCTCTCCCCCATACACACACACACAGCCCCTCTCTCTCGCGCACACACATACTCTCACACCTTCTATCTCTCTCACCTTAAATCTCACACAACCTCTATCGCTCTCACCCCTTATATCTCTCACACCTTCTAGCTTTCACACCTTATATCTCTCCCACACACCTTTTATCTATCGCACACCTTATATCTCTCTCACACCAAATCTCCCACACAGTCTCTCTCTCTCGCTCTCTTTTTATTTTCACTTTGCCTCCACCCCTCCTGGAGGAACCTGTCGTGCATTTGGATGAGCAAGTAAGTGCTATTGCTGCAGCAGCTTCTCTATAATGACCCGTAGAGACAGAGTTTTTTTCTGAGGAGGTCGGTAGTTGAAAGCCAGACAGGACATGTAGTGAAATTTGAACCTGCTCTTTTATATGTGGCTTAGTCTAAGGTATAAGGAACTTCTATTGAAGATCTGAAGCTTCCTGCCTCGGCGACCGTGGGGACAGGACCGACAAAGGGGCCTAGGGGACCACAACTTTCTTCTTAGTTAGGCAATAGCTAATGATGTTGAGGCAGACACGTTGCTAAACGATTCTGGATTAAGAGGATGTTGGTGTTTTTTAAAGTGTTGCCTAATGGAGGAAACTTCTTGGTTGGAAATGGGAATGCCAGTCCTATGAGACAAACCCAAGCGCTTAGCGATCCTGCATTTTAGTTGCAAGCAATTTTAGCCCACATAACGACTATGACAGGTCGTGCATGTATAATTGTAAACTCCACAAGATCGCTAACCCATAGGAATTGATTCCCTATGGCGAAAAAAAAAATGTAAGGAAACAGGGTTACAATTAATATATAAAATTTGAAATTGTGGAAAGTGGTTTTTGAGGGTAGAAAGCAGTTTATTGAACTAAGATGTTAAATTTTCGAGATAGGAGAATGTTATGAAAACCCTCTGCTCTGGCAGAGTTGTTATAATGATTCGGGAATATTATATTTTAGAGAGAAATTTAGGCACTAACATAAAAAATGAAATGGGGGAAATAATTGAAATAAAAGAAATCCCTTAAATAAGTTATTTCTTCTTGAAAGATAACCACCAGTTTGAGAAAATATGATAGGCTGTGAAAATCTACTTTTAATGCTAGTTAACTTGAAGTGACTAGGAGAGCAGCTGAAAAAATGAGTACCTAATTTAATGGATGTGGCTTTTCTATAAATACATGTATTAAAAGCCGAACCCACCCTGGACAACGTTAAAATACAAGAACGAGATTTTGTTTGCTGTTTCTGTTTCTATAGACGATGCATACATAAATGTACAATGCAAAGAAATACACAAACTCAAATATGCTTTCCTTAACTATACGGTTGAACGAACCTTAAACAACTAAATCGCATTTTTAGACACCCTAACCACAAACCATAACAAGATAACTACCAATATATACGTCAATGCCACCAATCAAGACCTTTGCTCGCATGGAAAAAAGCGGTTGGAGTCTTTAGTTGAGCCTTGGGTTTGCGGGTAGAGCGGTTGGAGTCTTAAGTTGAGCCTTGGGTTTGCAGGTAGAGTGGTTGGAGTCTTTAGTTGAGCCTTGGGTTTGCAGGTAGAGCGGTTGGAGTCTTTAGTTGAGCTTTGGGTTTGCAGGTAGAGCGGTTGGAGTCTTTAGTTGAGCCTTAGGTTTGCAGGTAGAGCGGTTGGAGTCTTTAGTTGAGCCTTAGGTTTGCAGGTAGAGGGGTTGGAGTCTTTCTCAACCGCGCCCTACACATGGTAAACCATGGGATTGCAATCGATGGATCTAGGAGGTCTAAAAGTGAAGTCGTAGAAATTCTCCGACAAACATTTCTGACTCTTTCCGGAGGTATGGCCTTCGAGCAGCAACCCTCTCCAAACAGGGTTTATCCAGAATCTCCACCAGCTCCACATAGCCTTTTCAATTGATTATAAAGTCCTGTTCAAACACGAGGGGCGGCATGCCGTCATTCTCACTGGAGACACATCCACAGACCATCGCAGTTTGGGTGAACTTCGTCTTCATGATACGTGGAACGTCGCATGGATTTTAGACAAGCCACCTGTTGTTCTGGGTCTTGCGCAACTGGTCCTGGCAGAAGTCCTTTTCATCTTAGAAGAACCAGATCGTCCCCCGCCCAACAGGATGGTTCAGCTTGTTCAGGAGCTTATTTGCCTTCGTACTGCGGTTCCCCTTGGCCTTGGCTGTCAAAATTTGTCCCTTGCGACTCTTGCACGAGTGGTAGCGAAAGTCCTCATCCAAGGTTAGCTTCATGGCGGTGACTCCAACACCAATCTCTTTCGCCAAAGCCCGGATTCCCTCGCTTGGGGTCTTCCATCATCTTGTCCTGCAGTTGTTGGATGAATTCCGGCGCTCGGATGCAGTCAGAACGCCCGTTGGTTCCCTTTTCTGCTGACCACGGCTTCGTAGTCTCCGTTGCAGCTTCCTAAGTCACGTCTCAAAAGTCTCTACATTCTTAAGAGGGCATTGGGCACAAGTCATGATGTCGGAATTGGGATACCCGGCGCGGATGTCATCCAATATTCAAATGGCTTCCACTCCCTCTGTGTGCTACCCAACGCCGTTGACTATTCGTCGATAAATTGAAATTGTTCCGGAAAAAATGAGACATCAAAAATCGTCAAATTTAACCCAAATATCCTGTATACTTCTCTTGTATTTTCACTTCACCTAACCTCAACATTTTTACCACGAATCTCTTTCCAATAATTCTCTCCTGGAGTTGCCTTCGTTGGTTTTCACTTCAAATGAGGTGATATTTCCTTCTGTCTGTCCACTCCATATGCAATGATAGCTGCATCCCCTCTGGCGCACCCCCATTCTTCGCCCTAACTTCCTTGAGTGCCCAAAGTAGTCTCCTCTTTCGATTACTCGAGTTATATATGTCACATCGTGTTCCTTTTCCCTAACTTCAACACTTCCTTTAGAAACCTCCTCAAAAAACTTTCTAGCAGGAGGGTCACGTTTGTTTTAACTTCTCAATTTTAAATAATAATAAACAAATTCACTTTAGCCTCTTGTCAAGTGTGAAAAGAGGAAAGAATTGAAGAACAAAGTAAATAGAGACACTGGAACTATAGAACAAAAAGAAGAGTTAGGGCAATTCGGTTACTATGACAACAGTTTTCTCCCAATCCTGAGGTCGGTAGGGAACATTTAACGACCAAACAATCAATTTATTGGCACTTACAGGGAGCCGTAAAAGCTCATATATGGTAGGCCCTATTAAGAATAAGGCTAATTTGAGTGGAATCCTATCAAATATTTGTAAGCTATTTTAACTTTTTATTTCCTTTTAAATATGTATCAAATTTGGTCTTCATAATTTCTGTGTTTGGAGCGCTGAGTACTTTTTGTGGTAAATTGGTCCCGACTTGAACGATGCGGTTGCTGAAGGCAAATTTTCCGTTGGTGGTTTGAATTTCCACTTCTTCATCTTCTTGTCGTGTCCTCGCGTCCCTATCACGCCTGTCAAATTAGGAAGCTTTTCTGCAGTATCGGGCATATTTATCAATTATTTATATGTTTCTCTTTGTTCTCTCCCTTTTCTTTCTATGTTCGAGGGAAAAGAGATTGAGTTTTTTAAGCATTTTATTGTAACTAAGATGTTTTTTTCCCCTTATCATTTTTCTATGGCGACGTTGTACCGGTTTTATTATATCCATATCTCTATTTAATTGTGAAGACCAGAAGAGAGCAACAAAATCTCCACTCAATGGAGAAACGTATCATTGGCCTTGATCTACCTGGAATCCACCCGCGACTTTCCTCTTGTCCTGTTCCCCTCTTCAGGTTAATGAGGAGTCATGTACCACGCCCACACACGCCCATTATTAAGAGAGGATTAGCCAGGTTGTCACTGGTCCACGCCTACATTTGGGTTTTGGGAACAAGGGCGCATTTTTGTCACCTCAACTCATGGTCATGTTTATTACACATTCGAATTTTACGAAGTTCGGTTTAACGAGAGAGAGAGAGAGAGAGAGAGAGAGAGAGAGAGAGAGAGAGAGAGAGAGACAGACAGACAGAAAAAGAGAGGATAAGGCTAAGACGGCAAGATCGACAGTTCTTACGTGGGTTCCGAACCGCTGGTCGCAACTTGACAGCCGGTCAACAAGTTGAACCAAAACGGGCTACTCTCGAATGAAGTGGGTGTCTAGATGTTTTATTGATAAGTGTTGGAAATATTTCGGATTACTGCCAGTAATTATTAATTCATTTGGTAGTATATATATATATATATATATATATATATATATATATATATATATATATATATATATATATATATATATATATATATATATATCTGTCCACATGTCAGATAAGAAACATCTAATTAACTGGAACTCTGCAAAATTTATTTATCGTTCCAATGACCCTATAAAAAGGAATATCATTGAATGTGCTTTTATAAGCCAATGTAATAATTTTAACCTTTCCCCTGGCTTATATAAAATCGATGCTATAATTAAAAGACTAATACTAATCAAATTAGTTCTGACTTTTGTCTTTAGTTTTTTATATACAATCTTTAATTATGTGATCCTAATTTTTTATTTTCCCCACTTTTCGCTCCTCGTGTCTTATAATCTCCCTCGTTAGGCTATTTCCATTTCTTTTAATCTGTTACCCTTTCCATTTTCTCAGTTTGACCTTACTACCTGCTTCTTGTAATTCTTAATGTGAATCTTTACCTTTTCCCTTCCGTTTTCCTCATTGGTGATTTCTTCTTTTTGAGGCGGTCTTTTATACTTTTCTTTCGTATATATACCTCTAATATAATATTATTTCTTGTAGTTATCCTTGATAAGGAACTTAATAAAGTTCGAAAGTACTTGGAAACACCATTTAATTTTTTCCTGCGGGACATTGCATTCATTTGCTACCCTCACGTGATACTTTGTGAGTTTTTCATTTCATTTCATATATATATATATATATATATATATATATATATATATATATATATATATATATATATATATATATATATATATATATATATATTATATATATATATATAAGTATAATGGTTGTATCACGTAGAGAAAAAAAAAGAATGATTAGAGCTAGCACTTTCGTTATCTTAATAACATTTTTTAAACTCACAATGGCTTATGAAATAGAGAGACACTGTATTTATACAAAGCAATGTTTTCCCTATAAAATCAAATGGTCAGACTTTATTTTATGGCCTCTGATAAATGTAATTTGAGGAAGAAAGATAAGACTGGATCTAAAGAAAACCGGGGCTAATATTTACATTTCTTTCCTTTGTGCCGGAGATTAGGAACGATTCAAAGATATTTCTGCTAATAAAATCATTTATATGCATTATGGTATCTGCTTTTGACCAGTTAATCTGGTGACCCATACAAGAAATTATTATGGTAAGGTAAAAGTAATATGTTGTCAAAAGGCTCTGTTTTCCTCGATTTTTTTTTATGTTTGGGTCAATCCAATATAAACTCTCGAAATATTTAGTAAATTTACTTTCTCCGATCTTAGGATCCCCATCACCCTCCCAATTAAAAGAAATTCAGTTAATCTTTCAATAAGTTAGACAATATGAATGTAACATAAAACCTGAGATTAGTCAGTTTTGATGTTATCTCATTATTCACTAAAGTGCCCGTTGATGCCTTAGTGGATTTCCTAACCGGTATTCTTAACTCTTAGGATTTGCCTTTACCGTCCAAATCGATTATTCAACTCATTTGTTTATGCATTAAAAAAATTTAAATTTATTTTCAATGTCAAATTCTACGAACAACTGTTTGGCATGGCTATGGGTAATCCCTTATCTCCCTTATTGCCAAATATATGTATGGAATATTTTGAAACGAAGCCGATTCCACCGGTTTGGTCCACTGAAATTGTTTGGTACCGCTATGTAGATGATGTCCTGGGAATTCTAAAGGAAAATTTTGACCTCGATAGTTTTCTTTTATTTATTAATTTATTGGTTCCGTCAATTAAATTCAGTTTAGAAAAAGAAGAAAATAATAGCCTTCCTTTCCTAGACGTTCTAATAATTAGACAATCGGACAGGTTTAAGTTTTCTATTTTCCGGAAACCGACAAATACTTTATCCTATGTCCATTTTTATTCAGGTCATTCTAAAAATATTAAAACATTAGCATTTTCTTCCATGTATCTTAAGGCACTCAGAATATGTAGTCCTGACTATGTAGTCTAATAATTTACAAAAAAATGAAGAGATTGCCTTCAATCCGTGTTCCCCGAAATATTGGGGGGAAAACTGCAGGAATAAAGCTAAAAAAACATTCTCTGACAGCAAGGAGAGGAAAACAGAACCTTTACACAAGATATTACTTTTACCTTACGATAATAACTTCTTGTATGTACGAAGGGCGGTCAATAAGTTTTACAATTCGGATATAAGGAAACGAAATATGAGGAAAAGTGTTTTATTATTTTTCAATATAACAACCCTCGACTTCAATGCACTTGCGCCACTTGTCCCTGAGGCTTCGAATTCCCGACAACCAGAAATCTCCCGACTGCTGTTCAATCCACTCCTGGACGGCGAGCTGGACATCTTCATCGTTCCCAAACCACCGTCCAAGCAGTGCAGCCTTGAGCTGGCGGAATAAAATGTAGTCAATAGCAGCCAGATTTGGACTGTAGGGGGCGGGGTGGTTGAGCTCCTCGAATCCGCACTCGCGCAGGGCAGCTTGTGCAACTCTGGCCTTGTGGACTTTGACGACGTTGAAGTGGATCATGGGGCGTGAGGTTTCTAGGGACCCAACGGGCAGAGACCTTGGTCATGGCTAAATTGCCGTGGATGATGTTGATAACACTTCCATGTGATATTCCAAGTTTTTTGAGTTAGATGATGGAAATCGGACTAGAGGTCACCACTTGAAAATTAAAAAGCAAGGGTGTAGGGTGGATTTAAGAAAATATTTTTTCACCAATAGAGTGGTGGACTTCTGGAACAAATTGTCGCGGAGGGTAGTAGGTAGTCCAAATTTAAATGTATTTAAGAGTAGGTTGGATGAGTTTATGGGGAAGGAAGGTTGTGATGGTCCCTAAGTTTTGTATATTTTAATATTGTTTGTATATATCTATAGCTGCATGATTTAGTTCTTGACAAGCCTTGATTGGTGATACCCTTGTTTCTGGACGCAATCATCTGGATGTAGTTTTCTTGGGAGTTTAGGTGCCTTAAAAAAGAGGCCGTTTAACTCGGATGACTTATGATGGGCCCTTGTGGCTTTTGTCATCTGTTATATTATATTGTGGGGGACTTTGATTTTGTCTTTCCCTGGCCATGGTGCTTTTTGTTTTTGATCCGCTCGTGTGGCTGGTTTAAATTGTATATTGTGGGCGCGAGATCTGACACAATCCTATGGATTGTTTAAATTGTATATTGTAGAGGCGTGGTCTGACGGATGCGGATGACCTTTGATAGGCCCTTGTGGCTTTTGTAATCCGTGAAATTATGTTATGTTATGTTATGTTAGCTCTGCCCAGGGAATCATTTAGAAAATATGACGGATAATTTAACTTTTCACTAATTATTTTAATTGATTCTAACTTTTCATCGATAAATTCTGGGTAACATACTCTAAAGTCAGTCAAATACAAAGAAATAAAAACCGATTTTTAGTTTTTGCAGATGATTCGAATAAAAATGGATGTAAGACGGAATATGAGTTGGCTTCTGGAAAACCGAGAACTTAAAACCTTACGGTGTACCATGGTGTCTAAAAAAGATAATTTTGCGGCTTCTTCTAATTCATGAGTGACTTTAATAGAGGGTAAGAGGTTATTTAGATCACCAAGGAAACTAGTTACGTTACACTCAATAGACCAAATACAAAATATATCATCTGCATAACGGTACGAAATAGCATTTTTGGAAAGGATGGGGGCTAGTAACTTAAACTAAAAAATTCTATATACAAACAGCATAATATATATATATATATATATATATATATATATATATATATATATATATATATATATATATATATATATATATATATATAAGTGGCAAACGAATTGATGGACGCAAACTTCAGGCGAAGTATAAACAGGATGACCAGGACAGGGGCGTAGATGCCTCGTAACATTTATTTCAAACGTTTCAGGATTATAACTAATCCCATCATCAGTGCTAAAGGAAGAATACAAAATACAGACTTAAATATATACATAAAAAGTTAATACATGCAATAAAACTGTGAAACACGAATATTAAATTTGAAACGAATTGACTACATTAGAAATACGGAGGAGAAAACAAACAAAACCCACAAGAATTTCTAAAAAATAGGAAGGAGAATAATTGACAGTGGATTTTATTCTTGCACCCCCCCTAAAAAAACAAAAAAAAACAATGTGAAATTTAACAAATTAGCATGTTTTTGTTAATGAGTCACTATATTTAATGGGGCAGATAATGAGTTATTATTTAGACTGGGTTGAAGTTTTGTAATATAAATTGACTCTGGCAGGTAAAGGTCCGAGATGTTTCTTACCGCATTAAGTATCGTGAAGTTCTCGAGTGTAGCCACATTGTGGCAGATGGTCTCGAATTGGGGATGGGTCAGGTTTTGAAAGGTGTAGTCCAGTTCTTTCAGATCTACCCATATGCTGCATGAAGCGGGAGTAAAGCGTACGCCTCTTTGCCCCCCACATATGATACAGCGCTACTGCACGTACAACGAAAGACGTATATAATTTTTGATCGCATACCGGTGGGTGGTTGATCTTTAAATTATATATTTCGGGGTTAACACACTTAATAGTTAGCTAACTCAACTTAATTAAACCAACCTAGTTAACCTAACTAAATCTAAACTAAAATAACCGACCTCTCCCAAACTAACCTACTTAATCCAACCTAACCTATCCTATTTCTAATATAATCACACACTTAAAATTGAAGACAAATTAATAAGTTTCTTAGGAAATTAATGAATTCTAACGCTCTCCCAGAAGATGTTTATAAGAGTTTGTTTTGTTCTGGATCTTCACCTGGAGTTCTTTATGGAGTTCCTAAGACCCATAAAACAGATTTGCCCCTAAGGCCTATTTTGGCAGCATATAGGACCCCTTCATTTGCACTAGGCAAGTTTCTCGTCCCCGTTTTAGCCCCTCTAACCTCTAATGAGTTTACTCTTAATAATTCGCATTTGTTTGTGAAAGAGATTACGAACATTCCTCATGCAGACAGATACATCATGGTCAGCTTTGATGTTGAGAGTTTATTCACTAATATTCCTCTTGCTGAAACGATTCGAATTTGTGTAAATTCCCTCTTCTGTAACTCCACCTGCGTAATGGGTTTAACTAAGACCTTATTCAAAACTCACCTTGAACTTGCTTTTTGTAATTCATTCCTTTTGTCAAAAGGGATTTTGTATGAACAACTCGATGGGGTTGGAATGGGACTTCCTCTAGGCCCCTCGTTGGCAAATGTTTTTATGTGTTATTATGAAACACTTTGGCTTGATGATTGCCCCATAGGCGCTATGTAGACGACACCTTTTTTGTATTTAGACATAAGTCACATTGTATACTTTTCCTCAATTATTTAAATTCTAAATACGCAAATATTAAAATTTCCTGTGAGCTCGAAAAAAATAATAGCATATCGTTTCTTGACGTGAAGATTACCCAAATGGACAATCAATTCACGTCAAATGTTTACCGAAAACCCACTTTTTCCAACCTTGGTTTAAATTTTTTAGCTTCTGTGATTTTAAATTCAAAATTAATGCCATTTTTACTCTCCTCCTTAGAGCATATAACTTGTCTTCAACTTTTCCAGCCCTACATTTAGAATTCGAATTCTTAACAAAATTCTTTACCTCCAATGGCTACCCCAAATCACTATTTCTGAGACAAATTAGTCTGTTTCTCAATAAAAACTACTCGACTCTGCCTCCACTACAAACTGACAATAAACTAAAGATCTTCCTTTCTTTACCATACCTTGGTTACCAATCCGAAAAACTTAAAAAAGAGTTGTTAAAACTGTTCAATTCAGCCTATCCTCAATTATTACCATCTATTGTTCTCGTTAATGACTTCAGACTGGGATCATTATTTAAGTTCAAAGATCGACCACCCACCAATATGCAATTTAAAATTATATGTTTTTCGTTGTACGTGCAGTAGCACTGCATCATATGTGGGGGCAACAAAGCTTACGCCTTACTCCCGCTTCATGCAGCACATGAGTAGATCTGAAAGAACTGAACTAAACCTGATCCATCCCCAATTCGAAACCATCTGCCACAATGTGGCTACACTCAAGAACTTCACGATACTTAATGCGGTAAGAAACATCTCGGACCTTTACCTGCTAGAGTCAATTTATACTACAAAACTTCAACACAGTCTAAATAATAACTCATTATCTGTCCCATTAAATATAGTGACTCATTAAAAAACATGCTAATTTGTTAAATTTCACATTGATTTTTTTGTTTTTTTAGGGGGGTGCAAGAATAAAATCCACTGTCAATTATTTTCCTTCCTATTTTTTAGAAATTTTCTCGTTGGTTTAGTTTGTTTTTTCCTCCATATTTCTAATGTAATCAATTAGTCTCAAATTTAATATTCATGTTTCACAATTTTATTACATATGCTAACTTTTTATGTATACATTTAACTCTGTATTTTGTATTCTTTCTTTAGCACTGATGATGGGATTAGTTATAATCCTGAAACGTTTGAAATAAATGTTACGAGGCATCTACGGCTCTGTCCTGGTCATCCTGCTTATATATATATATATATATATATATATATATATATATATATATATATATATATATATATATATATATATATATATATATATATATATATATATATATATATATATTTATTTATATATATATATATATATATATATATATATATATATATATATATATATATATATATATATATATATATATATATATATATATATATGTGAAATTTATTCTTAACAGAGTGAGGTTTCGTCCGAGGTGTGTGATGAAATGAGATGTTCCCATGATTCTTTTGTATTTAATTCCCTAAATGGAAGAGGACACTATTTAAACAGTTCTCTATAGACTGAAATGATTTGCTTATCTCTTGGGCTTTCTTAAATACCACATTTTTACAAAACTATGGAAACAATAGTTATAATGTAGCTTTTGTATGGGCATATGTGCTTGGTGTAGTTGATGAATTCAATTCCCAAAGGGCCAACCATAACAAGCTCAGCTTCGACACTGTCGATAGATCTTCACCTGCCCAACTTCTTCCTGGAGTCATTTTTTTTCAGTGGAAAAATTCACTTGTAATGGGGTATCCACAACTCACTAGTAAGTAAACTGAGGGTGAGATGAAGAGGGTAAAAGTCTTAAAAATATCACAGAAGATTGGGAATTATTATATTGACTTCTACTAGCCTGGTTCTAGCTGATATTTATCGAAGCGATTGTTAGAGATTACCCACGCAGTTTCCTGCTTCCCACTCATGAGTACCCCAGGGTAGTCAATTCTATAGGCTATTTAAATTGCATATGTCCCCTTCCACCCAATTTTCCTTTCCCTCATCTTGCTGTTTTTTTAGACTTTTTCCATTACTTTTTTGGCGAAGAAGTCCACGTTGGCTTTCACCAATTAATTTTAAGTAAATACTAAAAAAAATGTCCTATACTGTAATGATCCTTGTTCCGGAACATGCGCTAAAAAGTAGGTCCATGCTGAGAATGGATCGGACGTCAGCTCTAAATCAGGGATAAATGACTCAAAAAGTCTTGCAACTATGTCCAATCATCATTTTGAAGCATAGCCCTAGTCCGTAGGAATGGAGGTCACTAAGATATACTTTTATTGTGACTGTTATCAATTGTACACATAGTGAATCCCCTAATCCAATGAGGAGACAGGGACTGAGTAACTGGGAAGACACCAGGGTACTGTATGACCACTTTAAACCAGCAGGGAATCCCCAGATTTGATTCCAGAGGACTGCGGCTTGTTCTGCTTCCTGTTCAACAGAAGGATGTTAAAATGTTCGAAAGAACGAGTATTAAGGATAATGTGGTAAGTCATTGTTCATGGTGAAATTGATGAGTGTGGATCAATGTGGTGGCTCTCTTCCATTTGTATTTTTGAGTACCTGTGCACCTGGAACAAATTTGTCCCTGGGGATATATTTGGTACGGTAACCTGGCCTGATTTAGGGCTGTCAAGATCTGACAATGCAACATGCGGCAAGGGGGCCCAGCATGGCCGATACCCTGTATAGACTGCTACGCCTGGTACCTGGAAGAAGAGAGGTTCCTGCCCAAATGCCCGCAGTTAAGCATCCTCCTCTGGCAGTGCCTTCCTGTCACAGTGCCCGCAATTGTGCGCCCTCCTTGCCCTACTGTTTGCAAGACTTGTGACTTTATCTTTCACTAAGTTCCCTCTGCCTACATTCGCCACTTTCCTTTCTGGTCTCTCCTTACTGGATTTAGAGCGGGAGAGTTGGGAGGGGGGGGGGGTACCTGTTTACACTCTTTGGTAAGGGCTGAGGCTGACTATTATTGAGTACATAGCCAGTGCTTAGTGGAGCGGGTCTTACTCACTTGTTGGCTGAGAGGCCAATTAAAAGTCTCAAGTCTCATCTCTAAGTTTGTCGCGGGACATCTTTGGATTATGGCCATATTGTCGCATCTGCTTCTCCGGTAACTCAGTTGGTAGATGTGGTCTTTGGCGGTCGACTGTCTCCTCTCCGAAAATCGGAGAGGGGATAGGCGAAGCTGTACGAGGCATATATCCTTCCAATTCTTGATTATTTTATAATTGTCACAAATCTAGTAATTTTTGCGTACGTTAGCGAATTAAAGAAAATTTCAGATTACCTTCCCATCAGTAAAAGTTCCCCTCACCTTACTGTCGGGATGAGGTGAGAAAACAACACATCTTCGACTGTGGCGAGGCTTTCCTTCCACCCTTTTCTATTGATAAAGGCTTCCCTCTTTACCACTTATGAAACCACACTCAGCAGTTCTACTTCTATAAAAGAAGCGCCCATCCCTTTGCTTTCCCAGGAGTGCCTCCAAACGTCGTATAACCGAGAGTTGTCTCCCACTCTCCTATGCCTCCGGCCAAGGGGAATTTCATTCTTATCTCCTTAAACGACTCTCTTGTCTGGAATTTCGTCCCCCTCCCTTAGCTTTTTCAAGGGTCACCGAAGCGATAAAAAAAAACATTACGGGCAGATCAACTGCTCGCGAAGGGGCTTGCGCTTGAGGTGCGGAAACCCCCCAGACGGCTAGGTCTTGACCGGGAAAGAATACGGACTCGGTGGGAACCAGCCGAAAGTCGTATTCTACTACAATTAAAGTCTTCCTAATGGGACACGAACCCCAGGATATGACATAAGAGAGGAGGTCTCCATCCCTCCGATGAAGCTCCGCATACGACCGGGCCTTTTTTTATTTCAGAGAAAGATCAGGCTGAGTCTGGCCCCCCAGACATCGGGGCTCCCTTTGTGATAATATGGGAGAAAAAGTGTGTACCTTGCGTTCTCCTTCCAAAAGAAAAAAGAACACGAAGACTAAGCGTTACCCTCTTTCTCTATGGGATGGACGGGTCCAGTGTCGACTCGGCAAGTGATCATGCCAAGGATAACTCGTCCGGCCCCGGGCGTCCTCGGATGGAAGGAAAAAACACTTAATAACAAAGAAAAGCACTTGACAAGGAGTATCAGCAAATTCGGAGCCCCCCATTGAGAGATTGCCAGGCCTCTTCAAGCCCGCCGTTTTAAAGCGTTTTCTAATAGTTCGCTCTACTGATGGGAACATGTTTGTCCTTCAGCGTCATCGTCATGCATATTCTAAGGTTTTCAGTAGGGTGGCGAAGGTTACACGTTTCTCTGCTGAGATCTTCCTGGTGAATACGGCTGACCCTGCACGGGGAGCCATTGTGAGAGCTTTTCGGACAAACGATGGCTGTCTGTACATAGACATCGTACTTTGTACGAACTTCGTGTGATGAAAGTAATCTATGGCAGGAAAGTCGTTGATTATTCTTGGAAGATATCACAGATGAGCTGACAGGAGTTAGCTTTAATACCCAGCCACACCTCTCACACTCTTCGTCACGTTCGATCGTGATAGTCACTCTTAGTAGGTGCAAGCTGGTAGTATCGCTATTGTGTCAAGGCATTTTTCCATTGTAGTGGACGTGTTACAATTGCTACCGCTTCGCCCTTGCGAATTGGAGCTGCAGACCTACCTGCCCAGTCGGGTTAATTGCTTCCTCAGAGCAATGTGCGTGGTACCTTTAATAGAAGAATGTCCTGGTCGTTTAGGTCAAGGATAACACTGCCTTCAGGAAGGATAAAGCATTGTTCTTGTCGCATCTTGCGTTGTAGCGGCTGGTCCCGGAAACCACCCACCACAAGGTCCACTCATTCACTCGTGAGACGCCCGTCGGATCAGAAGGAGACAAAATACACAGATACCTATTTTGTTTTTTTATTAAAATAACAAACTTACCCACCACCCAATACAATTAATTACCTAACAATGTAAATATATAAAAAACGTACAAAAAAATATACACAAATAGGTGCTCCCACTTCAACCTCCCTCAATATGCGCAACACAAAATGTATACAGGTCAACAATATAGGCGCAACACCATAAATATAAATAATTACCAAACAACTTGTTTGCGAAACACCAATGGTTTCCCCCACCTCTCTCTCTCTCTCTCTCCAACACTCGTGGCCCCCACAAAACACCCAATTGAGCCGGCTCAGTTATTTTACTGGTTATTAAAGGTTGCCCTGGGTCGTTTTTGCACGTTATGGGACAATTCACTCGCTCTCCCTGAGCGTGTGGCAGGGAAGAAAGTGCACTCAAGCGGTCGGTCTATCTCTCTCAATGGGGACCGAGGGGACAGTTGGCTGGGGCCCTTAATTGTGCCCCACACCGATGGCTTAGTGCGCGACTTCTTCCCTCTCATCACTCACGGACAAGAGCAGCGGGACCAAAGAAGCTAAAAAAAGGGAAACATAATTACTCGCCTGTTGCGTTTTCCAAGGTGTTACGTTCCCCTCTCCCTCCTTCACTTACTCATACCGTACCTGGCTTTACGTCCAGCTGAACTTCCTTCGTGCATTCGCTATTGGCCGTTTCTAATCGCTCATCAACCTGTACTTATATACTTCGCCTGTGGAGAGAGGAAGAAACGTCAGACCTCAGCAAAAGACGGGGTACCTACACTGCTTCCAGGCAGCTCTGTCCTCCCTCCTTCACCAAAACCTGAAACAAAAGGCGAGCATTAGATTGGGCACTGGTGAGCTGAGGCAAACAAAAATGGAACTACCACATCCCTCCCCCCTAAGTTCGCCTCATCTCACCGTGCTCTCAATCCCCATCAATTGCTTCCTCCCCACCTCACTCTTTACTTAATCTCTCACAACCATTCCAAAGCTTTCATCATCACCTAATCATATTCTTTTACACTGCCTCTTCTCCTAGTAACAGGGACTAGCCTTGTCCCCACTGTCAACAAGCCCTCGTCGTGTCCATCTCCTTCTATACGCACTTTATTCATACACATGTCTGATACTTCCTGACCAATCTCACTCAAATCTTCAACTAGTCTCTCCGCTTCATCCATCACTCCTTCCCATTCTTTCTTAGCATTCATCGACTCTTGCTCCAATTGCTCACTTATCTCATTTATACTCGCTAACATAGACTCAGACTCACTCAACGGAAGCTTACAAATACTATACGTTCTATCATACACTCCCTCTCGACCTTGCAAATGTTCAGAAAATTCACTCACCTCACTCTCACCAAACTGTTCTTTCCATCCATACTTTCTCGACTGCTTTCTTTTACGCTTCTTTCTTCCATGCTCGACTAACACTAACTGCTTCCCTTCTAAGATCTCATCTAATTGATTCTCCTCACATTCCTCCGCATCTCTAGATAACCATTCATTTACAGGATGCTCAATCAAATATGCTGGAGGTTCCCGCCATCTTCGTAACTCATTCTGATGTGCTCTATATTCGTCCACACATCCATCCTCTCTTTCACGCACGATCACATAACTTACTCCATTCTACTAAACCTTTCTCACCACAAACGGACCTTCAAACTTCTTTTTCAATTTATCCACATTCAGTTGACCTTTTGTTTCAATCTTTTTCAGCACTTTATCCCCAACAGAAAAACTTTCGAACTTTTCACTCACTTTTCTCCACAACTGGGGCTTCCTACTCCTTTTAAATAAAAAAAAACATGGTGACCACCGCACCCAGTCAGAACCGTTCCGCGGGTTATACCTACCCTGAACGCCACCTTGGTAAAGCTGGCGGCAATAAGGGCTCGCGCCCCGTTCTTGTACATCAGGGACCCTTCCCGCGCACGACCCTTCTCAAAAAAACAAGCGGCCACCCGACTCCCTTTTTTTCTATTATCTAATCTGGCGACACCCGACTCCAATGAGCCGTTAGACTTACAGAAAACAAATCCTTTGAAAGTGCTGGTGAGGCCATCCCCGGGGCTTACTAAGTCTGCTCCCGAAAGAAAGGCAGCAACGAAGGAACTTTGGCCCCCTCGCAACTGTGTTAGGTTAGGTAGGGCACTTTGAAAAGTTATGCTCGTTAAAAGAATGAGGGACCCCAACCAAAAAGCCCACCAAGGTTTCGAGGCAAGAGTAGAGAAAGACTCTTAGGCCGAGCCAATCCTCCTAAGGTAAGCCTTCTAAGGACATCCCCAAATCTCCGTCTCTAGGAAGGTTTAAGCCATTACCGCGCAGGTCTTAATCCCAAGGAAGGGCCCCTGCGTTTCCCCTGAGCTATGCCTGAACAAAATTTTCGTTCAATGGAATTTCCATAGCCTCCGGCTAATTGTCAAAGGCTGTGGATGCTAGCCTCTTCCCGCTTCCCTTTAGCTATTTGTCTTCAAAAGACCATATTGGGCATGTGCGGCCTCCTCATTCTTCCAGTGTATAATGGTTTTCCAAACCTACCGCCATGGGATGCGGCCACGCAAGTGGATGCGCAATTTTTACCCAAAATGTCTCCGCTCTCTTTCTGGTTTTAAATTTTTCTTTTCAGGCAGTGCAGCTACATCTGTGTAGGAGGAATACTGTGCATTTTGTGTATATTCCTCCGTCAACTGACTTCGATGTGGCAGATTCCCGCGCCGTCGTGACATGGTTGCCGACGCCCTTTCTCCGACTCGAGATTTGGAAGGTAGCCACCCACTCTAGAGTGACTACACAAGCAATTTATGGGGCCAGTTCCTGACCTATCTAATCTAAGAGCTGAAGATTGGTGTCCTAAATGTGGATAAATTCACGTATCGTTGTTAGAAAAACGCTCAATTTTCTTGTCTCGATCTATATCTTTGCATCCGACACAGCCTGATTTTCGGATGTGAAGTGGTCGGTGACTTTCATAGTTGTGATCCCTTTCTCATACAAATATCTTTTTCTGGCCAGCCTCCGTCTAAAAAAAACCCACTACGGACGTACCTTCAATGGGTGGGGTGGCAAACTGAGTGTCGGACGATCTTAAGAGAGAAGCTATATATGTATGTACACTACAAGTGTCGCTTGAACGATTTCACTGTTGATGTCGTCGAGCTACATATGTGGTAGTAGGTTCAGCGTCTCTCCCCAGTCGCCAACGACTCTTATTTCTTCCGTGGCCGATTTCGACAGTGCCTATGCTCCCACGAGACGCCAATCATGCCCTAAGCCTCTTTGATTTAGGACAAGCTAACTCCATCGAAAGCTTAAATTAACTCTTGCGCCAGTTCTACCTCTGGTTCTGCCTAAGACGTCACCATGGAGGGTACTACACTTGACCATTTGTCCCCACGCCTCTGCTCCTAAAGCTTTTAAAACACCGGATGTTTTTCTTGGAGCACATGGTCTGTCATGCTGGTGCCGTGCTAGTGGACAGTGATGGCCTTCATATCTGAAGAGAGGTCTGCTTTTACGCCTCCCCACACCCCCTCACTTGAGATGGGCGGAGCTCTTCCGGGAGGAAACTTCCTCTGGCTTTATGGCCGAACTGATTTCAAATCACCGTTCGGAACGGGGGATTACGCGTCAAGTTCGGTTCGGACCCTGGATTACGAGTATAATTTGTAATAACTCAATGAGTGTTCTTGAGGCGATTTCAATCTCTGCACTCCCTTGTTCGTAGTATTCGGGATCTCACAGCTGCCGGGAGCCGAGAGAAGGTCAAGGTAGTCTTCTGCTGGGTTCCTGGAAATGCAAGGATTGTGATAAATGAACGCTCTGATAAGGGCGCCATGCAGTCAGCAAGGAATGGCCGACCGAAACAGCATTTCGCATTTCCATACTGTGACGACATTGCGTGAATCTGGTCAACCCTTCAGGATGCATGACAAAGAGATGGGAGACGGCCGAGCCGATGTGAATATAAAGTCACGTGCCATTGCGTCGCGACTTTTCCCGTCTAATTACCTCCCAATGCTTCGACCTCTTCAGGTCGTTTTCTGTCACTTCTGAATTGAACACTCACGCGGACCGTGGTGCCATTTTTATGGAGCCTTCCCCTTAACCTTATTCTCACGACTTTTTGGTCCCCCAGACTTTCCTGCACATTTAAAATCGTCTCAGTCTGAGAGATCGTTGCGCGCGTTACCTGTCCTGGGCCCGGGGCAAGCGAGCTCGCTACCTCTTGTCACTTGTACTCTGGACGGTTTGTGCACCCCCGGCTGTGACATCAAAGAGTTTTGGGTGGTGGCTGGTCTCCTCCATTGTAATAAGTAGTGGGGTGTTGGATGCATATTTTGTGCCCAAGAGGAAGGCGGACCTTATCTCTTTTGTTTTTTCTTGTTTGTTTTGTGTGCGTGTTTGTATATTTTAAATTAGCCTAAATTTAGCCTATTATGCCTTTTCGGCGGTAAAAAGTATGAAGGTCGCTCGAAGAAAATTCTTGTGTAGGCTAATGAGATTCCCTTCCCCCCATCCCCCTCCCCCCGGCGCCAAAGGCCCAAAGAAGTCTTCTCTAGACTCTTGGTCCGTAGGTCGGTCGGTCGGATGGTAACTATTTTACTTTTAAATAAATTTTTGAAAGTTTTTAAGGTCGTAAGGTTATAAGTTCATAATTCAGAATAATTGAGAGCACGCGACTTAGGTCTGTTGATCTTGTTTCTAAAAAAAATAAAATGCTCAGGCATGAATCCGACGGGGTCCAGATTGACTCAGAGGCGAGCCATCATTACTAACCTTGGTTCTTTATTTAGCCCATACTTAATTAAATAACTTGTTTTTTAATAGCAAACTTTTTTCTTATTCAAATTATTGATTTATAACACGTATAAAATCGTTTATTGCTTCCTTTATTATGTCATTCCTTAAGAGCTTCCATGCACGTTACTTAGAACCGCATCTATGAAAGGCAATAGAGGGACAAAATAGTTAAGTCATACTCTGCCTTGGCCAGACACGTCCTATTTGCCCACCATACTTATCTTCTTCCCAATGGCTTCATAAAAATGGTTATAATGCCAATATACATTCACTGCACAATGATCCTCCCATAAAAGAAGTTTCTGATCTTCCAAGCCTTTTTCATCCGCAGTAAGTTATAACCTAACGTATTAAAGAGAAGGGCAAAGGAGAATAAACATAGTGAACAATGAGGATAAAGATTAATCCCTAATACCGGCGTTCGGAAGACACGGTGAAAGCCTCTCGGGAGAAAATTCGAAGATTGCAAAGAGTCAGATTTGAGCCTATGGAGGAGGTCTATCGGTGAGCGTTTGTATCAATATGTATGTGGCGCGCGTTCGTATATCTTAGCCTTCATTACTCTTTGTACAGGGGAGGGGGAAGGGGAGGGGGGTCTGGTTGATTTTTAGCACACTATCTCCCAATTGAAAAGTATCTAATGAACATTTTAGCTCTTTAGTGACTTACAAAATCCCCTTTCCCGTTCTTATTGCCCCATTCCCCTCCCATAAAGCGCAACTGTCAGTTTTGCCTTGCATGAGTCATCTCTCAGCGTCCTTTGTTACCGTTCCATATGTAAATATGAATAAATCTGAAAAGGGATTTATAAAGAGGTAAAACCAAATATATAACTAACACCTGTGAGCTATTTCAGACAAGTAGATAGACAATTTTAGCCACATAATTCAATTTCGTAGTATATATTGAAGAAAATAATATAAATGAGGAAGGGCATTGGGGAATAATAAATTCGAAACATCTGTTCATAGATTTTGCAAAATTTGAGATTATTCGAGTTGTTTCTGTCCGGTATTAGAGATGATTTCGACTACGTATTTATTAGATGGCTCATCTAATTATTCGAGATAACTCTCTAGATCAGGGGTGGGGAAACTCTCCCGAGGAAAAATTTCGCCCGCGAGCCCAATTCTCATCGCCCACTGAGTGATATCTTTGTATGCACAAATTTTCAATACTGAAATTTAAAAAATATTTGTATGTCCAATTTCCGTGGTGGCAGTCAATAAAAATGTTGCGTATTATTTTTTTATAGATATTAATGCGTAAGTCTATCGCACCATGTAATAAATTGAAACAACATTTACAAAGATACAAGAGTCAACTTTTATTTATCGCCCTCCGACTTCTTTCATTAGAAATTTTGGCCCACCGCTCAAAATAGTTTCCCCACCGATGCTCGAGATAGACCATATTCTCCATTTATAGTGGAGAGATACAAAGGGCTTCTTATTTTATCGGTGCATAGAATCCTTAAATAATTTGGTGGCACTGTGTGAATGTGAAGAGCTAAGAAATGAGATGAGAAAAATGCGAACGCCTATAATTTGAGGTAAAGGTTCAAAACCCAATTGTTAAGGTTAGGAATAAATATAAGTTAATGTTTATAGGAGAATGAGAAAAGAAAATTGCGATTGGTAACTTTAGTCAACATAAATTAAACACAAATGTAAAAAGAATTGTGTTGTTCCCCAAAATAGAAGTGTATGTGTGGGTGTTTCACACAGCACGAAGGTAAACACAAGTACAGTTGGGAGAGCAAGCTTGTGAATATAAATGGTAGAACTGATTTGATCTTAGAAGATGTGTAATATGATAATAGAGCATGAATAAAAGTTTTAAAGGGCTTGGTAGAAAAGCAATACTGATTTCGTGTGTATTTTTCGGACGCTCCAAACTCGGATGTAGAAGAGATGCAAATGTGAAAATGAATTTAAAACAAATATGGGATTGTTTTGTAGGAATTGTAGTAAAAAGTCAAGGGAATATTTGTCATTTTGCTATGACTGGAGGGAAACGAGTTACCTCCAGGCACGGATCCAGGGCGTGGGGCTGAAGGGACTGAAGCATCCCTTCCAAAGTTCAGACCCGGTTATGTTTATATTTCTTTTTGAAGCCATACTTGTATGATGCCATTCAGAAGAAGTTATGTAATAACATAGATTATATCCAAAAACAGTTATTAAACCGTAGCGATCGAATGTATCATATATTATACATGTCTAAATTACAGGTAAATCTCAAAAATAATTATTAAATTGAGTATTATACCATAAACCACAATTCCAAATTTCCTGATGTGTGTAAAAATATTCGGCTCTGAGAGTGTTCGTGCTCACTCCTTTATGAGTTGCTGTTATTTATTACCATTTCTGTCTATTATAACCCTTATTAATGCCCTTTTATCAGACTACTCAGAGAGAGGAATTCAAGTTATCCCCCTACCCCCAATATTTATCCAGGATCCGCCACTGGTTGCCACCAAAGTGAATGGAAAAGGAGAGAACAAATTCAAAGGGAAGCAGGAAGCGTGATAGGAAGGTTTGTATGGAAGGTATATGCCTAATGATAGAAGGAACCTCTCTATGGTTGAATAAAAGATAGAAAAGGGGGGAAATTGCTGTTTGGCAGAGTAATATAGGCAAATATGAGGTTTGTGTATGGAAATCATTGTGTTGTGCAAAGAAATGAATGGCATAAATAAAAGGTAGATTGTTTGGCTAATATACCTGTAGTAAAGATGTGAATGTGTGATATAATTGTCACTTGTCATGTATATTTTTCGAATTATGTGAAATTGTGTGTGTGTGTGTGCAGAACTGAATGAGGCAATTGGAAGGGAAATCCGACAGTTGTAACTAGCCATCGAGCGCCACACCAAGGATGTTCTACTACACACCGAGGTAAGGTTGTGCTGTTTTCATTTGCCCTTACATTACTTTTCATTTATGAAGAATATTATTACTTAAGAAGGTATAATGCCATCTTTCGCCCGCTGTCGAGTCTAAACAGGCGAGGAAAGATAATGGGAGATATAAAAGCAATGTAAAGGATTACCCGGGGGAGAGCACCAGCTTCTTTGGGATGCATTGGGGTCGATATCCTCCAGGTTTCAGTTGTAGGAGGGTTTTTTCCTTGATGCTCCATCCACCCTCGTTTTCTTTTGCTCATCCAAAAAGGGGTAACAGCGGCAGCTGTCAAAAAAGATTAGAGTAGGATATTTAGTGTATTGTAAATAGAGGTGGATTAGGAAATGGGGCAAAAAAACATAATAGCGAAGGCGAGTTGTGAAGAGCTTTTCGCGTCGCTGGACCACTGTTAGCCAGTAGTGAATCCACTCGGCCATCCTGAGTCTCAAAAAGGACTCATTCAAAGGAAGCTTTTAAACCGCTCGCCCGCACTTCTCGTACGCTATAGTATAGAATTACTGATAGTCTAAATAGGGATGAACCAGGTTTTGTTTATGGAGTGTATTGACTCAATTAACCCAGTCAGCGAAAAGTACGGTAAGTAAAGCAGGTGGGTGGGGAGTAGGAGGGGAACTCAAACTTAATTTAAAGGAATTCATAAGTCTTCTGACATAATTAAAGTAAGTACTTTGATTAAGAGGAGACGTGATATGGAATACAGAGGGCACTCAATCAGGGCGCAGTAAGTTAGGTAAGGCAGGGCAAGCATATGAGAGGGAGATCGCGGGACATAAGGTATCTGTGAGTTAGCCTAGTGTGACTCGGGTGGAGGCGGGCCAACACCACCTCTTTGTGGTAGGTGTGGTAGAGTTTGGTAAGAGGTCGAGCTTGCCAGTCAGCAAGCAATTGTGTATTAAAAATTTTCTTTAAATATGAAAGATCTATGAATGGAAAGGAGACTGAGAGTGTGGGACGGATGCTGACCGAGCAGCTTTGCTTTGTTTCGTCGCAGAACACCTTAACATGGGAGGGCACCTGAAAGGTGACAAGCTTATTGGACGAGGCCGAAAACTCATTCAGGTGCAGTCGGATCTTGCTGATCAAATGACAGGATGGGATTATTTGGATAATGCAAAAATTGTGTTTCGGAAATCCGTCAATAGCACGAGTTCAATGGAAAAGAGTAGGTAGATAGAACTGAGGGCATCTCGAATGAGTACACCTCTTCTGTGTATGATAAACACCACCTCAAAAATGTGAACACATAATTGGGTTAGACCAAAAGCTCGCGAAAAAGAAGTCAGATCTCTCTGATTAAAGGAGTAGAGTGAGGGTGTTGAGGTAATACCGAAATCACGTTGTGGCCATCTGTAAATAGCACGAATTCGGTGGAAGGGTTAAGACTGAGAGAACTAAGCGGCCTCTCTGTTAATGTACAACATCGATGTCTACAATGAACACCCGGGAAAAGGAGGAGCACTGAAACATCGTCTCCACCAGGTGGCAGTTGATTAGCTTTAGAGTGAACGGGAACCATTGGTGAAGGGAGCTGTAGCCTGAGAATGGTCGGATAAATGGCTAAGGAACAGGAGAACGCTAATCTTCTTCAAGAAATTCCTCCTGGTAAGAGATAATTGCAGATACTTTCTGGAGATACCTTTCAAGGAGGAACACCTGTAAAAGAGATATGATAGACTATCCATATAGACTGAGAGGGCAGAACTTATCGGAGCCATTGACATTAAAAGGTAACAGCGGGGTTCAGCAGGAACACTGAGGATGTTGTCAAGCAATTGGAAGCCTTCGCAGACATGAAGGCACCTCTACCCTATAAGAAATGGGTGTTACACTCCGTTCGGAGACTTGCTAATCAAGAAGAAGGAAAACCCCCATGTAGACAAATGAAGACTCCGCTTCAGAACTGGGTATGGCGAAGGCGAGTTGAGATGGATATGGAGCTATATACTATGCAGCCAGAGTGCAATATGAAATAGATTAAGGTAGTGTATATGCACAAAAACATGCGGTGATCAGAGCTCTATGATTCGGGACAAATGACCTAAGAGGTTAATAGTGGGCCCGATATCAACAGTGAGGTTGGAGCCGTGGGGCTTACACAAAATATTTTCATCAAGATCGAAGCCTTAAAATTTTCACTGGTTGCTGCACCGCTATAGGGTCCCAGGATATAAATGAAGATGAGAAATAAAGCAAGGGCGAAAGTGGACGCAGAAATACTTGTGAGAGGATAAAGAGAAACGCTAAGAAGTAGCCCACTCAACGTCTGCAGTGATAGTAATTTGAACATATCTGGCAAGCCTTGGGAGAGACCTGCTGTAGTAGTAGATCATTAGTTCACTTGTGTAGTATTTACTGCTGATGGGACAGGAAAGGGAAGAGAGGGCTGTGTTCATCAGCAAAAAGGACGCTTAGGTCGAGCCATTGGGAACGCCCGCATCCTGTAAGAAGAGGATGGAGTAGAAAGAACTAACAATAACATAGAAGAAACGGTCGTACAGGAACTGGGAAATGGATGTGGACAGAAATCCGTGAAATCCAGAGGAATTTAAATTGAGATAATAGAGGAGTAGTGTAGTGTCTTAAGTTTTGTGGGTGAAAAAAAAATATAATCAATGTGTCACTACAGATCGAGAATGCCTCATGAACTTTGTGTCTAAATTGGATGAGATCTAGAAGATTGCAGAATTAGTGGATGCAGGCCTGGCAGTCAAGGTACAGAGATTGCAATTCAGCATGGATGAAGAGGCGCGAGGCTACCATCTTCTTCCTGATTATGAATGAACAGGAGGTCATAGTTATGAGATGGTATGAAGTTTGGCTTTGGCTTTGAAGTTTGGCTTTGGGATAAGCATCATGAAAACTTTACGCCAGGCCGAAGGAAAGCTTGCTTCAAACCAGATCCAGTTATATAGATCCAGGAGGCAGTGGAGCACTGGGTGTGGTTATAGTCCTAATATCTAGCGTTAGAGGGATCCGAAAATAGGCTATCTGATAAGGACTTGAAGATTGAGGTGAAGCCAAGGGGCAACCTTTCGAGAAGCCGCAACCGGTAATCTAGTTCATATATTTCGTCATAAATATATTAGAGAACCCGCTTAGTAATTCAAATAGTTCACTAATTTAGCCGCGTAAAGCCGATCTTGATAGGTTCAAGAAGTAATTTCGTCGCTGGAAGCGCTGTGATAAAGCAATGTCCTTTCGCATATGGAGTTACTAGAAATATACCACATACTCTTAGCTTAGCTTAGGGAAGTCCATCGAGGTTGATGATGACGGATGTCCTCAGGGCGGTCTCCGACCTTGGTCAGGGTCGGTTTGCTGAGGACATCAAACCTGCACTAGATTTAAACGAGTAAGAAGGCGTGCTCACTTCAGACCCGTATCTTGACCAAGGGGAGAAGATTCCTGGTGGCAGGAGAGGACTCAAGACGACCAGGCATCATCCTCGGCTGCAAGGGGCTGCCGAGACACCGGTCTGCTAGTGCTCGCCTATAGTCGACCCCAGTCTTGGTTTTATTATCGAGGTTATCGTTCCTCTAGCCTTTACCTAAAGAGGTAGCCCTACAAGGCAGCAGGGGGGTTGTTGGGGGCTGCCGAGTCTTCGGTCTGCCGAAGGTCGCCTAGCGACCTTTAGAAATAAGCAAATGTCAACGTTCAGCGCACACAATGAGGTGGAAAATTTTCTATAAACGTCTTGAGTCGAAAATGACTGTGAAACTACCTCATCTCACTAAGAATACCTATACAGATATGCCGTACAAATTAGGAACTATAAAGAATCGACTGTTTAACAAGGACACAAAGTGATTTACTCTGAGGAACCTTCTTTCCGCTTGTTTAGAGCTTCTGTAAGGTCCCTCGTTAGGTAGAACAAAGGAAAGAGCTTTGACACATCGCGTGTCGTGCCCACGCTGAAGCGGTACTTTCATATGAGTAAAATTGAGATTCTGGAGGCCAGAACATTTTCTTCATTTCTAGAATTGACACAAATATGTCGTCGTCTCCAAAATCCATTACTAAAAAATTCTTACCCCTCTATAATAGCCAACATCCATACTCTAAGTGTTCTTTCAAGCGCTTTATATAAGGAAAGAATAATATATTTCTATTCAAGAGCATAATCTCTAGATATGTATCATCAAACCCTATGCTGCTTTTGTGAAGCTGCACTGCATTGTTTTGAAAACTAGATAATTTGAGCTTAAGACACCTAACGCCTTTTCCGTATTGACTGCATTTGAAATTTGACCACCCATAACCTCTTCAAGAATTATCTTGACCCAAATTCATGACCTATCATTTGTCAATGTTTAATTTCATATGTCATCTTCCCCACCATTTGATTACTCTATCCACGTCCAAGAGCATTTCATCAAAGACGAAAAAGAAATTAAGACAGGGAAAAGTGTCGTTGGAAAGGTGGCGATAGGTGTGCGCGCCAGAGTTTAGACATAAAAGGACAGCTCGTTTATGGTGAATAATAAGAGAGAGAGAGAGAGTAAAGGAAAGTCGAGCAACAGTCACCCCAGACGTGGTCCTTACTTATAAAATCTTCTATAAGAGGGAAGGGGGGGGGGCTGAAGGATTAGGTTAATTCAGAATCAGAAGAAGCACGGCAATGGAAAGGCATGTAGACCAAGCATAGTGTGTTATCGTTACGCAAAAAGGTATACATCCATCGTATGAAAGTTATTGCAAAGAGAGACAAGAAGTCATAGGACTGACACGTGGATGAAGATGACTGCTTCCACGCGGCCAGGTCTTCTTGAGTACATAGAGGAGAGAAGTGAAGGTAACTAGAGATCATAGGGATTTGATGGCTACCGATAATCAGTTTTCAGAAACAGAAATCTAGGTTAATATGAATCTAAAATAGAAGTTATGTTCTCTCAGTTAGCTAATCAATCACAGCAATTCCAGTAGACTCCCCTTCTTGGAGAGACGAAGGCAAAATAAGAGAATGGAAAACAAAGAATAACGTTTATACACGAGGGCAGATATAGGCTGCCCTGGGAGACCAGCTGATACATGACTTTACTTAGTCTTAGGTCACGGCAGGAGGGGTCTCGGATAGTTGTAAGAACGGGAGCCCTGGCGCAATCTTAGGAAATAGTTCAATAGGGAAAGAGGCAGTTTGGTTGGGAAAGAGGCAGAGTGGCAAATGAGTGGGGAGACGATAAATCAGGGCAAGGTGGAAAAGGGGGTCAGCAGGGAAAGGTGATCATTGGAAGGAGAGATCTTTTGGGTACTCATAAGTGGAGAATATTGGGGAGGAGAGGGCTGGGTTGTAAGAACTTCGGAACGAGTCTCAAGGTAAAGTTTTGAGGGATAGGTTGAGGGGGGCTAATGGGAGAGGGAGGTTTGTAAGGGGCTTAGGTGGTGGATTTGGTGTGGCGCTTGCGAATTAGGGGGTTTGGATGGTGCTTTGGTGATGGGACCGCAGCTAATGGGTCTGGAGTGGTAGAGTCATTAAAGATTGTTGGCGTAGGGCCCCGAGGAGCCATGGTAGATTTGTACTTACTTTTGCATCTCTTGGAAAATCAGAGAAGCAGAATACCGGAGGGACTGTTCCTCCTACTCGAATTGAAAAGTCGGAAAGTCACATAAACTTGCTGGGTGCTCTCCAGAGCCGATCGAGGAGTAGGGCTTTCCGCGATAAAGCAGAGGATGGGACTTAAACCCACAGTTAGGGCACATAGAGACTGGCCTTTGGCAGACAGATCTAATGTGATCAAACAGGTTGCATTCAAAACATCAGGTGTGCTAAGAAATAGAGGTGGACATCGAACTTACATTTTTTGCTGAAAGCTATGAACATTTGTGACTCCCTGGAGATATTGCGTGTAAGGTATAGGGCCAAGGTAGTTTATGTAATGCCAAAACCCCTGGGGTCAGGTGAGCATGATGGTTCTCTAGATGCCACTTATATCAGGGACTTTACCCATGCTATTCTCTCCCTTGTGGGAGTAGGTTTGATAAACGTCCACTGTTAACCCGCTCACATCGATATGGTTGAATCTCTTCAGGAGCCAGCCCAAGAAAGAACCCGGACGAGGAGGGTATAATGAATAAGGTTTCTAGATCCTTTGGAAGGTGTGTAAGATAAGATTTCTAGATCCTTTGAAGGTGTGTAAAATAAGGTTTCTAGATCCTTTGGAATGTGTGTAAAATAAGGTTTCTAGATCCTTTGGAATGTGTTTAAAATAAGGTTTCTAGATCCTTGGGAACGTGTGTAAGATAAGGTTTCTAAATCCTTTGAAAGGTGTGTAAAATAAGGTTTCTAGATCCTTTGCAAGGTGTGTAAAATAAGGTTTCTAGATCCTTTGGAAGGTGTGTAAATTAGGCCTTTTATTTATGACAGTTGAATGAAAAGACCCAGGAGAAAGTGTGTCGTCTATGATAGTCTCATGGAGCAGGAAAAAGCATAAGATAAATTAAATAGGACTGCACTGTGAGGCGTTTTGAAATATATGTTGGTGGAAACTTGTTGAATGTAGCGGAGTTTTTATGTAGACATTATAATATGAATAGGTGGGTTTTGTTTAATCTCACCTTGCTTTTACCTGCGGCGAAGCACCAGGTCAAGCGTCGCTTTTTTTTCAAAAGGAGTAAAACTCAATTGTACCCATTTAGAGCCATGAAATGACCCATATGACCGTGGGACATATGGTTATTCACCCTGGAGATTTCAAATCTGTCATCGGATTTGGCGCTGTGCCATTCACAGGCACTTTTAAGTTTATGTCAACATGAATAGTGTAATGAGAAAGTACACACGAAAAATAGAAGGAAAAATGGGCGAAAGACGGTGAGACTTGGATGAAAGGTGGTGCCCATGGGTAAAGAAAGCCTTGTTTTAGCAGATGATATTGCCATAATATCAGAATCTCCGAGTATAGTCAAAGAGTGAAACGTTGCTATACGAGAGCTTTGAAAGTGGCTGCAAAAAAGAGAAAGGTATTTGTAATTAGAAGTTCAAAGCCTATAATATAATTACAAGTGATGTAGACCTACACTACGCAAACGCATTTTGCTATTTGGGAGGTCCAGTAAATTGCATTCCTCTAAACGGTAAAAGGCTGTAATGTATTACTCTTCCTCTTAAGGTAGAATGTAATCGCTAAAAATATAAAACCACATTTTTGTTACGAGAATCCCATCTTAAACATATACACTTTTCCCTATAATCTGGCAACACTCTTCCTTGCTAGCCTTCTTTTCACCAAGCGCATTTTCTACTCGCTCCCCAAAACTACCATCCCATAAAATTGACTTTCCTTCATTAAAAAATTTATGGAGAGGTGTAATATGGTAACCATCGCCTTATATATTCTACACAATCCTTGATGAACCCTGGCTCCTTTTCTTCCTTTAATTTTCTGAATTGGGTGTCCTCAATCCGTGTAAGAAACAACCCGCAATTTGTTGCTCCATAATCAAATCCAGCTAAAATTTGCATTCTCAAAATTTCCAGCAGATTCCTTCGGATCAGATGGAAATAGTGGATCGGGGTAAAAATCATTCACTGAATGAATGGGTCTAAGGATGATGTGACCCGAGTAAATCTGGATTGGATTGGAAGAAGTAATTAACGAGTAGGTCTTGTAGTAATGGCAAGGCCAATTTAACCTAGTAGCACATGTAGCCCGTGCTACGGGCCCCGCGCTTCAGGGGGCCCCGCGGGGATGTAAAAAGTTAGTAATAATTAGGTTTTTGCCCTTAGGCACAGAAGGCCGAGACAAAATAATTATTCATTTTCCTGATTTTTATATTATTATTATTATTATTATTATTATTATATATGATATTACTATATATAAGAAAAATATAGAAGACTTCACTAGAGCATACTGCATAGTACCGAGTATTTAAAAAAAATTTATATCATTTTGCAATCTAATAACTTTGCCAGCTCCCGTTCAGATGACTTCAAATTTTAACAGCATGTGTAGAAACAGGTTAAAGTTTTATGTTAAATGTTTTTATCTTTACATGTATAGAAATGCCATTCACTGGAAGTGAAAATGCGTTTTGTGTGTTGGAGTATGCTCGAACACAGTCATACAAGACTATGCAGCGTGCATTTATGAGAGAGTTCTCTAAACAGTCACCAACAGCAATGCAGATTTAGACATGGCACAAAAAATTCAAAGAGGAAGGCTGTCTGTGCAGGGCAAAAGCATCTGGACGACCAATAACATCGGAAGAGACGGTCGAGCTTGTTCACCAAAAACATTTGCGAAACCCCATGAAGTCCATAAGAAGAACAAGTCTGGAAACCCAGATTCCTCCAACGACAGTTTGGTGCTTCCTGAGGAAACGCTTGCTAATGAAACCCTACAAGCTGCAGCTAGTTCAGGCCATAACGCCAAATGACAAGCGAAAGCGCAAACAATTCTGTGTTGATATGCAAGAGAAACTTGAAGAAGACGAGTTCAAGGAACGTCTTGTTTTCAGTGATGATGCCACATTTCATACGAATGGCAAAGTCAATAAGCATAATGTTCACATTTGGGGCGAAGAAAATCCCCATGCCACAGTTGAGCAAGTGAGGGACTCGCCGAAAGTGAATGTGTTCTGCGCCATCTCCAAGAACCATCTTCATGGCCCGTTTTTCTTTGAGGGAAATGTGACCAGCCATGTTTATCTGCAAGTGCTTCACAACTGACTAATGGAGAGCTCATTGCAAATGAGCAAGAAGACTTCATTTTTCAACAGGACGGGGCTCCACCTCACTGGAAGCTCACTATGCGGAGATGGATCGGGCGTGCTGGTGATGAAGACAATGTGGTGTTGAAATGGCCGCCACGTTCACCTGACCTGACACCTTGCGATTTTTTTCTCTGGGCTATGTGAAGGAACTGGTCTATGTCCCCACCTCTTCCTGCAAACCTAAAGACACTCAAGCACAGAATCACTACCGCACTGGAGAGTGTTACCAAAGACATGCTGCAGCGTGTTTGTGGGGAGCTGGACTACCGACTTGACGTGTGCCGTGTCTCAGGCGGTGCGCATATTGAACATTTGTGAAATCGTTCATGGAATCCACATACCTTTGATTTTCTCATTCAAATTTGGAGCAATGAATCTTATGTTGCTTAACATTAAGCCTGTTTAGTTTCATTTGCCTTGACTATGTAGTTTCTGTGATATTTACATCTCAAATGATATCATTTTTTTTTAAACACCCTGTATAATAAGTCTGGCATTGTGTTATGGTAGTACACGGTGTTGTTCTTTAAAAAGGAATAAAAAGTGTACAAAATAGAACACTCTTTTTAGTCGCGAGCGACTCTATATCTCACTATGTCGGTCGGTCTCCGTTTTGCTTTTTATTGTTTTTGTAATAACATTGTAATTATTCGGCTGATTCTAACGAAATTTAGAACCTTTATGTTGTTTGTTTTTTTTACATTCTCTTTCGAATTGTATAATTGCCCAAAGTCTCCCCGAGGTTATCTCGGGAGTTATTTTGTTTTGGCAATAACATCATAACTATTGGGCCGATTCTAACGAAATTTGAAACCCTTATGTTGTTTTACATTCTCTTTGGAATGAAATAATTGACAAAGTCCTCCCAAAGTGAGTCCGGGAATTATTTGGTTTTGGCAATAACATGAGTCTTTTGGGGAGACTCAGGATGGCCGAGTGGTTTAGGATTCTCGCTAACGGCTGTCCAGCGATGCGGGAAGCGCGTTCGAAACTCGTATCTCTATTTTTCTTTGCCCTCCTTTCCTACTCAAAACTATCTACAGTTCAATGGGTCTGTTCTTTTTCCACTCTTGAATATAGGCGTTACATTAGCTTGGCACCATTCTGTTGGTACTGTTCGAGTTGTGATAGCTGCCTTGTATATGTTTTATAAAGGAAGGGTTAAGTTAGTACTGCACTCCCTGAAGACCCTGGGATGGATCCCGCCCGGTCCTGGTGACGAGCTGCTTTTCAGGTTCTTTATTACGTTTAATATGTCTTCCACTGAGAAATCGCATTCAAGGAGTCCTTATACCTTCAAAGAAGTATGGAAGGTCAGGTAAATTGCCTTCCTCCCATTGGATTACCTTCTGGAACTCCTGGTTCAGATGGTCCGCAGCTTCCAGAATGGTGACAGTGAGGGGATGTTTGCACTCTTCAACTGAGTTACTTCTTCTCTGATAGTGCTCTTGTTCCGGCAGTATGAGTAAAAAGCTCTTATATTTGGTTTCAATTCACGGGCCAAACTCTGCTCAAAGGCAAACTTTGCTTGCCTTACTGCAGTGGTGGATATGTTCCTTTTCGTGCAGTAGGGTTGGTACTTGTGTCTTGTTTTCCTTTTAACATACTATGTTCATGCTTTTACCTTTGTCTCAATCTTCCTCATCACACCCACAGTCATCCACATCGATTTATCCTTGCCATTTTTAATGAATGTCATCAGTGGTATACACTTGTCAACTGCATAATGGTAGTTCCTCAAAAGAGATCCCACATCTCATCCAAAGGTTTGTCCTTAAGTAATACGTCCCAGTTTATCAACCTTAGTAATAGGTTCATTTTTTCATAGTCACCTCTGAAATAGTTGCGTTTGACAGTTGTGTTTACAGTAAGTGCATTTCCTTCCAACCCCAAATCAAAAACAAGGACCGCATGGTCACTCCAATGTCCCCCCCGCCACAGCATGTTCTGCCCAGTAAATCTCTTTGAAATTGAAATCTCCACATAGTAGTTCCTGGGAAGTGTCTATAATTGTCAAGGTAGTGACTGAATGCCTAACCATTGTGTTGTACTCTACAGTCAACCCTGGTGGTCTGTAGATACATTCGAGTAGTACTTTCTTGCTGTTTATGTGTACGGAGGTGGCTACTGCTTCAATGTACTTCCTGGTTTCATCTTCCACAACTAATGAAGTTAAGTTCTTATGGATCATGATAGCAACACCTCCACCTCTTATACCCCGGTCCTTTATGTAGACATTATATTTACGTGTATTGAGAAAAGTGGATGAGACATCTAAGTTCATCAGCTTGGTTTCTGTTAGGAAAATTAGAAGTGGATTAGATTTTCCAATAAGTAAATCTAATTGGTCACCCTTAATACTACTATTATAGTATATGGTTATTCATGTGATTTATCTTCTGTTAATAAATCAGCCTAAATAGCGTTTCGAAAACCATAACCATGAATTTGTTTGATCGAAGTTGTCGCCTGATAGTTTTTAGGCTTAAGACGAAAGCGAAATAAATTTTGAAATAATGAACTGGGTTTTAAGAAAAACAATTAAACAAATATATATACATTCATAGAATCAACGAATGTACAATGAGATAAGTTGGATTAGGTATACAATGTAAGATATGGTAAAATATGATTTACAGTAACAAGATGCAAAGAGAATTGAAGTACGTGAAATAAATATGAAATAATATGGTAGAATAATATGGTGACTATGATGGACTGTGAATTAGGGGTTTTATACGAAGAATGGTGAGAGTCGAATGGGAAAGAATATTGCTCCAGAAGGTCGAGCTGAAAGCGTGTGTTTGTTTGTTTGTGTTCGAAATTTTAAGAGATGATGTTTGAAACAGTAGTACATTAAATGAATTGACAAGTAAAATAAATGAATTAATTAATTATTAAGTTGTACATAAAATATTATTTAATTTACAAAAGTTAAGTAAAATAATTGAACGATTAAATTGACAAAGTTAAGTAAAATAATTGAACGATTAAATTGACTATGACAGGTGACTATGATGGACTGTGAATTAGGGGCTTTATACGAAGAATGGTGAGAGTCGAATGGGAAACAATATTGCTCCAGAAGGTCGAGCTGAAAGCGTGTGTTTGTTTGTTTGTGTGTGGAATTTTAAGAGATGATGTTTGAAACAGTAGTACGTTAAATGAATTGATAAGTAAAATAAATGAATTAATTAATTATTAAGTTGTACATTAAATATGATTTAATTTACAAAAGTTAAGTAAAATAATTGAACGATTAAATTGACAAAGTTAAAGGATTGCATGATATGAATTTTAAATAATAATTGCTGTATTTTTCACTAAAATTTAATATCGCGTGACTCATGACAGAGGCTCCAGTGCAAAAGAAAAGGCGTCGGCTCTCTCAGTTCTCTCAAAAAAGTAAACTTCATCGTATTATTAACTAAAGGCGTTCTGGACGTCTTTTTCAGTAAATTCCTTGTTACAAGAGAAAGTTAATGATAGCTTACCCAAAATACTAACAAGAGAAATAAGCTACTCCAGACGGCAACGATATTCTCTGGAACGAAATATCATAAATCCCTGGATACAGTATTAGTCCTTTTCCAAGGTAAGCCAATCTTTTATCATTCTCTTTGCTCATGTTATGTTTAACTCATTAAAAGTTCTTATATTAAAACTTCCAGAGAATATCGAATTATTGATTCATTTCCATTTGGTTATCAAACATATTTTATAATATTTTCTCCCTCGCCCTCTCACTTTTTAATGAAACCCAGTGTTTGTTGATTGTTAAGATACTCAAGTGCTAATTGTTTTTTTTTATATTTATTAGTTTTCCTTGTATAGTTCGAGGTAGAATAAAATTTATTTTGTTATATTGCATTTTGTTCTAAATCTAGTACGATATCGTATTAAAATATGTAAAAACTCTAAAGCCTATTGTTTATACTTATAACGTGATCTATTTTATTGGTTCTTGACATGGATGTTACAAATTAGGAATAATTTACTGCCGAAATCGCTATCATTATTTGGATTTAACCTAGTTAATATAACCTAGTAAAAAGGTTAATGGGTAATAGTTTATTTTTATATTTTGTTTTGATTATTACAAATGCTATAGATCGTACTATAGTGCATAATTTGTTTGTATTTTCATTGTTTAAAGAGTTAGTTAGGACCTTTGTTTTCTCTATTGGATCGGCTCGTTATAATTAATTAAGATTACTCTGTGCAGAATAGTGTGCCTAATTTATTTGTGGTATTTTTTAGTTACTTTATAGTAAATTGCCTTGATTTTTTTCACCCTTTCATCTAAACCAGAGTTAGAAACTCGACTCAATGCATTAATTAAGAAAAGAGCTGGAATAAAAGTTAGGATAACAGCTGCCTTAAAGAATTTAGAGACTATAGATATAGATGAACTTTCTCATGATACCTTTGTTAGTAGAAAGGACGATATGTTGAAATTTTTGGTTAAAGTTGATGAAGTGAATGATTTAATTATTGACTTGTTTGACGAAGGTGAATTGCCAGAAGATGATGAAAATAGAGTTAAGGAAATGGACAGTCAAGTTGCTTATAGGGTAGGTATAACAGATAAGTTAGCTAAAATTTCCACAGCTTTAAAAAGTGATGAAAATCCTCCTAAATCACTCAATGTGCACAAATATTCACAAGTTAAAATGCCTGAACTTAAATGTAAAACATTTAGTGGTAAATCATGTGATAAATTTGAATTCAAGAACTTTTTACACGCAGTTTCAAGATTGTATAGATGCTTGCGAATCTTTATCAGATGCTGGGAAACTCACTTATCTAAGAAGCTTTCTTTCTGATTATGCCTTCAACACTATTTCTCATTTATCAATAACGGATGATAAATATGAAATAGCACTTAAAATGTTTAAAGAGGAGTTTTGGGATATTGAGTACATTGTAAATGAAATCTTCAAACAATTAATTTGTAGATATCCTAAGTTTGATAATACATTTGCTAATGTTAAAATGTATATAAGTGAAAGCAGAGCTCTATTATATGATCTTAAAACTTATAATATAGATCTTTTGGAGGAAGATTCTTCGGGTTGCAAACTTATCAGTCATATATTATTCTCCAAGTTACCTGCCTCCATAAAAGAGAATTAGTGCACAAAGTAAATTATAATTACCTTACAGTTGTGAATCTTTTTGATCATTATTACGACATAATCAAAACTCTACTTAGGACTTCTTCTTCTAGTAGTTATAAAATTGCTGCTGAAAGTAAAGATTTTTCGGCTAATTCCAAGAATAATTTCAATTGGAAACCAAACAAGCCCTCCTTTAACTTTAACTCTGTGCAAAAGAAGCCACCCTTTGACTTTAAATCAATGGAGAGTCACCCTAAGTCATCTACTCTAGAAAATTTTAAAACATCAGTAACCTTTGCCAAGGATACGGATAAATTTTGTAAATTTTGTGTAGTTCAGGGACATTCTATGTTTCTTTGCTCCAAGTATGAGGCTTTAGATTCTAGAAAGGCTAGATGTAAAAATTAAAACTTTGTTATTTTTGTATTAGCAATAAACATTTAAATGAGACATGTTTATGAAAATAAAATAAACTTAGTTTTCCATGTTATTACTGTAAATGTTATAGTCACATATCAGCACTTTGTCACAAACCCAAAAATGATATATCTCTGCATTCAAATCTTTGCATCAACATGAGTGCTTCTACATATCAACCATATTTGTTACCTATAATTGAATTAAGATTTAAAAGGGGAGGAAATTCTTACAACGTTAAATGTTTATTGGATGATGGCAGTCAGAGATCTTATTTAAGTCAGGAGGTAATGGATGTTCTTAAATGTGATACCTTTGATTGGGCAATTTGAATTATGATGTAAAAACCTTTTCTCGGAACAAATAAGAGAAAATTCAAAGAATGTGTTATGGACGTTAGTATTCCTGGCTATAAAGATCTTCCATTGCCTATCTTAATTGATAGTGAATTTGATATCCATTTATATGTATCAGATCTCCCCATAGCTGTTAACAACATAATATC
Source organism: Ceratothoa steindachneri (assembly GCA_963969495.1). Lineage (NCBI taxonomy): Eukaryota > Metazoa > Arthropoda > Malacostraca > Isopoda > Cymothoidae > Ceratothoa > Ceratothoa steindachneri. The sequence goes on from OZ018329.1 coordinate 51,594,527, forward strand.
TGAAGGTTTTAAAATGGCAGATCAATCTCTAGCAGAACATGGTGAAAATATCCACATTACAAGGACTTCTTGGAGTTGATGTGATTCAATTTATTCCTAAAATGGAAAAAATAAAATGTATAAATGGAACAGCATGGCTTATGTCTACAGGTATTGTGCCCTTTGGGAACATAATGCATTTTTTTAATCCATCTCAAGTAACGAGCCATGCAATTGTGGATAAATCTTCAGTAACAAATACTTCAATTAATTTCATGCATGCTGTTGAGCTTTATGGGGTTGAGGAGCCCTCTACTCATGTAAATTTTGTCTTGGAACCCAGGAAAACGTATTTCAATCCATTTGATACTGCATTTAGAGATCGTTCTGTAGAACAAGGATTAGAAAACATGTTGTGTTTAGAGTCAGTTGGATGCACTGAATTGAGTAAAGATCAAAGTAAATACGACGCTAAGAAAATTGAATATTTTAAATCCAAGATTGAGTTCAAGGACAATAGATATTTTGTAGCCCTGCCTTGGCATGATAATATCATAAAAGAAGTTCCATCAAGTAAAGGCATTGTTATTACAATCCTCAACAAAGTAGTTGATAAACTTCAAAAGAATAGCCAATTAGAGGCCTATCAAGAGGTCTTTAAAAGACAATTAGAGGATGGAATCATTGAAAAGGTTGATGTCTCACTAACATATATGGATTCCTCATAGACCAGTCATAAAATCTGCACTCAATGTGACTACCAAAATCCGTCCGGTTTTCAATTGTTCTATTAAAGTTAACAACAAGCCATCTTTAAATGAAGCAGCATATGCTGGAATAAATTTAATGAATAACCTCACCCAACTAATGTAACAATTCAGATCTAATAGGTACACCATGCTTAGTGATATAAAACAAGCAGTTTTGCAAATTCAATTGGCAAATGAATAAGATAAAAATCGTTTTTCATTTTTCATGATGGAAGATGGCAAATTAGTTACATACAGATATAGAACTATTATTTGGGGGTTTAATGCCAGCCCATTCATTTTAAATTATGTAATTAAACATCATGTTAACCAATATCCTAAGAATTATTGCACAAGTATCTTAAACTCAAATTTTTATGTAGATAACTTGATACTCACTGGAAATTCTGAAGAAGAACTAATTTATCTCTATAAGGAATCTTATGCGATGATAAAGGAAGGTGGATTCCAGTTGCGTTCTTGGAACTCTAATTGCAAAGGGCTAAGGGATGCATTTCTAGAGACAACTGCATGGTCCAACATTATAATGATTGTGAGAAAGTTCTTGGTTATGAGTACTTAATAAATGAAGATGCTCTTCAGTTAGCAGCTATTGATATCGATCAAGCTGCAAATACCAAACGTAATATTTTATCTCAAATTTCAAAGTTATTTGATCCACTTGGATTGATTTTACCTATAACAACTCGGGGGAAAATTCTAATGCAAAAGCTTTGGGCAGAGAAACTTTCATGGGATCAAGCCATTCCAGAACAATATAAAAAACTGTGGCAAGAACTTCAGGCTGATTTTAAGCAAATCTTTCATTTAACTTTTCCTAGAGCTTGCATCTCTGAAGATAACATTAATAATTTATTCATATTTTGTGATGCTTCTAAGCTATGTTATGGTTTCACTGTATACAATGTAAGCAATGGAAACTCACAACTTCTGTATGCAAAGGCTAAAGTGGCTCCATTAAAACCAAGAACTCTGCCTACTTTGGAACTAATGGCGGTCTACTTGGCCTTAAAATGTCTTCCTACAATCTTGGATTCCTTCCCTGCCATAAAGTTGATTCACAGATAGTACTATCTTGGTTACTAACGGAAAATGTGAAAACAAAAAGTGTATTTACTATGAACAGAATCAAAGATATTAGAGTTTTCATGAAAGTTATCATAGAAAATTATCTAATTAATATAAACTTTAAATTTGTTAATTCAGAAAATAATCCTGCAGATTTGCTCACCAGAGGATTAACTGTCAAAGAATTTGAAAGTAAGCAAGAATTATGGTTCAAAGGACCGTCATGGCTCTCTACTGTTCCCATTTCATGGCCAGTCAATTCCTTAGGTTGTTTATTAGAAGAGAGCAAACAACTTGTTAAGGTTTATCATACTACTAATATATTAAAAGTCAACGATAGTATAGAAAACCCTATTTTGGATATCAATAGGTTTTCTTCTCTAAATAAACTCTTAGGTGTAACTAAATATATTTTCCATTTTATCAACTTGAGCCAAAAAATTATTTCGAAACCTATGGAAACAGGAAAGATCTATTGGATTAAATATATGCAGAAATCTAAATTCCACCAGGAATTGGAATATTTGGAAAATGTCAATCAAAATAAGAAGAAAGTGCCTGAACTAGTCAATAGACTTGATTTATTTTTAGATGAAAAGGGGGTTATAAGATCCAAAGGTAGAATTGGGAAAACAGCTATGTATGATTACACCATTGTAAATCCTATTTTGCTGGCCAGGGATCACCATCTCACAACATTAATTGTAGAATATTACGATCGCAGATGTAAACATCTTGAAATACAATCAACGTTGAATGCTGTTCGAATGGGAGGATTTGGGATTCTACGTATGAGGCAGATTGTCAAGAAAATGCTGCGTCAATGCATGATTTGTCATAAATTCAATTCACTGTCTTTCAAATATCCTAAGATGACTAATCTTCCCAAACATAAAGTAAATTTTGTTAAACCCTTTAATCATACAGGGATAGATTATACTGGTCATCTTTGGGTAAATGATTGAACTGGCAAGAACATCAAAATGTATTTATTAGTCTTTACGTGTTTAAATGTTAGAGCTGTTCACATTAAATTAGTCCCGGATATGTCTACACGTAGCTTCATCCTAGCATTCTTTAGGTTTGTAAATTTGTATGGTGTCCCATCTACTCTGTATAGTGATAATGCTAGGTCATTCGTATCTGGTGGAAATATATTAGAAAAGGCAATGGGCACAGATGAATTTAATAATCAACTTAGTAACTTTAATATCAAACATATTAGGACACCAGTTTACTCAGCTTGGGTTGGTTCCACCTGGGAACGTCTCATCCGTACTATTAAGACTTGTTTTTTATAAAAGCATAGGAAGAGCAAGACTTTCTTATTTTCAGCTTCTGACTGTGATTGCAGATATTCAATCTGCTATTAACTCCAGCCCATTGGCATATAGGTCATCTGATAATGACTTAGAAATCATCACCCCTAATTCCTTTTTGAAAATAAATAAAAGTCCTTTCATATTTTTAAGAGACTCTAATGATAATTGTATATGGGATGAAGATCCTCCGACCAGACAGGGACTACTTGAGTCTCTTGAACTTCGGAATAAAGTTTTTTTTTTCAAAGATATTTGGTATGAAAATTGCCTATTAAGCCTTACAGAGAATTATAGAGAACTTAATGAAAATAATTGGTTTAATAGAATAAAATCTGGTGATTTAGTTTTAATAAAATTGGGTAGAATAATAGAACTAGTTGTCGGATGTGACAATAAAGTTAGAAGTGTTAAAGTCAACGGAGGAGATGGACAAATTGTTCATCATTCTATAAATCATTTATATCCTCTGGAATTATCCCTGACACATGCTCACAATGACTCGTTAGGTGTCGGTGATCAATTCTGCGAGAAATTTGTTACTGGAGATGATGTAGTAGTTGATCGTGAAACGAGCAAGGATGATGTTCCTTTAAATATTTCAAATCAAAGTCTATCTAATCAAAGTTCAGTAAATGATTTGGTTAATGGAACAATTAATATTAAGGATAACAATTCAAAAAATGTTAATGATACTCCACCAGTTAATGCACTAGGTACTCGATCTAAACGGTAGGCTGCGAAAGCATGCTTTAATAGAATGCACGAATGGTGCAAAACCTTGAGAGAGTAGCTATAATGGAGTGTTCTTTAAATTCATTTTTTTTCAACTTTACATTCTTTTAACATATGTTCATTTGTGCAATGGTTCATTGCACTTCTGTTGAGAGGGAAAATATAATAATTTATGTTTGATTTCATTGTCATTTTCATTAATATATATATTTCGAGGATCATTAATTTAAAGATAAAATATTCAGTAATTTTCTAGAGAATAATAATTTTGCTTGGCTAAACTTTGATGTTAACCAGGTGTTACATTTTTCACTAAAATTTAATATCGCGTGACTCATAACAGAGGGGCTCCGGCGCTAAAGAAAAGGCGTCGGCTCTCTTAGTTCTCTCAAAAAGGTCAACTTCATCGTATTGTTAAAAAAAGGCGTTCTGGACGTCTTTTTCAGTAAATTCCTTGTTACAAGAGAAAGTTAATGATAGCTTACCCAAAATACTAACAAGAGAAATAAGCTACTCCAGACGGCAACGATATTCTCTGGAACAAAATATCATAAATCCCTGGATACAGTATTAGTCCTTTTCCAAGGTAAGCCAATCATTTATCATTCTCTTTGCTCATGTTATGTTTAACTCATTAAAAGTTCTTATAATATATATATATATATATATATATATATATATATATATATATATATATATATATATATATATATATATATATATATATATATATTTAAGTTCTCAGGAGGTTTTTATTATAGGAATGCCCACAGGCATTGCTATACTATTTACACCATCTAGTATTCTTGGTGGCTGACCTTCTTTGTACAGGACCAGCATCCCTCTCTTTATTTTCTATATCCTTCCTCCGTCCTGTTCTTGGAGGTTTTTGTCATGCCTTTGCCTCGCTAAGTTAGCATGAGCTTTCCTTTCAGAGAAGGTTCAGTCTGTCATAACTTTAATATCCTTGAAAGTATGGTGGTCCATTAGTTTCCCAGTTCCCTTCGAGATTTTCCACTTAGTACTTTCCTCTTCCAAGACAACTTTTAGAAGCCTGGCGCCCTGGGGACTTGTCCATTTCTCCTCTGGCCTGGGTTTCGGCTTTCCTGTCACTCTGATTCTGTTAGCAATACCTTAACAGCCTGCTCGTCTGCTGCATATTTATCCTCATCCTCACATCCTGCAAGTTCCTCAATTCCTTAAAAGATGAGATTGGTTTTCCTGAAGGCTTTTTCTTCATCAGCTCTGGATATATCTAGTTGCTCCCATACAGCTCCTTTAAATTCAAGACTGACTTTGAAGTTGTTTTTGTCCTCAAGGGGATCCATTCTTAACATCGTCTCCTTCATCTTATTTTCTAGTAGCTGGACTTTACCTCCCAAGTGTTTCAGGAAATCCTTGGCTTTGCAGAGGTCTGCCACACCTCCAGAGCAGCCAATACATATGTATACTTTTTCAATCCTGTATAAAATTTTCAGTTCATCGCTTTCCATGTTCTGGCATGAGGCATGGTGCCAGTGGAAACAGCCATTACATTTAATACAGTCGTCGTCATCATCTTGCTGCTTACTGCTTAATGTTGTCCATCGTTGCCGATGACGACGTCACTCCAAAATATGAATGAGCAATGCATGGAGTGATAACTGGCACGATGACGTTTAAAGTGGAAAGTAGGTGAGCATTCTTCAGTCCACCATCTTTACTTTCCTGTGTCTTGTCCGTTGCAAGAAAATGATCCAAGTCGACTGGAGCAGGTTCAAGTTGCAGTGCTGTGCCGAGAAAAAGTCACTCCGTGGACTATCGCCTAATTCACGAGCACCGTGCAGATTTGATCTACAGGTTTACTCCTGAAGCCTTAGCCCTTCCAAGGGCTTTCACAAGGCCGTGGAGTTGACAGAGTTATACTGACCGGTATAGTATACGGTTATTCCTAGGATTTATTTTCAGTTAATAAATCAGCCTAAATAGCGTTTCGAAAACCATAACCATAAATTTGTTTGATCGAAGTTGTCGCCTGCTAGTTTTTAGGCCTAAGACGAAACGAAATAAATTTTGAAATAATGAACTGGGTTTCAAGAAAAACAATTAAACAAATATAAATATATTCATAGAATCAACGAATGTACAATGAGATAAGTGGGATTAGGTATACAATGTAAGATATGGTAAAATATGATTTACAGTAACGAGATGTGAAGAGAAATAAAGTACGTAAAATATATATGAAATAATATGGTGACTATGATGGACTGAATTGGGGGCTGCAAATACGAGAAGTAAATAGAATTAGGACCTACTCTCGTATGGTCGTTTGCAGAGAATTGAGAGAGGATGTGGAATTAAACTAAGTATGATTTGTTTGAAAGTAAATGACTAATTGTAGAAAGAATGAATACCGACCTTTATGCGGAGAATGGCGAGAGTTGAATGGGAGAGAAGAGTGTCCCAGAAGGTCGTGCTGAAAGCGTGTTTGTTTGTTTGTGTGTAAAATTTTAAGAGATGTTGTTTGAAACAGTAGTACGTTAAATGAATTGACAAGTTAAGTAAAAGAATTGCAGGATATGAATTTTACATAATAACTGATGTATATATATATATATATATATATATATATATATATATATATATATATATATATATATATATATATATATATATATAAGTTTCCCAGGAGGTTTATATTATAAGAATGCCCAGAGGGCATTCTTATAATATAAACCGGGTGGTCTGAGGGGCACAGCCTCCCACTATATAATCCTAATTTTTATAATGTTCTGACGTTTACAGAGGTGAATGCTTTAACTACATCATGTCAGCGCCTTTAATCGTTTTGCGAATTATAATAGGGGTTGGGGTATGACGTCAGAAATAACACGGGTGAAAGATAATGTTTACACAAAATAATTTTTTTCCGGCCGGGCCGCTCGTCTACACGTTTACCTGAATATTATCAGGGCCGGAGGCCTTGGTAGCATCTAACCCACCTATTACTCCTTTTATCATCCTCCAATCCACACTAATTATATTATAGCAAGGAATATTAGAGATCACTTGGATAAGCATAAGTTGATAAAAGAATCACAGCATGGCTTTAGTAAGGGTAAATCCTGTCTCACTAATTTGCTGTCTTTTTATAGTAAGGTGTATGAAGCAGCAGATAATGATGAAAACTATGATATTTTATACTTGGACTTTAGTAAGGCTTTTGATCGAGTGCCACACTTACGGCTTCTGAGCAAAGTTAAAGCACACGGGATCGATGGCAGTATATTTAGGTGGATTCAGTCATGGCTTGGTGACAGACAGCAAAGAGTTAGTATAGATGGAGTTAAATCTGAGTGGGGGTGTGTTAGCAGTGGAGTTCCGCAAGGATCTGTTTTGGGTCCCTTGCTATTCTTAATTTATATTAATGATCTTGACATAGGTGAGTAAATTTCCTGATGATACTAAGCTAGGTAGGGCCATTAGGGCTGATTCTGATGCTGTTGTAATGCAGGAGGAATTGACCATTCTGTCCAATTGGGACGAGAAATGGCAAATTAAGTTTAACATAGACAAATGTAGTGTACTTAGTATAGGTAGAAATAACCCATTGAATAGTTATGAATTAAATGGGAGAATTTTAGGGAGGACCGATTGTGAGAGGGACTTGGGTATTTTGGTAAGTTAAGACCTTCGTCCTAGAAAGCAATGTCTAAATGCTAAGAATAAAGCTAATAGGATATTGGGATTCATTAGGAGGAGTGTAAGCAATAAGAATGCTGAAGTCATTCTAAAACTGTATCTGGCGCTAGTTAGGCCTCATCTAGACTATGCAGTACAATTTTGGTCACCATATTATAGGAAGGATATTGATTTGCTTGAGTCTGTGAAGAGAAGGATGACAAAGATGATTGGTAGGCTAAGGAACTTACCTTATGGTGAAAGGCTCAGAAAACTAAATCCACATACATTGGAAAGGAGAAGAGTCAGAGGGGAATTGATTGAAGTCTTCAAATGGGTAAAAGGATATAATAAAGGGGATCTGGGTAAGGTTCTTATACTTAGTGAACATGACAGAACACGTAGCAATGGGTTTAAGCTTGATAAGTATAGGTTTAGGAAGGAGATTGGGAGGAATTGGTTTACAAATCGTGTCATAGATGAATGGAATAGGCTCACTAGACATGTGATAGAAGCCTCTTCTCTGGGTAGTTTTAAGAATAGATTAGATAAATATATGGATGAAGCTGCTAGATGGGACTGACTTTTTTTTATGTACATATGTATATATTTTTCTAAGGAGTGGGGAGATTATATTTTGCGGTTGCATGAATGGACATAATCCTCTCCTCTGGATGCATTTTATGTATATTGTAGATTAGATCTGACGAACTCCTGTAAAGGGTGACAATATTGATGACTTTTCTCTGGTAAGAAATCTTTTGTGTGTTGAATGGAACAGGAGCTGCCAAGTGTAGGCCATGAATGGTCTTTTGCAGTCTCCTTCTTTTCTTATGTTCTTATGTTCTTATGTACTCGGTCGTTGGACGTACCTTCAGTTAAAGGCAGGGGGACCATGAGCAGGTAGTACGCCAACACTTATACCACACAGTGGGAAATACTCACTTTGTTGAATCTTAGTTTAAACAAAGATATTGTACTCTTGTCCCGCTTTGTTATAAGGTGTCTTCGATTTTATTCAACGACGTATTGAGTTTGCTAATTTCATTCGACTAGACGCTGAGTTCAAAACTATGCCCACATACCTTATTTGGATCACCCGGGCCACCAAATTTTCTGTAGCTGAGCTTGTATTGTCCTAAGATATGTTTGATGTCTTCCTTATAACTTGTGCTTTACCTGTTGATCCTTAAGGGTGGTAATTTCTTGCTGCCCTGTTTCTCGTTGGTAATCCCGGTCCTGCATATACGCATTGGTGACGTTCATCGGGTTTGGTATCCCCCTCTATTTGTCGCCATTATGGCATAGAAAACTCCTCATTTTACTTCTTAATCACGCCTGTAGCGTTCCTATCAAATTCCTATGAGCTCAACTCTGCCTCAAAACCACACTAGGCAAGAAATTTGTTGTTAGGTGCGCAGCTCCGAGACCAACGTGTTCACTCCACATATATGTACCCTTATTCTTACCCACCACCACCCTAGGGATGAGGTGACGATATTTTACCTCGTTTGTTTTTGTGCTTTCAAGAACTGTTGTTTTGGGCTGCTAATATAGACAGAGAGGGGGATTTGGTATATCGTCATCTCGCTTAGATCGCCGTCCTTGTGCTTCGCCAGGCCGTCCTTGAAGCCCTTACGACGACGCCAATATAAGGTCCAAAGAAGATAATAAAAAATAACTTCATAACAATCTCGAGTAACCTCTTTATTTTCTAATAGTGCTGTTACTGCTGCTTGTTAACTATAAAATCTTGAAGAATATTAAACAGAAGAGAATGTAGGAAAAATGTAATGAGTGCAACATCTAGGAATATTAATACAGCATAGGGTTATGCAGGCAATGCAGTGGCTGGAAGACGAGCCCTAACTTAGAACAGTGGTAGACACATGGAAGCATTTCTTTGGTAATCTTTTACATTAGTGACTGGATTTTGATAATTCTAAATATCTATGCCCCGCGAGCTTTTCTGCTTGCGCTCCCATAATATTTCGTCCATTACTCAATATGTTTCACTTAACACATTTGCGGCCCATGACCCATTTGGCAGTTTATTACCAGGCCCAATATTTGGTAAACTTGAAGTTCGGCGATGCCCACGAAAAAGTGTCCGGTAAACCTGTAGGTTGGTGGCTCTGCTGAAAAAGTGGATTTTTGTTTGTTTATATTTCATTCCCCCCTGCCTGAATAGGTAAATATGTAGCTGAGCCGTCTGGCCGCAATTTTTGTTTGTGTAAATATTATTGTTCACCCGTGTCGGAATAGTCATGCACGTTTGAGTCCTTTTCAAATTTTAGCTACCACGATTTTTGTTATAAAAAAAAATGCCTGAAAGTAAACAAACGGAAAATGCTGTTTACTTACTTTATTGCAGTAGTATACTTCTGAAATAGCGAATGAGGAAAGCCTATTTTGTTAACACTAGTGAATAGCGACCTCTCGGCAGAAACTAAACCAATCAATCAGAGTTTTTGGTTTAACCTTAACTTATTGGGACATTCAATTCAAGGCTGATTTTTTAAAAAAATGGCACTCACTTAACTCACGTTTAGTTTCAGAATATCTAAATTAAAATTGAGGGGTAATATCTAATGCCCGGACACAACCTCACGATAAATTCTATTAATATAGACAGAGAAGAAATTCTAGGGCTTATAATGCAGTTAAATACTAGTAAGGCATCTGGCCCTGACAACATTCATTCTAGGATACTCAAAGAAGGTAGAAAGTATTGCGGTAGCTCTTGAGAAGACATTTATTAGATCACTAGAGTCTGTAGAAATACCAAATAATTGGAAATTGGCAAATGTAGTGCCAATTTTTAAAAAGAGAAGCAAAGAGGACACAAATAACTTTAGACCGGTAAGCTTAAGTTCTATAGTCTGTAAAATTCTTGAGAAGATAGTTAAGAATGGAATTTCTGATCATCTAGAGAGTAGCAGGTTAATTAATGATGCTCAGCATGTGTTTAGAAAAGGTAGATCGTGTTTAACTAATTTACTGGATTTTATGGATTATGTAACTAAAGAATTAGATAAGAGTGAGAAAGTTGATGTGATCTACTTAGATTTCAGCAAAGCTTTTGATAAGGTTCCACATAGAAGACTAGTTCATAAATTAAAGCTGCATGGGATATGTGGGGGTAAACATGTAGATTATCGGCTCGGCCTGAAAAAATTTTTGGGGGTGTAAATATTATCGTTCACCCGTGTTTGAATCTTCATTCGCGTTATCGTTCACCCGTGTTGGAATATTCAGGCGTGTTTGAGTTTTGTTTGAATGCTAGGGGCCATTTTTTTTTTAAATCTCGAAATTAAACCCACCGAAAATGCTGTTAACGTAGGCCATTTTAGTTACCAAATTGCCCGAAAATAACCAAACGAAACACTTTGTTTCCCGTACTTAAATGCAGTGGTTATACTTCCAAAATAGCAAAGAGGAAAGCCTATTTATTTTGCGCGTCTGCGCCCTATTCAAAATCTAGCTGACTTGAATCACATTTTATTTTCGATCATCTAAATTCGAAGTTAGGGTTCCCATCTAATGCTTGGCCACAAATGTCGCATTCACTTTTAATTTGCACTAAATTATACACATCCAAAAAGGTGTTTAATTTATCTTTATCAGAAACTAGGGTTAATAATTCTGCAATAGCCGACGGACAAAATTCAGAATTCGATGATTATTTTCAAACTGCATAAAAGGGGAATATTTGACACCCAAACTGCTAAAAAACAGGTAGTTCCTTGAAATGATCTAGCCAATTACATTTAAATGTATAAAAGAAGGTAACAAAAATAGTAAAATGCGGAAAAATATATTGAAAAATAAAAATGACTCCGAATGAGGATAATAAAAAGCTATGTAGTAGGAAAGAAAAATTGATATCAAGCATTTCTGATGTCATACCCCCCCACCCCCACCCCTATTATAATTCGCAAAACGATTACAGACGCTGACATGATGTAGTTAAAGCATTCACCTCTGTAAACGGCAGAACATTATAACAATTAGGATTATATACTGGGGGGCTGTGCCCCCCAGACCCCCTCCCCCAATTTAATGAAACTCAGGATCATCGTAGTGTGGTCCCCCCCTTGTGCTTACCCCCACACAAGCCGTCCCCTTAAATGTACTCCAAAAACGTGAAACATTTTGGAACACGGACGAAAAAACTACGGTTTATCAGCCGGGATCGGCCAGGCCGATAATCTACATATTTACCTATGTGGGAACGTTTTAAATTGGATAACTGAAGGGTTGAAAAATAGGAAACAGAGAGTTGTACTGAATGGAGTGAGGTCAGAGTGGAGGAATGTTATTAGTGGCGTACCTCAGGGATCAGTTTTAGGCCCTTTATTATTTATGATCTATGTAAATGATCTTGGGCAAGGTGTAAATAGCAAAGTGTCAATTTTTGCTGATGACACTAAATTGGCAGCTGTAGTCAAAGAGGTTGAGGGTAGCTTTAAAGTGCAGGGTGACTTAGATAAGTTGTTAGCTTGGGCTCAGAAGTGGCAGATGACTTTTAACCTTAATAAATGCAAAGTTATTAACATGGGGAGAGATAATAGGGAATTTAGCTATGAGATGGATGGATATTGGCTTAATTCAGTTGAAGATGAGGAGGACTTAGGAGTGGTAGTAGATAGGTCACTGAAATTTTCAAAGCAGTGTATTGAGGCAAAAAATAGAGCAAATAGGGTGCTAGGTTACATTAAAAGAAATGTTAGCTACAAGAGTAAGGAGATCATCCTTAAACTATACAACTCTTATGTCAGGCCACATTTAGAGTACTGTATACAGGCATGGTCACCACATTTTAGACATTATATAAACTTATTAGAGTCAGTACAAAGGAGGGCAACAAAAATAATACCATTCCTGAAGCACCTTGAATATGAAGATAGACTGAGGGTATTAAATATGTTTTCATTTGAAAGAAGGTGTGTGAGGGGAGATATGATTGAGCTTTTTAAAATCTTTTCTGGGATGGATAATTTGGATTTCAGCAAGTTTTTTGAGTTAGAAGGTAGTAATAGAACTAGAAGAGGCCACCACTTAAAGATTAAAAAACAGAGGTGCAGACTGGATGTTAGAAAATATTTTTTCACTAACAGAGTGGTGGATTATTGGAATAGTTTGCCACCCTAGACTGTAGACAGCCCAAACTTGAATGTTTTCAAGCACAGATTGGATGATTATATGGGGATGGAGGGTTAATTTCTTACTTTTCGGTATGTGGATATGTTTCTTGACTCATTCCTGTGGATGCAGTTTCTTCTTATTTATATTTTGGAGGACTTTGATTTTGTTTTTGACAGACTCCTATGGAGGATTTAAATTATATATTGTAGATACATGGTTGGACATTCCTATGGATTGTTAAATTGTATATTGTAGATGCATGATCTGACAAAATCCTATGGATGCATTATATGGGTGGGATTTGATGGATACGGATGACCTTTGATAGGCCCTTGTGGCTTTTGTCATCCGTGAAATTATGTTATGTTATGTTAAAAAGGTTACAAATTTTTCTCTATCAGAAACTAGAGTTAATAATTCAGAAATAGACGACGGACACACTTTGAAAACCGATACCATTTTGAAACTGCGTAATAAACATCTGTATTATAGCCAAACAGCTATAAAAAAAAGTTCCTTTAAACGATCTAGCTAATTAGATTTAAATGTATAAAAAAAAGTAATAAAAATAGTAAAATGGGGAAAAATATATTGACAAATAAAAATGAGGATAATAAAAAGCTATTAAGTGAAAAACAAAATAAAAATTCAAATCAGTCATTTCTGACGTCAGACCCCACCCCACCCCCATTATAATTCGCAAAACGATTAAAGGCGCTGACATGATGTAGTTAAAGCATTCACCTCTGTAAATGTCAGAACATTATTCTATAAACAATTAGGATTATATACTGGGGGACTGTGCCCCCCCAGACCCTCTTCAATTTAATGAAACTCAGGATCATCGCAGTGTGGTCCACGCACCGTCTTCCCCCCCCCCCAAGCCGTCCACCTTAAATGTACTCCCAAAACAGGAAACATTTTGGAACCTGGACAAAATAGTACATCTTATCGGCCAGGCTGCTCGTCTACACCCCAACCCCTATTATAATTCGCAAAACGATTAAAGGCGCTGACATGATGTAGTTAAAGCATTCACCTCTGTAAATGTCAGAACATTATTCTATAAACAATTAGGATTATATACTGGGGACTGTGCCCCCCCCAGACCCTCCCCAATTTAATAAAACTCAGGATCGTAGTGTGGTCCATGCATCGTGTTTACCCCCCCTTCCCCCCGAGCCATTCCCTTAAATGTACTCCAAAAATGTGAAACATTTTGGAACACGGACGAAATAGTACATCTTATTGGCCCGGCCGCTCGTCTACATATTTAGCCCTGAATATTCATGCGCATTGGAGTCCTATTTGAAATAGGTAAATATGTAGATTGGTGGCTCAGCCAAAGAAGTGGATTTTTGTTTGTTTATATTTTGTTTACCCCTGCCTGAATATTCATGCGCGCTGGAGTCCTATTTGAAATATACCCAGCACTATTTTTTTTAGAAAAATGCCTGAAACTAACCAAACGAAAAATGCTATACTGGGGGGGCTATGCTTCCCAGACCCACCCCAATTGATTGAAATTCAGGATTATCATAGGGTGGTCCCCCCTATTGTTTTTACCCCCACACAAGCCATCCCTTTAAATTTACTCCAAAAACGTCAAACATATTGGAACACGGATGAAATAGTTTGTCCCATCGTTTGAGCCGCCAATCTACATATTTACCATATTACTAATAAAGTTAAGCGGACTGCATCAGATTTAACTAACTTCGGTTCATTAAACCTAATGGATTTTGGCCAGGAAATTTGGTTTGTTATATCTGAAATTCGTTATATTGAGGTTCGTTATATCAGCGTTTACTGTACTTGCTAGATCGTTTAAAGGAACTACTTTTTGTTGAGCCCTTTGGGTGGAGTAAAGATGCCTTTTACATGGTCAAGTCAGTTTGAATATGTCTTTCGTTTATGAAAATTGTCTTACGTCTATTGTCGAACTTTGTACTTTATTTTGGGATCAAGATAAATTGTTAACCTTTTTAGACTGTCATAATTTACTTAAGATTAAAATTGATTGCAAGGTTTGTGGCTAGGTATTAGATATTAACCATAATTTTGAATTTAGAGCACCATTTTTTTAAGAAATCTGCATTGAATGGCACTTTTTTCTCAAATGCCCGGATCTGTGTAGAAACTATTCTGCAAATTATTTATTGGTTTCTAGTTGACCAATTGACATTAGAAGTTCTGTCCCATGGAATCAAGGTTACACCAAAAACTTTGATTGATTGGTTTAGTTTCTGCAGAGATGTCCTAATTGTTTATAGAATAATGTTCTAACGTTTACAGAGGTGAATGATTTAACCAAATCATTTCTGCAACTTTAATCATTTCGCAGGAATTAAAGAAAGATTCCACACTTTCCTCATCCTATTTCAGAAGTATACCCACCGCAATAAAGTAAGCAAACAGCATTTTTCATTTGTTAATTTTGGGGCATTTTTCTTTAAAAAAATGGCACTGGGTATATTTCAAATAGGACTCAAACGCGCATGAATATTCAGGCACGGGTGAACAAAATATAAATACACAAAAATTCACTTTTTCAGCCGAGCCGCCAATCCACATGTTTACCATATTTTTGAATAGGGATGAAATATTTTGTGTTCCATCAGTCGCACTGCCGATCTTCAGGTTTACCTAATATTTATAAATAGTTGTATCCTATTAAAACTTTTCAAGTCAATCTGTAATCAATATTTTTTTTAAAAGGTTGGCTCTAAATGTGACTTTTCAAAATCATGCCTCTTTGTAGTAACTGTATTCAAAATTTTTAATTTGTCTTTGGTAAACCAAAATATATTGAAAATGATTTGCCACAATAAGGTATATAAAATGCATTTTCCACAATAAAGTAAGTAAAAAACATTTTCCATTTGGTTTATTTCTGGGATTTTTTAACATGAAAAATGCTGCCTTGTAGATTTGAACTAGGATTCAAACGCAATCCTAGTTCAAATCTACAAGGTACCATTTTTCATGTTAAAAAATCCCAGAAATAAACCAAATGGAAAATTTTTTTTTACTTACTTTATTGTGAAAAATGCTTTTTATATATATTATTATGGCAAATCACTTCCAATATATTTTGGTTTACCAAAAACCAATAAAAATTTGGGGAGTAAGTTTCTACAGAGAGGCATGATTTTGAAATAAAAAGTCCCATTAAGGCCTGACCACACTTGCTTACCGTTAGTGATGGACAAGAGGCTAGGGAGCCAAGCTCATAGTGTTGCCTTTTCTCAGGGGTTGTTTTATTTAGTAATCATAGTTGTTCTTAAATGCATTTACATTATTCCAGAAACTACATTTTCAGGGAGTCTGTTCCATTTATCGATTACTCTAGCATTGAAAAATCTGCTCCTCTTTGTTGTGTGATTCTGTGGCCTCTGGTGTCCATATGCAAACCTCTTGAGGGGCTAGTTTGAAAAACTGGGAGTGGTCAATGTTCCTGTACCCTTTCAAGATCTTGAAGACTTCCAACATGTCTCTTCTTGTTCTCCTTTCTTCAAGCATTGTTAGCCCTAGTCTTGATAGCCAGACTTTGTAGAGGAGATCTCTGAGGATAGGCACTACCTTCGTAGCTCTTTGCTGGACTTTTTCAAGGGCTTCTATGTCTCCTCTGCCTTGGTGAGACCAGGCCTGGACAGCATACTCCAGTAGGGGTCTGATAAGGGATTTGTACAGTGCCAAAAACATATCCAAGTCCATGTAGGTGAAAGTGTTTCTTACCCTGACCAACATGGAGTTGGCCTTTGCTGCTGATTTGGCCATGTGCACAGCACATTTCAAGTAGTCAGTGATAATGACCCCTAGATCTCTCGCTCCACTTGTGACTCCAGCTTGTTCTCTCCCATGGTGTATGTTTGTCCAGGGTTGTCTCTTCCAATGTGCATTAGCTTACACTTGGTCTCATCAAACTCCAGGAGCCACTGGTTGCTTCATTCCTGGAGGGTTTCCTTGTCGCTTGGTGATAAGAACATAAGAAAAGAAGGAGACTGCAAAAGACCATTCATGGCCTTGATGTTTGTCTTCTGTAGATTTTTGTGTCATTGACAAAGGTGATGAAGAGAACAGGTCCCAGGATGCTTGCTTGCGGCACTCCACTCCAGACATCCATTTAGCTGGAGAATGCTCCCCTCACAGCCACTCTCTGTCTTCTCCCTCCCAGGAAGGCCTGAATCCATTTCTTGTACTCCCCCCCGTATGTCCACTGTTCAGAGTTTTGCAATCAGCCGTTTGTGTGGCAGTGTCAAACGCCATTTTGCAGTCCAGGTAGATGATGTCCACTGGTTTTTGCTCGTCCATGGTAGTCTCGAGCTCTTCATGGTATAGGAGCAGTTAGGTGAGGCAGGATCTTTTGCTCTGAATCTGTGCTGGTGGGCACCCACAATGATGATGTCCTCAAGGTGGTTGACCAACCGCTTTCTGATGATTCTTTCCAGGATTTTACATGGTACAGAGGTTAGGCTCACTGGTCAGTTTTCTTTCCTGTTTTGTATATGAGTTATCATAGCTGATCGCCAGTTGTCAGGCAGGGTCCCAGTCCTTATTGATTCTTGAATGAAAGATGATCCATAGGTGGGGACGCTAGAGCTGCACTCCTTAAGTGTTTTTGGGTGGATAGTGTCAGGTCCAGGGGCTGATGAACACTTGAGCTGCTCCAGGAGTTGTTCCACCTCTTCCACTGTGAAGTCACATTCCTGAATGTGATCACCTCTGTATTCATCTAATTTATCCTGAAATCTACCTGTTTCATGCTTGGAGACCCCTTGGAAGGCTTCATTCAGAATTTCGCTACTTTCAAGGTTGCTGGTGGTGAGGGATTTGTCTTTCCTCGTTAGCTGGGTTACTTCTTCCTTGACAGTCATCTTGCTCCTGCAGTAGGTATAGAAGGTTCATGGGTTGGTCTTTGTGTCCTGTGCCAACCTCTGTTCAAAGCGATATTTGGCCACTCTCACTGCTGTTGTGCAGAGGTTTCTTTTGTTACAGTAGGTTTGGTAACTGCACTTTGTCTTTCTTCTCCTATAGTTCATCCATGCTCTGTCTTTGTCCTCAATACAAACTTTAATTAATTTATGATCGGCCTAAAATGTTATTAACTTTTCTCTATCACTAAATAAACTGGAAAGTTATAGAACAGGTTTAGGGCAACTTGCGCACAAAGAATCCATTTTGAAACTGAAATTCCTGCATAAAAGGTTGTCTCTTCTCCACAAAAATTAGGTCCTCTAAAAGATCTAGCTAAGTTTATTTAAATTTATAAAAATGGTAATAAAAATAGTAAAAAAATTGAAAATAAATATAAAGTGATCTTAAGTGGAAAAAAAAAAGAAGTACAAATTCATTATTCATTTAGTTATGACCTCAGCCTCCCCAATGAATTGCAGAAGCAATTTTGCTCCCCCACAAGTTGCAGAAACGATTTGGTAAAAAACCCCCCCACAAATGTGGGTATTTTATAAACAATTATGATTATATATACTGGGGGGCTATTTATTACCTGACACGAGCCGTATCCCTCACAAGGCACCCCTCAAAATTAGTCCAAAAAGGTGAAACATATTGGAACAGACGAAATATTATAGATTTTGGCTGAAAAACATACACTTTGGCAGGCGTGCAGTGGATCTTCAGGTTTAGCAAAAGAATTTTCGGTTATTTTCAAGAACTTTCCATCATTTTCAAGGTTTTAGAGCCTTCTAATAAAAAAAAGTTATAGAAGCAATGTTATTCAACTCATCAAATTACTTAGGAATACCTATTTATTTATGAAATTTTAAGAAATTTATTTTCCAAAATTTTGTTACTTTTTCTAAGTCTGGAGAGTTTTTTTCCATGTCTTTTCAATAGGTCTCTCTTCCTCTTACACTTGGCGGATGCCTCCGATGCATGTGAATATGGCAAAGAACCACCGACGCATGCATTGCCTGGCAGCAACGCACCTACACATGTATGACCTGTCTTTGACATAATTTTTTGACCAATCACAAGTCAGATAATTTTCACCGCATTATTCTTTTGCCTGGGCACATTTATTCAAAATGACTTGTGAAGGAGAGTGCGACCTTAATTTGGAGCATTTGTTTACCAAAGTTCTGTGCAATTGCGAGTCTACGATTGCCTTTTTAGTTGAACACTCCTTAAAAATAAATATAACTGTCCTAAGTGTAACACTATTCTTAAATTGAATAGTGTAGGTAAATTTTGGTGTGACAAATGCGTTTGCTGTGGCAATGATTTTAAATGGTGGTAGGTTCAAACTTCAGGGTTAAAAGGGACATTTTTTGAGTCTTTTAAACTAAACTTTGCGCAAGTTATTCAGCTAAGTTACCACTTTTTAGTGACCTGCTCCACTCAGGAAGAAATTCCGTTCGATTATCTGGAAATTTCGCTTAAATCAGTTTCAAATTGGGTTTCTTTTTCCCCCCCCGCATAATATTTCATCCATATTCCAAAATGTTTTACCTTTTTTTGACTAAATTTGAGTGGCCTAAAACTGAGAGAGGCCCTTTTAGGGCCCTGTCAACAACATTAATATCTCTGAACCTGTAAGAGTTCGGATCTGAAAGGTGGGGGGGGGAGGGCTGCCATTTTATTAAATGGTACTAAGTTTAAAAGTTTATTTACTATGCCATTCTTTGAAGTTTCCGATGCTGCATGTAGTGGACAGTCCCAATAACTACCATTATATATAACAGTATTCATTAACTTTGACTGACTGCATGTATGACCACTTTCATATGACAGTTTTGTGCCAGCTCTCGGCATCCCCAATAAGCTAAGTGCTGGGGATCCTTACATCCTGCACAAAGCTCCCAGCACATCACACTACCTCCTCTGTTAGTTTGTCTTTCACTTTGGAATTTTTTCTACAATATCACTCAAAGATGTCTACCAAAGGAAAAATGTAATTTTCTACTCCTCAACCTCTCAAGAAGGAAAGAAAGGCCATTGGTCTCAACACAACAATGATGGTGATTAGGCAGCACAAGGACATGGAAGAAAGTGAATGTGATTTGAAGTCAGCACACACTACTGTGTTGACGATTTTGAATGACAGAGAAAGGATTTGTGAAGCTGTGAAAGTTTCTTCATCAGTGCAATCAATAATGATAATGAAGCAACGTACTGGACCCATTCACAAAATCAAGAAATCACTACACATTTGGATGGAAGACCAGATACAGAAATGGATGCCATTAAGCCTTTAAACTATTCAGATGAAGGCAAGAAGTTTATTTCATACTGTGAAGAAGCACATCGGAGTAGACTACAGTCAAGAATTTGCAGCAAGTACTGGCTGGTTTAAAAGATTTAAGTTTCATAATGTTTGTGTGATTGGAGAAGCAGTGAGTGCAGACAAGGAAGGAGCATGTGAGTTTGTTGACAGTCTGGATGAAGGGTCTCTACCAGAGCAGATATTCAAAGTGGATGAAACAGGATTTTACTGGAAATGGATGCCAGCATGTACTTACCCCATCCCCCCCAAGCCAAAAGCATCCTTGTATTTAAAGCATTTAAGGAATGACTGACACTCCTGCTTGGTGGGAACACATCAGACTTTATGCTGAAGCCATTCTTTATTTATCATTCAGATAACACACATTTGTTCAAGAATGTAAACAAGCATACACTGCCTGTTTACTTTCGCTCAAACTACTCCCCTCCCTCACTCATACACCTTGCTCACCCACAGTAATTCCTTCCCAGCTCAGCTTTGTAGATGTGTAAAATTCACTCTTAGTTAGCTTTCTCATACTCACAGTGTGTCTGATTGTCAAAATATTTGTTAACTCGTGATTCCTATATGGTGGGGGGAAAATTACCCTTCAGCCATAATCAGTTTCCACCCCACCTGTGCAACTCTCCCCTTCACTTATTCACCAAAACTGAAATAAAAGGTTGGCATTAGATTGAACACTGGTAAGTTGAGGTAAACAAAAAAGATAGCAAACCTACCACACATGAATTTTGAGAAAGGGTTGGCATATGTGAGAGAACTAGTGGACTACTTAGAAAACACTAATAAACTGGCCAACCAAGGAGCAATCAAGGTTGTGTGTGATGAAACCCACCCCTACACATTTTATCGTGACAGGCTCCCTGAGTCAGTATTACTACTGTGTCAAGTCCATATGAATCGCTTGTTTAGATGTGTAAAGTTGGGTTTCACTAAGTCTGTGTGAACTACTACAAGACTATACAGAATAAGACCAATTGTGGGAGAGTTATATCTTGCTTCTGTGAGGCCATGTGGCACGTATTTCATGGAGATGGAGGTTCTGGCCATTCAGGCTGCAGTCCGACTCCTTACAAGGCTAAGTACTTGCTCCTGTCAAGACCTGTCCAAAGTTCAGCAGGCACCACTCTCTGCCTCTGCCCATTCTGGGCCTATGAATATGTCGCTTCAGAAAGCTGCAAGTTCGACTTGCCCATAGCACTCTAAAGGAGCTCACATCCCCACCTTGGTTAAAACCAGGGGTCTCCCAGTTTCTTTTTGAAGTCAATTGAATTGTTGCAACTGATGGGAGGTTAATGAAGATCCATGCAACATTTTGCTCTAATTGACTTGAAAAAAAAACAAAATACAAGGCAAGATGCAGAATGCACCTTGCAAAGAAAAGGTCAGATATGACATGGTATCAAAGACAGGCATTTTACCTTTAAGGAGAGCAGGCGCTGTATTTTACACATTTAAAGAGATGCAAGTGGCTTATGGCTTAAATTAATGCAAAGCAACATTTAGATTTGTCTATACAATTTCTGGAATTTCACAGAGAATTAATAACAAATTACTACAGTCACACTCCTCAAGCAAATCATAGACTCACAGTAGGCAAATCCCCCAATGGTGGTTGTGAGACTCATAATAAGACTGTTCTAGGATACCCAAGAACATTGCCTCCCATGCTTTCAGACAAGTTTGGACCAGACCACTCCGAGATGCAGGACCCCTGCTCAGCAAAGGTGTTGAGGTAACAGTGCCTTGTTGGACCAATAGCCCCTGAGAAGCCTATGTCCATTCCTGTGATGGTCTTCTCTTCAAAGAGGGTCCCCTGAGATAAGCTTGTAGGGCATATTTTTTCACTGAATTGTGTGGACTCTGGGTGTTGCAATTGTTGGGAGGTTAAGGAAACACAATGCAACATTTTGCTTTAAGCGACTGAAAAAAGAAACAAAACAGAAATTACAATAAGGCAAGATTCAAAATACACCCTACCTAGAAGGGGTTAGATATCACAAACAATAATTATATCAAAGATAGGCATCTTACCTTCAAGGAGAGCAGGTGCTGTATTATACATAACATTTTAAACTAAAAACAGGTGGCTTTTTTCATATAAGATATTTGTTTATATAATTTCTTAAATAATAGAGAGAATTAGTAACAAACCACTGCACTCGGGCAACTGGGAGTAGCTACAGAGGCTCGTCTCCTCCCATTCTCTACAAGCTTACCTTCCTGGGTTATAAAGGTTATGAGACCCCCCACCACTATGGGACTTGTGGACTCTGACTTCTTGGAGGAGGTTGGCCTCCACTTTATATGATGCTCATTGGTGTTGGTCTCATGCTCTGGCCCTGGAGGAGCTTCCTGCTTCCTTTTGTTACTTGGTTTCTGTTTGTTGTTACTTTTGGCTTACTGTTTGTATTCTTTTATTTATTTATTTTTTTCCGGTGTGGTTCTTAAAATAGCCATTTAATAGGGTGCTCCTTATTTAATTATGTCTACTTCAGATGGACCCTTGACAAAATCTCTGACCACAACCATTCATATTTTGTTGGTATTATTTACCTGAATGTCCTTGCCTCTACCATGTTTCCATGAATCCCTATCTAACCAATCACACAATGCTTCCACACCCTTCCAATTCAACTGTAACCCATCTTTAACAAATATTCTTTCTTCTTCTAAATGTGGACTCTGGGTAGTTTGTGTGTAAATATGAGAAAAAAAAATGATAAAGGAGAATTAGGACAGTGGGAGCAACAAAAAGAGGCCTGCTGAGTGTATAGAGTAAGAATATTATCCAAAATAGCTGCTCCAATGGTGTAGTGTGCAGAAAACAATAGCACCCTAAAATGAAAGGTATAACCGCTATTCTT
Source organism: Ceratothoa steindachneri (assembly GCA_963969495.1). Classification (NCBI taxonomy): domain Eukaryota; kingdom Metazoa; phylum Arthropoda; class Malacostraca; order Isopoda; family Cymothoidae; genus Ceratothoa; species Ceratothoa steindachneri. The sequence continues at coordinate 51,617,325 of OZ018329.1, forward strand.
TTTTTCCCACAGATACAAAGGGTGTCATAACACCTGAATCTGATGCAATTTCAGTTGTGTTGATTTTGGACAACTTTTTATTTTAATAAGTTTCTTCTCGTCGCCAAAATGGTAAGTATATCCAGTTAAGGTATCAATTAATGCAGTTTTAACTGATGATTTCATATTCCTTCATTCTAAACATTTTTCTTCCTTCTATTTCCTTTGCAAATGTGTATTGTCTATTATCCATTTAGCCAACCAACTACAACAGTAATAAGACAGAGGTGTTGTACCCTCCCTAGTAAGACCTCATTTAGAATAGGCAGTGTAAAGCTAGTTGCTTTATTATAAACAGGATCCCCAGGAGGGCTATCAGGTATAGCATGAACGACTATAGAAACCTAAAATCCTGAAAGGTACAGGGTGAGGCAGAACCGATTGAGCAGTTTTAAGGAGTTATAAAAAATTAAGGGGGGTATATAGAGAAGAAATGTTATTATACTCAAGGTTAGCAGTGCATACCATTTATAATGTCATGAAGATGGCAGCCGTTAACAGCAACACACTGTTGGAGTCGATCTCTAAGTTTTGTACATACTGCGGGGTATGGCGTTAACTTCTTCAATAATCCACTCCCTTAGCTGCGGTAGGGTGTGAGGGCGACATTTAAACCCTTTTTATTTCAGATATCCCCAAAGAAAGAAGTCACAAATGTTCAAATCAGGTGACTGCGCAGGCCACTGCAAGACACCAGACGTCCGGGAAACATTCGTCTCAAAACATTGAGTGAATTTTGGGCTGTGTTAGCTGTAGCCCCATCCTGCTGGAACCACACATCCCCCAATCCCTCATCTTCAACAATCTTCTCCATTCTGAGCTGCAGAAAATTGTGCAACATTGAGACAGCGTTTGGAATTCACGGTCATTCCTTCCTCAAAGAAGTACACCTTCCACATCATGTTTGCTACTGAAATGGGGATGTCTACAGAGCAGAGTGAAACCATGTGCACCTCCCTCCCCCCCTCCTTGCTCAAAACTGCTCAATCGGTTCTGCCGCACCCTGTATAAACATTTTAGGGGGCAAAAGTAGAGAGTGCAGTTTTTAAAAATTATTATTATTGGATGGTCCCAACCATGCTTCATTATTTGGCAAGGATCACAATCCTCTAGATATGCAAATTAAATCTCTCATTTACTTGTTTTTATTAATATTATTCCATTCTTCTTACTCTAATATAATGACTTTATAATTATGACTTTTATATCAGGGGGCCTCTATATTTATCTTAATGTATACTATAGATTGCAAGTCTAAAAGATAGAAAATGGCTTGCATTAGACTTGTAGCTGTGCAAGGGGTTGTCAAATATAGCATGGGAAACTATGTTGCAACTGACCCACTGTAGATTGCTTACCCTTCCAACCACAACATGTTTAGGTAGTAATACTAAATGGTACATTGTTAGGTACTTTATTAAATTTGTCTGTTCTCTCTTTTGCTTTCAAATTTTATTTCAAATCTTGACCTCACTGAGATTTTATTTATAGTGATCTTTTGGATTTAGACTAGAGTGCTCTATATTATAGACATAAGGATGTGGCTTCGTGTTTAAATGACCCTTAGTTAATATCATTGTAATCTCATGGATTAATATGTGTGGGGTGCAGTTGAGAAAGATGCCAGCTGCTCTTCCTGCAACACCAAGGTTTAACAGGTGGCCAAGATCAAAGAGTTTCCCAGGGACACAATGAGGAAAGCATGGACCGGGTTCCTGAGCAGTCTTAAGGCTTTTAGGGAAGTTGAGGGTGACTACTTTGAGTAAACTGTTATCTCCCAGCCATAATCTCATTCATATTTTTTTATTAACAATGCGATTACAAGACAACAAGTTTAAACGTACAGTCTACTCTCCCCTCCCAAAATATGGCAAACAAATTAGTGCACTAAAAAACAAACAATGTTAGTGGGCAGAATAAGGCCTTCCTTTTCTATATCTTCTAACACTGGTCAGCTCACTTTTTTCCTCTCTTTACCCTGGGGCATTATTTTTGTGTGTATTCTGAATGACATCCTAATTCTCTCAGTATGTAGAGGGAAATAAAGGAGTGCTAGTGTTCTCTCTCCCAAGTAAACATAAAGGGTGTATGCTCACAGCACACTTGCTCCACACACTGCCTATAGTGTAGTGCAATGCTTTGGGATGTATCAGCAGTTCCTAAAGAGCTAGAAAAAGGTGACATAAGCTACTCCCTGATTTCTTTTAATTATTGTTTTCTTTTGTTATTTTTTAATTTTAATGGTACTTATCGTTTCCCTCTACCCACACATACGAGGGGCGGTCAATAAATTTTGCGAATCGGTAGGGCAAAACAGAGGAAAGGGTATGGCTGTTTATGGGGGTGTTAGGACAAGTTATGTCCAGTCCGGACCTGCAGCCGCGCACTCCTGCCTCGTCTATTTAAGAAGCAGTAGCTGATCGCAGATCGTCAGTCACAAATTTTTCAACAATGGAGAAGGTTGAGCACCGCACAGTGATCAAATTTTTGACCATGGAAGGCAAGAATGCAAAAGAGATCCATGAATCCATGGTTGCAGTGAACACCGACACTGCCCCTTCCTATGCAACCATTGCTCGCTGGAATAGGGAGTTCTGCCATGGTCGTGAGTCCCTTGAAGTTGACACCCATCTGGCATGACCAACGAGGACAATGTGGCCCATGTGGAGAGGATCATCCTCGAAAATCGATGAGTGAAGGTTGAAGAAATTGAGCAAGAACTTGGAATATCACATGGAAGTGTTATCAACATCATCCACGACAATTTGGCCATGACCAAGGTCTGCCTGTTGGGTCCCTAGAAACCTCATGCCCCATGATCGACTTCAACGTCATCAAAGTCCATAAGGTTAGAGTTGCACAAGCTGCCCTGCGTGAGTGCAGATTCGAGGAGCTCAATCATCCCCCTTACAGTCCAGATCTGGCCCCTAGCGACTACTTTTTATTCCGTCAGCTCAAGGCTGCACTGCGTGGATGCCGGTTTGAGGATGATGAAGATGTCCAGCTCGCCATCCAGGAGTGGATTGAACAGCAGTCGGGAGATTTCTGGTTGTCAGGAATTCAAAGCCTCAGGGACAAGTGGCGCAAGTGCATTGAAGTTGAGGGTAGTTATATTGAAAAATAATAGAACACTTTTCCTTATATCCGAATTGCAAAACTTATTGACCGCCCCTCGTACCTGGACTTTTCCAGCTCTTCAGGATTGTGTTTCAATGATCACTTTGTTTGTGGACACTAATTTTTTTTATATAATCTCTTCAAGAGCCTGTTATTATATTTTCTTATAAAGGGGTGGGGGGTGGGGGGGGAGAAAGAATTACACTAGCCATTGACCTTGAGCAACGGGTGGGCATAGTTGAGTTGAAGTAAACACTAACACAGTCTCCCCTCTGAAGTGGCAGGGCTTTACTGGGTGTTATTTCTATCTTCTCAGCTAAGCTGGTTGTAATACAATAGCCAGTATAGAAGCTTATGGTGGGGCCAGTGCTTGGAGAGGAAATTGTGATTTATTGCAACTCACCCACTGCCCTCAGTGCATGACACCATGACTGCCATGAACTGCAGGGATGTTTACCTTGTCTTATGTTGGATTCCTGCACATGTAAAGATTACAAAAATGAAAGTGCCAGTCTTTCAAGACTGGGCAACCAGACCAGCATTTAGCTCTTCCTCACACACACTGACTACATGCAGAAATCAGGTCAGCCCTTTGGCTGCTTGCCATAAAGATGGGGTACTACTGATGGAAACCTAAAGTTGCAGATTATGCCATGACTGTTACCCCAGTACTACCCCCTCAATCATCCCATAGTAGCAGGCTGTCTTGCCATCTACAAATCAGGCACACAGCATTTGTTGGTTACTCCTCTGCACTTTACTTGTTCCCCAAACTGTCTGGCACATTCTTGGTGAGTTTCCAAGTCAGGATCTTCACACATGCTACCTGTCCCTGTACCAGGATGAGCGAGGTTGCTACCACTTCTTCCTTTTGCTCAGAATTGATTCATGTACACCCGATTGTAGCATTCTTTAATTTTTGAGGCGCAGGGGGACATCCTCCACTGTATATGTTTGGGTGTTTCCTTCATACTTGGAGTATGGTCTCTTTCTGATGCTGGAGTGTGCCTCTACTTGTTGTTTTTTATTGTTTTTTTTTTATAAAGTTTAAGTATTAAAATAGGTTAGGGTTTTTTTTGAGATCATACTCTTGGGGCAGTTGCCAGTAGAATGCATTTGAATAAAAAAAATCCATGTCCCCTATTGAGAGCCTACTTGTGGTTACTGGGGAGACACCACTCGCCCTGTGCCTTAAATAGTACTTTATGCACTTTGTAGATAAATTGATACCCTTCCTTCATACTTGGAGTATGGTCTCTTTCTGATGCTGGAGTGTGCCTCTAGTTGTTGTTGTTTTTTTTATTTTTTTTTATAAAGTTTAAGTATTAAGATAGGTTAGGGTTTTTTTTGAGATCATACTCTTGGGGCAGTTGCCAGTAGAATGCATTTGAATAAAAAAAAATCCATGTCCCCTATTAAGAGCCTACTTGTGGTTACTGGGGAGACACCACTCGCTCTGTGCCTTAAATAGTACTTTATGCACTTTGTAGATAAATTGATACCCCACCTTCAAAACTGAGGCTCGTTTCATAACCACAACATCCTGGCATTTTGGCGGCGTAATCCTATTGCTTAGCCTTCCCCTCCTCTCTCCCCTTGCCTCAAAGATAACCAGAAAGGCCACCCAGAACCACATAATGCACTAATCATCACATGTTGGACCCCCGGTGAGCCTAACATTGATTAAACCGGCAATATTTTCCCTAAGAGTTGATATTTAATTTCATTTCATAAACAAAATTAGAGGAGTATCAGCCTAAAGCCAGAAGGTGCCCTTTAGGGCTATGTGAAAGTCACTCTGAGAAAAACCATTAGAGGAGACTTAAGGCCGCCATCCTCATCCCCCCCCTTCCTTTCCCTACCCCCAGTGGGATGGAGAAGTATATATGCAGATTAAGGCAGAAGAACAAGGTAGATTGTGTTAGTCCTCGAGACAACTAAGTCCAGCTAGAGGACCTGTAACCAACGAAAAGGACACAGAAGAAGCTCATCCTGAGCCAGTTCCTGGTGGTTTGACCGAATTTAGCATCTTGTCTCAGGTAGATCGCGTTAGTCATCGAGACAACAAAGTCTGGCGAAGTGCCCGGCAACCCTACCAAAGGAACACAGAAGAAGCTCATGCTAAGCCAGTTCCTGGTGGTCACACTAAACTTTAAGTTAACTTGTATTGAGAAACAAGTTTAAATATCTCTCATCAGAGAAGCCCCCTATCATGGTGTACTCCAAAACCCAGAGATAGTCCTCGCCATTGAGCAATACCCCAAAGTGAACTCCCTCAAGCAATCTCCTTCATCAAAGGATTCATTCATTTGCTAATCACTCATCAGTGCAAATTATTCCCAGATTAACCTGAACAGTGAAAGAAGCATACTTTCCCAGTTCCATTGGTGAAATCATCTTACCAAGACAATGTGCTTAATGACATCCGTTGCACATCCCAAATTTATCTGGGGCTTTAAAGCTATTCTTGCGCCAGACAGCCATCTGGGGTGGCAGTAAAAATATCCACACGCCTCCCTGAATACAACATTCCTGAGGTTACATAAAAATTGACGCCATGGTCAGTCTCAAACCCGATTCTCATGTAAATCTTTAAAGGTAATTAAATCCCATTATCTGTTTCTTTGAAGGTCAATTGGCATTCAATATTAAAGTGAGCTGTGGGTCAACAATTACTGTATATTCAATTGTGTAATTTAATAAGCATCACTTAAACTTGTTTAATTCAAAACTGTGTAGTTTGTTTGTTAGATTTCAACTGTTGGTTCATGTTTTAATTAAAGGCCTAGTTTCTTAGAAGTATTTAATTCAATCCTCAAAACGCTGACCATGGCACTAGAAACCTTCAAAGATAAAAAAATAATGTAATAATAATAATAAAATATAGCACTCTTAGAGAAAACTTAATCACAGAGTTTTGAAGTATGTAACAAACCTATACGTACATACACCATCACTCGGTCCTTGCTATACCATGACACACTTGTATATGTTGGTCTGGCATTTTCTGTCTTCATTGGCTTTCATTGCATTCCCAGCTGATCTCGATGGTGCCTTTGCTGCTGTGAGAGGCCATCAATCTTTTCTTTGAGAGCTTTGTGGTTAGTAGTACCCCTAATTCTGTTGAGAATGCCGCCCTGTAGAGTACCCCCTAAACTTCAAAAGTGCCAGGAGTATTGCACTCAACCTTTTTAATTGCACACTTCATGTCATGCTAGAACCGTGCTAGTGTACACAGATAGCTCCAAATCCAAAGAGAGGGTTGGTTTCCATGCTAATCTCCCCTCTTTGAAGTTGACAGAGCTCTAGTAGGCGCTGTCACCATCTTCATGGTCAAGCTAGTTGCAATACAACCTTCATTCAGTATTGTGCCAAGTTTGGGGACTGCATTGCTATCTATAGCGACTCAAACTGAGTGCTCTTGGGCATTGAGATAATCCTGATCCCATAAACAGGGTAGGTGTAAAGATTATCTTCTGCTTGGTTCCTGGATATGTAGGAATGGTAAGGAATTAGGGTACCAAAGTGGCAGTCTGGCCTGGGGGACCAGACCAGTGTTTTCACTCTTCCCCATACTGACTATATGGCAGGGGGATCTGGCCAGCCCTTGGGGCTGACTAGCAAACATGATAGGAACCTAAAGTTGCGGCCTATCTTGCTGCGACTGTTCTCATGTACCTACCCTCGAATACCTCAGTGGTTACAGGTTGCTTTCTGTCATCTTTGAATTGATGCACCCATGGCAAGGACTGCCATTTTGATGGAGTGCTCTTCTGCAAGTCACCCATACTCTCCAGTACATTCTTGTTAGTCCCAATCTGTGGGATCTTATGTTACATGCCCAAGTACCAGGATATGTTCTTTCTATTGGGACAGTTTCATGCACACCAGGGTGTGGACTCTGGGAGAGGTTCCCCTCCAGCATTAATTTTTTTTGTGTGTATGATGGGTGCATACTTGGGCTTAATCTTGGCTAAGGTTCCTTTTGGCAACTTATGCCCTGAGTGGTAGTTGCTGGATTGGTACTAGTTTTATAAAAAGGCCTGGTATATTACTTTAAAGGAGGTTATGTTCTCATGCCACTGTCTGGCTCATTTCAGGCATCCATGCAGAGTCAAGATGCAGTGCTGGTATTGATACTAGCTTTCGCACTTCCCCATCACATTTCTAATATTTTTTTACATGTTACAGAAAAACAAAGAAGCCCTCAAGTTTAAAAAGAAGTATAAGGCACTACGGAAGACTGTAACTAAAGTGAAGAATAAGAAATTAAACAATCTGCAAAAAAGAGGATTTTATAAACAAAAGCCAAAATTGGAAAAGGAGAAGAAAATTAAAAGCTTAAATAAATCTACTTATTATGATTGTATTGCAAAAAAAAAAGGTTGGACGCCATATAGTTCTGAAAGTGGCAAGGATGCAGTGGCATCTTCAGGTAAATTACCTTTATTTGTTAGTTTAGTTGGCTGCAGCTCCTACTGATGAGCAAATTCCATTGTCTCTATGGTGGAATTTTTTATTTTATTTTATTATTACTAAAATGAACCTGCAAACTCTTAGACACCCACTCCCAAGCAGGGCACCTCCCTAAGATCACTCATGAAACACCCTTAAAACAAGCTGGAAATCTCTGGTCACTGAATTATCTCCATCATATACAAATTATCCCTTAAGAGTTCCATTTCTCCATCTCTCCAACACTTGTACATTGCCTACAACAACTGCCTGGAGCATCTTCAACAATATTGAACGAAAACTCCAACACTTCAGCTGCATAATTACACTCTCGCCTTGCCACTGTAGTCAAAATAGCAGACAGTAAATACATCCTAATGGGAAACAAATGCCTATGCCAAACCCTGGAATCAGACAACTCATAACAAAACAGGGATAACCTATTGAAATAATAACAATCCAAGATATACTGATATAAAAATCTAACGCTATCTATCTTGATCCAGTAGCAAATGGATCAGCACTCAGCTTTCATAGCTACCTCAAAAGTGAAGGCACACATTTTGGAAATATTATCAGGACTCTTTCCAATTCCATCAATGGAGAATAAGACACAGTCTTGAACTTGAATGCAAAGTCAATTTACCAAACACAAAACACCCTTATATAATAACATACAAACATTGATAACAAAATACTGCAGCTTGTCAGTAGAATTACACACAAATGCCTATTCTCACTTGAAACAAAACTTTGATTTTTTGCTGGCAATTTTGGCACAAAGAAAAATGAGTAACACTTCCTTAACAGTCATAATAATACCACAATTTTCTTTGTCGATGTGTATTTTTGTTCAATATTTGTTCACTTCAAAGCCAATAGTGTGTTAAGCTATGAATATTCTGACTTTGCTTCTCATATAAATAAAAATTTAATACATCGACTCCCAACAGACTGAACCAAATCTGTCACATCCTAAATTTTACACAGCAACCATAACGTCACAGCAATACCTAAACACACTAGAGCAATTGCTTACACAAAACAGAATAACAGCTTCTCTCCCTCTTCCCCTATACAAAACACACATTATCACCAGACTGGTAGCTACCTATGTAAGGAGGGATAGATAAGCCCTAAATGAGTATATATTATTTCTAAAACCTTAAGAAAATTGTTTTCCATTTAAAGAACAATGGCAAGAAAGAGGTTGATTTATATAATAGAAAAAGTTGGTTTATCTTCCTGCTTAAATTAGAATCCTTCGATTGTCTACCCTTATACCTTGTCTAGAGAATGAGTAGAAGAATTACTTAAATATAATTTTTTCTTTCTCCCAACAGGAAACTCCATTTCAAGCATGAATTTTGATGGCCTACAGACCTTTTCATTTGCAGATTGTTATAAGTTAGATGAGTAAGAAAAACCTTTTATTTTCAATCTCCCTTGTGTATATATGTATGATACCTTTTCCATTGATGCCTTGAAATTTTGCCTTGGTTACATTTTTACCTTTACAGGGTTTGCCTCGCTCTTAGTACTCCTTGTCTCTCTCTGAGTTCCTGACTTTCTGGATCACCCCTCTCACTCTCTTTCACTTATCTTGACCCTCATGACTATATTCTTGCCCCTCACAAATCATCTGTGAAACTTCTGCAGCTTTTCTCAAAATTAAGTCCTGGGATATATTCTATTGATTAATGCTGTTATCTTTTTGTATGATTTACTTTGGTTTGGTTTTCGTTTTTGGTAGTATTTTGTTTTAGTTTGGTTTTTAAGGTAGCCTAATAATAGCCTAAATATGAGTTATGGCAACCCTATTGGCGATACTTTTGTTTGAGACGATTACCCCTGCACCTCGCTGCAGTGACTGTAGCGTCTCCCAGACTGTTTGGCCACATTCTTTTTGAATGTCCCAGTCAGGAGTATCTTCACTCATGTTAGCTGTCCGGTACCAGGATGAGCAGGGTTGCTACTGCTTATCCTTTGTACTAGGGACAGATTTATGCATACATGATGTTTGGACACTGGCTTCTTAGAGGAGGTTGGCCTCTCATTTTATTTGACTCTCTCTGTTATTGGCCACATGCTCCAATCCTTGGGGGCACTGTACCTCCCTTGATGCTAAAGCATGTTTCCTTCCTGCTCTTTTTTTTATTAGGTTAAAAAAAATTATTACTTATTACACTGACCTAGGTCCCTTTTGGCAGTCCCCAGTAAAAAAAATAAAATAAAAATAAGTATCTTGATTCCAAAATATCATTTGCTTTTTGTGATTGTTTAAATTTTCCCAGAGTTGGGAATGTGATTGAAGCTAATGATGAAGAAAATGAAGCAACAAAGGAACCAGAAACAGAAGAAGAAGGGAAGGTAAAAGGAGAGGCAAAGAAGAAAGCAGCGCATAGCACTGTACCATTACTGCCAGTTTTGACGAATGATGGGTGGGATTATCCAAAACCTGCCCCAGAAGGTGAGTCCTTGTGTCCCATCCTACAGGAAACCTTTTATGGTAAAATTGACATCATTAATGCCACAAGGATTTACCAAATTATAATTTTGGTAATTGGGAGGTTCAACCTAGAATGACTTGTAGCTTCCCATCAGTCTTCCTTTAGCCATAGAAGTTGGAAGCCTATTTAAAAGTAGCCTTTTGCCAGTATAATGACACGGTGTTAACCCTTGGCTCCATCTCAACAGTGAATTAGGGAGTCGCGTGTTTTTTCGTGTGTGACTCGTTTCCTTTTCATGCTCTATATGATTTAGAGTATTGGGAGTTATAAGAGGCATCCCTATTAATCAAAGCCTATTATGATTGTTAGGCCATAATTGAGCACACAAGGAATTTTTCTCTTATGCTTTTCCTTTCAATGGAAGGAGGCTTCATCCTGGTAGGAGAACGGGTTCTGGAAAGTTTCCTGCCCTTCCAAGGATTAAAGTACCCCAAGCACCTTCTATATCTAACACATGATACAGTCCATATCACAATTGGCTGTATAAACTCTACCTCTATACACCACCTCCATGCTGAAACCCCTTAAACATTATAGGCACTTAGCATTTCAACAAACTGCTCTGCCCTTCACTCTTTCCTACCCTCCAACTTAGAGCAAATAGGAGAAAAAATCCCTACCACCACCCTATTATTATTAGTGAACCTCTTCTCCCCCACCCCACTCATACACATACACACACTCGACCACTACTACCAACTAAACATATACAGCACCTGCTTCACCCACATAGTCCCTCAAAATCTGCCACACAATTTGCTAGTCCAAGGCACCCCCACCCATTCAAATCCGCCCTGGATCTCCATACCAACATTTCTCTGAACCTTCTAGTCAGTACTCAACATTTTCTTTTTCAACACCAGGGTTGGCAAATAAAAAACCGGGGTTTTATTACCATTTTTGAGGGGGCTTTTTCAGGTGAAATTTGAAAAAACCCAAACAAGTTTGGGTTTTTTTCAAGAAATGAACGCTATTTATCATTATTTTATTCAAAATGCATATCTATGTTTCTAATTTCAACAAATATGTATCAAATTAAGGTTATCTTTCTGATACTGACTCATAATAATTCATCTCCTTCTACAGGTTATGGCTATCATGGGTACCCATAATTCTAGATCTGTGCTCTGTTCTTACTATAATATAATTATTAAACTAATTAATTATTAATATTATATAAAAATAGAGATAGCTATTCTTTTTCTGTTTGTTTTTTGAAAACCCCCCAGAATATAACTCGTTACAGCAAGCACCATTTGCTAAGCTGCCCATCAAAACAACCTCAGTTTTGTCATGGTTGAGTTTGATGAAGTTATCCGATTGCCATTCAATAATCATCTCATGTAGATAAAAGATTGGTGATGGTCATACAGAAGAAGGCCAAGAGGAAGGAGGTAGAAACGAAAGAGGAGTGGGCCAAGGACAGAGCCCTGAGGAGTCCATAAGAGACACCAGATGGCCAAGAGACCTCATCCCTGATGTGGACAGAATAAGTATAAGATGACATAAGAGCAAAACTAGTCTATAGCAGTTCCAAAGATACCCAGGAAGTGATGAAGGTGGTGGAGAAGAATGGAGTGGTTAACAGTGTCAAATACTGCCAAGAGAGCAAGAACCACCAGAATAAGCCTCCCAGTGTTAGCCTTGTGGTAGTCAGTCACTCACATGTAGGAGAGCCGATTCATAGCTGTGACCTGCCTTGAGGCTTGACTGGAAGGTTTCATTGATGCTGGAGGAGGACATGTATTTAGTGATGCAAGGACGATAGTATGAAGAATTATTAAGGTTAAAATTCTGTTTCTTTAAGATCTGATGGACAGATGACACATCACCTAGCTAGCAACAGAGTCATTGAAGGTACCCAGTAGGTGTGGTAGGAAGGCAGGTAGGAACTGAACATAGAGACTGGATAGAAAGGTGTCAAGCAGAAAGTAGGTTTTTTTCCATAAGCTCTTCAAGTGAGATTGGGAGGTGGGGCAAGGGGGATTATACTGTGATGGGGGGCAGATGAAGATGGTCCCAGGCTGAATATTAACTACCTTTCCAAAGAGAAATGCACTGAAGGCAGATGGAGGAAGAGTTTGGGGGTAGCATGGGAGATGAGAGACTAGTAATGAGCTTGAAAAGTGGATGAGGATTTTGTTTGTTTTTGTAAAGGATTTTACATGGGTTGGCCTCGCAGAAGGGCTGTGTACACATGAGTTGCAAGAGATAGGTGAGAGAAGCTTGTTCAGTCTCCATACCTCAGGTGTGGGCAGAACTAAGATGTCTCATTTGCTCCTGTGTTCTTTGGCCTCAAGGGGCATGAGATCTGCAAGAGGAGGCATGTTGAAGGGGAGCAGGAGTGTCTTGGCAGGAGGAGAGTGACTGCAAAATGGAACAGAGGGAGAATTGAGGCGAGCTTCCAAGACATCAACCCAGGCTCAATGAAGTAGATAGTTTACAGTGGTGTGGCTGTGTGACAGGACCATTGTGGAGATTAGTTTGAGAAGGTTGAGTTGAACCAAATTAAATAATAGTGATAAAATATACCATTTGAGTGGTCCATGACAGAGTTGGTGAACTGGTATTGGGAGAAAATGAGCTAAAAAATGAATGAGTCCATGGGTGTGGGTGGAGGAAGTGACATATTGAGAGAGAAAAAAAGTTTGAAGATGTATTTTTTTTTTTTTAAATCACCTAGTACCACCACCATGGCAGAGGAGTTTGAGAATGCGACATTGAAATCACCCAGTTTGTCAAAGAAGAGATCTGATGGGTGACTAGTTGCTCTAGATGTTTATGACTTTCTGTGATGGGGCTTACTTAGGTCAAGAGTAGCAAGAACTTCTTTGAAGGTGTCGGGAGAGAGGTCAATCAGTGTGAGTGAGGGGCAGAGAAAGTCTGCAGCAATAATAGCAACCCCACTGCCTCTCCTGGTAGTTCTACACTGGTGTAGAAAAGTTTATCTGGTTGGTGTAGCAGCTATAAAAATTTAGTTTGTAGAAGGCCCTCACCACATCGTACTGATACAGCATACTTCAATCTTATGTATATGTTGGGTTCATGCAGGAATTTTTGTAGCTCATCTTTGGGGTGGATAGAGTTCCCCCTCACTTTGGAACCAGGATACTGTTCCACAAGCCTGCCACCCAATCACCTGCAAAATGAAAGGCGGATTCCAAGTACTTTTGAACTTGTTCAATTCATTATCAAGGAATGAACCTAACAAGTTCTAAAGTACTTGGAATCTGCCTTTCATTTTCCAGTGGGATTTATTGCTCTACTCACACGCTACTGTGTGAGTTTCTCATATACACATAAGATTGAGGTATGTTACATCAGTGAGATATGGGGAGGGCCTTCTATAAACTCAATTTTCATAGCTGCTACACCCACCAGATAAACTTTCCTATAACGATTGTAGAACTACCAAGAAATAAACCTTCCACCATCACCCCTTTCCCCCTCCTCTTTTCTAACACTATACCAGCCTAATATTAGGCTAATATTGATTACAGAGACGCCCTTGGAGGAAGTCACAGATGGGTGCATTAAAAAAAAATCCAGACTTTTTAGAGGTGGGCCTCCCTCCCTGACAAGGGAGCATGCTCCCATCTTGCTTTTTGTGTTGTATTTGTCTGGTTTTTGTTTGTTTTGCATTTGTTGTCTTTCGCGCACTAGATCCCTGCCAGCATTACACTGATGGCTCCAAGTCCAGAGAGTGGATTGGCTTCCACGCAAATTCTCTGTTTGAAGTCAGTGAAGTACTCCCTACCGGGCACTGCGTCTCTCTTCACAGGCAAAGTGGTTGCAATACACTGCTTGGTACAGGAGATAACTTGCCATGCCTGGTTGAGGAGCGGATTTTGATCTTTAACAACTCACAAGGCGCCCTGGATGCTCCTGGGGCATTGGAATCTCCCCCCCCCCTCCTGGTTCTTGGTATCTGTGATGCCAGGGTTGTCACTAGTTAGGGGGTGGGTGTCGATTATCTTCTACTGGGTTCTTGGACATGTGGGAATGAGGGTGCCAAAGAGTCTGCAAGGACTGTGTGACCAGGCCATCATTTCACCCTTCCTCACACTGACTACGTGAAAGGAATCATGTCAGTCCTCCAGGCTTCCTGGTAAAGAAGAGGGTAGATAGCATTGTGCCATGACTGTTCAGTGAATCCTCCCAATGCCCCGGCACCTTCAGGTCTTCTTCTGTCACCTTTGAATTGGGTACACTGCCATTTGGGGGAGCCCTCTCCTGCACCTTTCTGCGATGACTCAATTGTCCCCAAACTGTTCGGTACATTCATGTTAAATTTCTCAGTCTTTGTGTGTTACTTGTCTCAGTATCGGGATGAGCGAAGTCACTACAGCTTGTCGTTGGTACTCGAGGCAAGTACCTGCACACAGACTTGTACAGTCTGACTTTTTGGAAGAGGCTGGCCTCCTCTATTTTATTTGCCTCTGGTATTTGTCGTATGCTCTGGTTCATTTTTCGTTTTTTTTATGATGTAACATTATTAAATATATCAACTTTTTCCCTTGCCAGATGGGGTACTATAAAAAAAACCCACTGACCTGATGATGGATGGGCATTTGGTAGCACCTGCATTAAATGTGGATGTCACTGAGCCAATGTTACTTCTCTGTTACCATGGACATTTCTAGCTCGATGCTGCTGGTCACATTCACTAACCATGGTATCTACCACATTGCCTTAGGAACAAAAGAAAACTGCCTAATATTTAATATCCTCAAATTGTGCGGTGGTTAAAGGACGAAAAAGTGGACAGGCGGTTACATTTCTATTCAGGGTAATGGGTTGTGGGGTGCTGGTTGACTCTTGCACACCTGGCATGCATCTTGAATGCAGTTTTTGCTTCTTTGTTTTACTATTGGGGTACCTTTAGACAATTGCTTTTTGTAGCTCAAGCTATCAGATAGTTTATTATAATTAAGGTGCTGCTTCTGTTGGATCAGGATGCAGCAACCAAAGAATTTCCTTAACAAGGACCCTGTCCTTTATATGACTTAGCTGATTGGTGGAAGCGCCACTATCAATTTGAGTGAACTTGAGCCACATTGAGTGTGGTTAGTTCCTTGCCAACCTCATGGCAGTTTCCATACGATGTAGATACCCATGGTTCGGATCCACATGGCACTGTAGCTCCTCACTGAGAAATATAATAAATATCTTAGATAAGTACATTTTATCAGACTGCTCATCCATCTCCTTTTAAAGCCTAAATTTATTTGTGAGAAATAAACTCATCTTAAATGAGTGCCAAATCACTAGCAAAATCTCTGCCTTTTTTTTTTATATATATACATTTTAAAACAAATGTGTTTAGAAATGTAGAAACCCTTTCTTCCAAGTCACTTTCCTTGCTAAACTTCACTCACTTTTCTTTCACACATGGAGGAATGTAGAGTACGAGGGCAGACTAAGGCTGTGGTGAAAATCACTAAGGAAAAATGTGGAGAATGGCTCCCACATACAACTATCATTCATTAACTACTCAGTACCAAGGGTTCTGAGATGCCATCCTGGAGGATACAACCTGTTACTATACCTCTGTTCCTAAAGTTTCCACAGCACCTGAAGTATTATTGTACTTCTATTTCTTGGATGATACATCATGTCATACTGAAGTCATGCTGGTGTCCTCAAATGGCTCTAAGTTTAAAGGTGGTGTTAGCTTCAAAGCTACCTACCTTGTTTTAAAAGCTGGTCTCTTCTGTCCTGAAGAACTCTTCTTCAGGACAGGAGATTCAGCCTCTTGTGCCCATTTTTTCACTCATAGTGACTTAGAGTGTTAAGTGTGCATGCAGTATTACCTACACAACTGGTTTGAAGTATCTGCGGCTGGAATCAGGAAGATATTTTTTTTTTTTAGAGAGACATATAGGGGTAGCTGGGAATGAGTTATTTGAAGGGGTCCGGGTTGTTTTTACATGTTGAGCAACTTTGCTGGATTGTGCTTCCCTTAAGATTGGAGATGGAAAGGAATTTAAAGTTTTCTTGTGGACCCATCCATAGCCCAAAGGATTTGCTGGTATAAAGTTATTTTCTTTTATGTCTGAATTGAACACACTCAAGGGACGCAGGGGCTTGCTTTTCTCCACTTGGGATGAGTTTGTGTACACAGACTTGCAGACTAAGACTATGTGGAGGAGACTGGTCTCCAATTTATTCAGCGTTTGGTTCAGGCTCTTGCATTAGGGGTAGGTGAACCTCCCTGTGACCCTTGAGAATACGTTCTCCTTTTTTTTTTTAAATCAAAATAGCCTAATCTTAGTCTAAAGTCCCTAGTGGCACTCCTCAAATAGGCACTATTAAAAAATCAAAGGAAGTAATGCCATTTGATGGAGACTTGCCTGAACCTCTCTGCAAAGATTGCTTGGTCCCCCAGACTGTCTGGTACTTTCGGGTTGATTGTTCTAATTTGGGGTTGGGGGAGCTTCAGGTGTGGTAATTGTCCCAGTACTAGGATGAATTGCGTCAGGTTCCTGCACCCCTGATTATGAATTAATCAAATTTTTGGAGGAGATGGGCCTCCCATTTTATTTTCAATTTTAATTTGTTGGTTTGCCAGAGTCCCTAAGTGAGGTGGGTCTCTTCTAGGGCTCCCCATCCTGCCCTTATTTGTTTTTTTTAAGACGTTTTTTTCAAACATTTTTTATTGGCCTTACAAAGACAATCTTAAAATGGGGGAAAAAAATGTATCTCTGAGGGAAGTACATAGAAAGTTTGTCTAGGATATTAACTTAGGGAATGGACCTTAGCTCTGGTTCTGTTATGTTCCAAATTATGATGGTTTCATGATTATTCCTTATGGCATTGATGCATGCTTATATGATTTAGGTAATAATGTGATGGTTTTTAAGCAAGATTTGTTACTTTTTAGAAAAAGATGACCCTGCTGCAACTGGTGAAGAGGCTGAACCCACAACCCCTGACCAAGATATTGCTCTACCCCCATCTTCGGATCAAGATGATGCATTGACTACTGCACAAAAAAAACAAATGCTGCTCCATCTTGCTTATCCTAGTAACACTTCAAAGACTATTGCGCAGCTTTGGGCTGATCAGCAAAACTATATCACTGAAAAAAAAATGCTAATGGCAGGTCTTGCCTTGAATGGCATGCGGAGGCCAATTATGGTAAGAGTTATTTTTTTAACTGCATTTCCTGAGGTATAACATACAAGTTTGTGAATACCCAAAACCCTGGATTGATAACATGCAAATTTGTTTTATAAAATGATAATATACAAGTTTATGAATACCTGAAACCCTAGATTGATAACATACAAGATTCTGAATACCCAAAATCCTGGGGAAAGGATATGCCTGTACTTGGTATTCCCATAGAGCCCTCAAGGAGTGAATGTTGTGTTTTTGGCGTATGTGATGGTCTGTGTTTAATGTAATCCAGTTGCATTGTTTGAGGTGTGGTATTGCATCCTGGACAATTATCTGTTGTTGTCACATCCAACTTTGGTTTCTCAGGAGGGCTGTGTGATGACCACACCACATCCTTGGGTGGGTGGAGTGTTCTCATGAGAAAGAAAGATACTGAAGGGTGGGTATCAAGGTCCTGTGTACATGCATGTAGTAGAGTGTTGTTCATGATTGAATAGAGGAGTGAAAATGAGTGTAGATATGATTCTGGGAGCTGGTTTGGGATAGGCGAGGTTAGAGAGATGACAGCTCATCTCTAATGTAGTGCATGCTGTCGCCTGAAATGACGACAGCACTAAGGGGGCTTAAGCTCACCAGGCTGGACTGAGATGGGACCCGGCTTCCGAGGGATGAAATGGGGCCCACAACCTCCCCCGATAAGTCTTTGAAGGGGACCTCTCCTCTGGCCAACAATGCCCGGAGTTCTGCCTCTGCGAAGCATACGGCCATTACTGTGAGTCTTTTCACCGAAAAGGCCCCTGCATCTCTGAGCTAGGCCTGAAGGCATATTAGTTCAATGGAATTGTTGTGGACTCTGGGCCAACTGAGGGGGGAAGCGGGGGATCATCTCCCATTCCCTGTTAGATATCCTTTTGCTTGAGACCGTGCTAGGCATGTGCCCCCTGTCCATCGTCCCAGGATATAAGGGTTTAGTAACTCCACAACCACGGGATGATGGTTGGGCAGAAGCATGCCCGATTTACATTTGCCATGATGTCTTTCTCCTATTCACTATTAATGGTTCTTTCAGTCAGTCCAGTGCACCTCCAACTGGATAGCAGGTGTACTGTTATTTCTCCCTACAATCCACCACGACCGACTTTGACGTGGACGACTTCTGCCTCGCACTAGCGCGGTTGCCAAGTCCCTTTATCCTCCTCGGAGATCTGAATGGTAGTCACCCCTTCTAGAGGGGGACTACACAATCAATCACACAGGTCAGGAGATCCGTGCCGACCTTATCTACGAGCTGGGGATAGATGTCCTTAATGTGGATGAGTTTACTCATCACTGCCTGAGAACTGCTTCATTTTCCTGTCTTGACCATCTCTGATCTCTGGATGCACAGCCTGATTTTGGGTGGGTGGTGGTCGATTACCTCCAAGGTAGAGATCACTTTCCCATTCAAATATCATTTTCTGAGATACCCTTTTGGTAGTGCTTGGCGCTGGTGCTTTGGTCCACATTTCATGAAATGACTAATTTCTCTGTCCCAGTTGAGTTTAGGTCAGTGAATGAGACCACAAAGTTCTTCTCCGGTAACCTCATTGCCTTGTGCCTAAATAATATTCCTAGAACGTCTGGCCGTTTTGCACATCGACCACTTCTGTGGTGGTCAGTCGAGTGTGAGACAGCTCTCAAACAGAAGCGTCCTGCCTACATGCTCCACCCAAATGATTTCACTCGCTGAATTCCATCCAGCTACGTCTAGGTTCCGGTATGTTTCGAAACACCCGCCGTTCTTGCTGGTGGGAATGTCTTTTCACTTAACAGGAAGGCTTCTCTAGCAGAGGTGTGGAAACGAGTCAAAAGCATTCGGGGCAAATTCCTGCATGATACTCCTCCCTATCGGTTCCTTCCGCACATACCCCATTCAGAGCCTACTTGTTAATGCTTGGTAGATGCCACCCACCCTGCTGCTGTAGGCGCGAGCCCGGTGCCTCCCGCAGTCGTCAATGGCTCTCGCTGCATCCGCAGCCCATCTGGACAGTGCCTATGCGTCCATGAGACTCTATTCATACCCTAAACAATGGTTTTTCCTTCGAGAGCTGGGTATAGTTCTCTGGCCGGTGGTGACTCTGGTTCTGCCCAGGACGACACCCTCGAGGGTATCACCTTTGGCTATTTGTCGCCACGTCTCTGCTCCCAAAGCTTCTACTGCGCCGGAAGTATTACGTTCGACCTTTTTGGAGCACACTTCGTGTCTACGCTGGAACCGTGCCAGTTTATACGGATGGCTCCAAGTCCCAAGAGGGGGTCAGTATCCACGCCGTATCCCTTCTGTTTGAAGTCAGCGGGGCTCTGCCAGGCGCTGCGTCTGTTTTCACGACCGAGCTGGTAGCAATACACTGCTCGGTACGTCAGATTACGCGACGTGCCCGGTTCGGAGACCGGATTGTGATCTATAGCGACTCACAAAGAGCCCTGAGTGCTCTCGGGGCATTGGAATCTCCGCATCTCCTGGTTCGCAATATCCGTGACGCCACGGTTTTGGCGAGCCGGGCAGATGTCGAGATTATCTTCTGCTGGGTTCCTGGACATGTAGGAATTGTGGGGAATGAGGGTGCCATTTTATCCGCGAGGACTGGGTGACCAGACAAGCGTTTCTTTCTTCCTCTCACCGATTACATGGCAAGAATCAGGACAGCCCTCCCGGCTGCTTCGCATTGAAGATGGAAGAAGGCCGAGAGGAGCTTAAAGTTTAGTGCCATTGTGCCTCTACTGTTCCTATGGACCTACCCCCTAATGTTGCGACTGCTTCAGGTTGCTTTCTGTTGTCTTTGAATTTGCCATACTTGTGGGACGCACCGCCTTTTAATGGAGCGCTCACCCTTGTTGAATGTCCCAGTCTGGGTCATCTTCGCACGCATTACCTGTTCCTGTATCGGGACGAGCGGGGTCGCTTCCGCTTGTCCATTGTACTAGGAATGGGTTCATGGAATATCTGGCTTTTTGGAGGAAGTTGGCTTCTTCCATTTTATTTCACTCTCTTTGTCATAGGTTACACACATGTTTCTGCTTTGGAGTGCCTCCCCCTGACGCCGTAACCTTTTTTTTTGCTTTGTTTGTGTTTTGTTTCTGTATTTTTGTTTTTTTTAATCTAGCCTAGAATTAGGCTCGAAGTGATTATTTGTGACTTTTCCCCTACTAGTCAGTTGCTAGATGGGCTCTTTTAAAAAAGAGAATGGTAGACTCAGATGAGTAAATTTCGTTTTGAGGGAAGAGTATGTGATATTGATGAGGGAAGGGATCCATGTTTGTATCTGCCTAGAGCGGAGAGTGACAAGGATTTGCGAAAAGGTTGATTGTAGCTTTTCACAGGGTGGTCTCTGGGGAAGGATGGGTTCGCTGCTTCTTTGGCAAGTGACCAGGCAAAGATCGGCACATCCGGCCCTGACCAATAGCAAAATCACAAGTGCGCTAAACGGTGCCTCGATTACGTCAGGGTCCCTCATTGGAGAGACTCCCTGTTGTCTTAGAGCCTGCTGGCTTCAAACGCTCTCTGGTTATTCACTCCACAGATGGCAGCATGTTGGCCAAAGGCAACATTCTGCCACCAAAGGAGAGCATTAGCTAGATTGAGCCGAAGGTGACCCGTTTGTTGAACGGGAGCCTTCTGGCGAGTGTGTGGGATCCTTCCCATGATTAGTGCCCTTTGGACACTCACCAGCATGGCTCGCTGGTGAGTGTGACACCTCATTCTACCATGAGCTCAGGTATTTAGGCGTGAGGTGATAGCAAGTCCTTTTGTCACCCGTGAGCAAGTGAAGTTTTTAATATCTTGGAAAAATTATAATTTGATATTGGCACGGATGAAGCAGATTATGACTACAATGTTTTAAGTGTCTGGGGCAATTAAAGTGTAAGTGAATGGTAAAGATTTGAATGCGGATTGTACCATGAAGCTGTGAGGGAAGATCTTGATGTTAATGTTTGCATATGAGAGTGAGATAGATATGCAGTGAGAAGGAAAGATCTCCAATTAGATGCATGCAAAATGGGCAACTTGAGAGGGATGTTTGGTCTGCAAAAGGTGGATTGAGTGATAAAAGCCTGACTGAGAGGTTTAATGTGTGAAGGTTGTGACTGAAAGTGTTCTGAGTGTGTATGGCCAATCAAAAAGAATTGGAGATAGATTCTTGAAGAGGATATACAAGAGTGAGGGGCAGGGTGTGAATAGTGTTTGAAAGATGGCATAAAATGTGTGTTGATGATGTGAATAAGTGTTGAAATGGATGGTATGGGGGATGGGTGTGGTTAGGTCCTTTACCCCAGTATGAACCCTGACGGAAAGAATCTACTACACTACTCGTTATCACTCTAATGGGCTTGTTGCTTTGTACGGCCTAAAGGATGTGGGAGGGACTAGGTAGTTTAGGTGGTGCTTGAACTGCACCAACCTTGACTTTGTGGGAAACTGGTAGATTTTGAAGTTGCCAAGTTTCCTCTGGTCCATAACACCCAGTCAGCTATCCTGTAACACCCTGTAGTCCCTCCTGACAGCAATGTAACTCAGCTGTGACATTTCATCTGTACTACAGCACATTTTGGGGGTCATCATGTAACACCATGGTAACCCTTCCTTTTATGATGTAGCGATGCTCTGAAGCTTCATCTGGAATGTAATGCCAATCGAGTCTACTTAACATCCATTAAGATGTCACATAACACTTGAACATTCCCCTACCACTCATTAAGCATTTCAATGATACTCATTGAGCATTCCCAAAATACTCATTGATCATTCCCATGATAGTCATTGAGCATTCCCATAACACTCATTGAGCATTCCCAAAATACTCATTGAGCATTCCCAAAATACTCATTGAGCATTCCCATAATAGTCATTGAGAGTCATTGAGCATTCCCATAACACTCATTGAGCATTCCCACAATACTTCCCATAATAGTCATTGAGCATTCCCATAACATTCATTGAGCATTCCCATAATTGTCATTGAGCATTCCCAAAATACTCATTGATCATTCCCATGAGTCATTGAGCATTCCCATAACTCATCGAGCATTCCCACAATACTTATTGAGCATTCCCAAAATACTCATTGAGCATTCCCATAATAGTCATTGAGCATTCCCATAACACTCATTGAGCATTCCCACAATACTCATTGAGCATTCCCATAACATTCATTGAGCATTCCCATAACACTCATTGAGCATTCCCACAATACTCATTGAGCATTCCCATAACATTCATTGAGCATTCCCATAATAGTCATTGAGCATTCCCACAATACTCATTGAGTATTCCCATAACATTCATTGAGCATTCCCATAATAGTCATTGAGCATTCCCATAACACTCATTGAGTATTCCTGTATGTAACTCCCATTAAATTTTCAAGATATATTGCTTTTTTTTCAATTTTAAGAAACCTTGAGCTGTTGATGTCTTAATAGTTTTATTTTTAATAGTAGTAGTTTTACCACCCATCCTCACTTCAAGTTGAAAAAAGTAAAGGAAAGTTGATTTGTTACTGGATTTATGTTCTCCCTTTCAGACAAAGAATGTACGTTCCCTTATAAAGTTAATGAGAGAGTCGTCCCCGGAGTCTGAAGTCACAATTCGTCGATTTTGTTGCTTGACTTTGGCTCAAGTTTTTCACGATCAAATTCCTGGATACAGAATGAAAGATGAGAACCCAACACTGAGACGCAAGTTACATTTTATTACCCATTCATTTTGCCTCAAATTCATCATTACCACAATCAGTTTACATTGTCTTCATACTCCTTTCTCTCATAATTTATCATGTGTTCATACTCCTTTCTCTCATAATTTATCATGTGCTTCTATATATCAACCTCTTCATGCTACACGTAAACACACCAATTATTGCCCATTAGTAATTTTTATCGCGACCCTATTTGATTAGCGTTAAACATTAAATTAAAGTACTCTTGTCTACTAGCAAATATGACCGAGGTTCACGAACAATGGTTTCTACTTCCCTTAAAACGTGAGACGTACTAAACTCATACTATCGCAATATGAATATAAATTCTTTCTAACTTACATGCCTCGAGGATCTGGGATGCCAGATGTCGCTGGAGGACTTATCTCTCACTTTGGAGTGTTGCCGTGGCCGATGATTGAATTTCGTAGAGGTGGTATGGCGGGAGAGAGATGAGGCGATGTCACTTCTTATTGCAAACTTGCCTCTGGTTAAATTAAGAAGATGGAGAGAGTTATGGTGCTCTTCGCTCTAAGAGTCCTCTTCTGAATGATCTTGACGCCTCTTGGTGCCTGATTCTTCAACGTAGAGTGTCCACCTAGCTTTGGGGTTATTCGGTGAGATTTTTACCGTAATTAAAGTACGGAACCTCGTTGGGGCTGGGTTCTTCTCCTCTCACTCGTATGGAGCTTGAGATGTGAGTCACTCGAGTGTGAGTGGGTTTACTGTTCTCCAGTCAGACTTCTAAGTCTGTAAAGGATTCTTCGGTATGGCACTGATACAAAGCTTGACTATTTATGTTAATTCGGCCCGGGAAGGGGGGATCGATTTTCTCTCAATCTGATCCTATCGTTTCTCACAGAAATCGTCTTGTATGACTGAAGGATCGATCTTCACGAACTGAACCTTCTTTCTTATCGAATTCTAATCTTCTCTCTTTCTTTTTGGGGCTTATTTATAGGCGGATCACCGCCCCATCTCAGGGGGAAGGGGCAAGGCCACAGAGGGGAGCGCGAATGGTGAGTTCGCATCTGGTTAGAGCGAGAAGTGCAGAGGTTGGCACTGAGGTGCCCAAGTCGGATTGCTAATTAGAGAGACTCTCAACTGCCCCACTCCTTGCCGTGCCTTTTGACTAGCACCGCTTTTTTTTTGTGACATAACCACAGGTTTATGGGTCTCGTAGGTAATTGGATCGTTAGAGCGTCGTTTAAGGGCTTTATGTGGTCGCTTTAAAACAGATGTTAGCTCCAACTGCCCAAAGCCGCCGGGAGATCAAACCGGGTAGGCAGTTACTGTTATTCGCCGGCTACCGTTCCCACGATTCTCCTCATGGGGCTTGCTTCTCCGGCTTTCTCCACAAGGGGGGGGGGGACTTTAAGGTACATATCCTCCTGGCCCTCCGGGATGCTTAATGTAGCCATTTCTCTACATGTATATATCTAATTTGACATGCTCCTAACAGCTTTCATGTCACATACTCTGGGCATATCCTTGCATACTAAGAGCAAATTGATTAGATTTCTACAATTCCCATTGATTCAGCATTTTCACAAGAACACACCTAGCATGAACACTATAGAATACAAAGTGGCGATGCTGCTCTACTGTGTAGGGGCGGTGTGTCGACCCAGTCCGATGGCCCAAGATTGCTCCCCAACTAATTTGGAAGAACCTGGGCTTTACTCAGACCTCTCCATTTTACCTTTTTTTCACTTTCTATCCCAACCCCTTCTCAACTATGCCCTCTGGAGTGACAGGAGGACCTTGGCCAACTGTACTGGCCTTTACTGCCCTCCTAACCCTTATAACTTAAGGAAGGCTATAAGACAGTGGTGTTAACTGTATCACAACAGCCACTCTAAGAGAAACTGGTACCATCTCAGGTCCTCGTTTGTACCTCGCTTACGTCTCTTGAGTATCCATTTTCCTTCCTGATCTCTTCTATGTTGGTTTATGGACCTAACCAGCTACCTCATGCTGTGTCAGAAGAGAGGCTTTGTAATCTCTCTAACTACTGCTGGTTGCAAGAGAGCAGACTTGAGGGGTCCTGAATATTGGGGCGTAATTCATGGGATCAGTGGTTTCACCTAAATAACCTCTTTCCTGCCTGTAATGGGTTGATTACCACCCTGTAATCTTTCTTAGGTGCATAAGCCTGTACTGCTCATGGTGGTTGGGCTTTACTGCCCTGATGGCTCCTAGGGCAACTAAGTCTCCAATTCCTTCTCTGGGTATGTCACATAACATTTTAAGATCCTGGCCATTTTGTTGATGTAGTAAGTGTTCTATCCCAACCCCTTCTCAACTATGCCCTCTGGAGTGACAGGAGGACCTTGGCCAACTGTACTGGCCTTTACTGCCCTCCTAACCCTTATAACTTAAGGAAGGCTATAAGACAGTGGTGTTAACTGTATCACAACAGCCACTCTAAGAGAAACTGGTACCATCTCAGGTCCTCGTTTGTACCTCGCTTACGTCTCTTGAGTATCCATTTTCCTTCCTGATCTCTTCTATGTTGGTTTATGGACCTAACCAGCTACCTCATGCTGTGTCAGAAGAGAGGCTTTGTAATCTCTCTAACTACTGCTGGTTGCAAGAGAGCAGACTTGAGGGGTCCTGAATATTGGGGCGTAATTCATGGGATCAGTGGTTTCACCTAAATAACCTCTTTCCTGCCTGTAATGGGCTGATTACCACCCTGTAATCTTTCTTAGGTGCATAAGCCTGTACTGCTCATGGTGGTTGGGCTTTACTGCCCTGATGGCTCCTAGGGCAACTAAGTCTCCAATTCCTTCTCTGGGTATGTCACATAACATTTTAAGATCCTGGCCATTTTGTTGATGTAGTAAGTGTTCCACCCCTTCACCTTGCCTCTCTGGCTGTCCATTTGGGAACTGCAGCTTTTGTTGACCATCTGTCCACTGGGTAAATTCTGGTCAATATGTGCTGCACTACAGACAAAACACAACCAGATTTGAACCCTTTATACTCCCAACACACCTTTGTATTTGTCACAAGTATTCTGAAGAGCTCTTCCTTAACTTAGGCAGATAATAAACCTAGTTTATGCCACATTTACTCTTTAAAGTTTTATTATATAAAAATAGATTATTAAAGAAAAGCTTAAAACTTTATCTTTATTATAGAATTTATATTTGTATCTCCTTACTTTGTTCTTTTAATAACAAAAAATCAATTTCTGATGAATAACATTGTAGTAGATAAGCTTAGATCTCTGAGTAGTGTGTCAAAGTTTGAAGGAATGTGTTCATTTTCAAGCCTAAAAATAATTTGCAGTCAAATGTTTAAGTCCTCGTTCACATTGATTCCTCTTGAGGCTTTTCTAGTATCATTAAATGTTTTGCGCACTCGCCGGTCAGTGTCCCACAGCAGCTTATTTTGCCTCAATGAGACTTGTGGAGGATTGTGTGGATATTGTTTCTAGCTCTACATCTTTTAATAATTCCTATTTCCATTTGCAGTAAAGAAAGAAACGTATGCCACTGTAAAGATGGAAGTTGAATTCATGAGTTGTTATCGTATGTATTTAAAGACTCTGGAAGAGACTCTTGCATCATGGAAGACTAATTCATGTCATTTGGGGTTGAAGGTATGTTGTAAATTGAAGTTTACCTTTAGTGCAATGAAAGACAAGGTTGAAGTTGTAACATTCTATAATCTTGCTACTAACTTTATATAAGTACCAGAATTTATGGTAAATAATAGGTAATGCTTGTATGTTGGGCAGGAAGAATAGCTAAACCATGCTCCAGTGGATATTGTAAATAGTAATGAAACCCAGAATGGGGGTTATGGTCAGGGGTGCCACACTGTCCAGTCATGCCTGCTCAGCCGCATATCAATGTGTGGATTGAATGGGATATGTGAAGTGGGAAAGACAAACATGAAAGGAATGAAGAGTTTTGTGTAGGATGAAGTGAAATCATGTAGGAGTAAAAAAGGGTATGGCAGTACTTCGGAGTAAAGAGTGGCATGATTCACTGGTTTGGTATGAATGTGTGCGTTTGAATTCATGGGTGAAGCTGCGATTTCAGAGGGCTAAACTGCGTGGTTCTAGTGTATGGCAGCTGTAATGATAGAAGTGAAGCTGAGATGTGACTGGTTCATCCACACGGGTTTGTGGCATTATGGTGTTTTTTTTTCTTTTTCATCTTGTTTTGTTCTACATAACTAAACACCACACTCATAACATTGGTACACAATTCAGTTCCCTTCCATAACACCACATCCCACACCAAAATGCTCCTACATAATGACCCAACATTGAAAATTCCATACCTCGCCTTTTCCATAAGAACCCCACCATACTCTACACCACTTGCACCACTTCTCAACATATTCATCTGCCGCAAATTCAAAGCACACCACCCTTCATTGCTCAGAGCGCAAGTGGCAGACTATGGAGGCAAACACATCTCTGAACAACACACATTCGCAAGATTTTTGTCTCCCGCCTAGCTGAGTGGTCTAAGGGATGGTTTAATTGAGATCAAAACGGTGGTTGCTCACTGCCTCAGTATGTACGGTCCGAATCCCACCCCAGCTTGGATTTTTCCGAAGAAAAATTATATACGGAATGGATGAAGGAAAACATGAACCTAAATTACTCAAGGGAAATATCCAACTACATTAAAAGAAGAAACTTAATAAAACCAAACAGCACCCACTCAACAAGAATCTCAGCACATCCAACTCTTAACATGCACATCACCAATTTAATATCATAACAACGAATAAACCACAAAACAAAGTCAACACAACTCTGGAGAACAATAAGAAAATACATCACACTCCACCCCCACCCCCACTCATGAATCTCTAATCACCACGAAACAACAATAGCCTTACCAAACCAACATTGCATCATCTTAATGAAACACTACTCCAACACCAGCTTCTTACCCACCCACAGAACAAAACAGACAGATCCAAACAGCCATCAAAAACACACCACTAAGGACCACCCCCCTTTAACCCTCCAAATCTCCAACTACCATAAAAATCCCTAAAAAAAACTCCAAAGCCACAGATCCTGACAACATATCAAACATTCACCTTAAACACTCCATCTACATCAATCCCAGCCATCACTGACATCTTCAAATACTTGCTCAACAACACAATTCCCTCAATCTGGACAAAAAAAAGCATATATCATACCAATACTCAAGCCCTGAAAGCACCTAAACTAGTACTGGTCGATCTCACTACTACGCACACTAGCCAAAACCATTAAAAAACATACACAGGAAAATATGCCTAATTATCCCCCGCACACAATCCCCTATAAAGGGCAAGGGGGCTCAGCTCCCCAACCTTCCCGGCTTAGCCTCCTCTTTCTGTACTAACTCTCTTCATCACCACAGGGGGAGGGGGGCTCTAAGGCTCCTCTGAGGAGCCGCATGTCCTCCAGGCCTGAGTACAAATGAGGGAAGCCCCATCACTGAGTTTACTTTCTGACAGCGCCGTGGAAAGTTGTTGTTGTAGTTCCCAATAGTTCCCCCCCTCTCAGCATTCTTGTCTTGTCTACCACTATCTCATCAGCTCTCATTCTAGACTTGCCCACTTGACGAGCTACCTAATGCTGTGCCAGAAGAGGCTTTGGAACCTCTATAAACAATCCTTCAAGTTGCAAGGAATTGGACTTTAGTCCTGGCCATTGGGGCGCGATTAATGGGAAGCTTAATTTTGTCCTACCCTTCCTTGTGTGTAATGGGCTGACCACCTGCAGAAGGCTGTACTTCTTATGGTGAGTGGGGTTTATTGCTTTATTGGATGCCTGACCAACTCAGTCTCTCTTGCTCCTTCTATGGTTCTGCCACAGCAGATTTTGGCCATAATTTGATTATTATTAGGTCCTACTAAGGATATCCACCATGTTGCCCCGCCTCTCCGGCCGTTCTGGAGCTGCGGCCTTTAGGTTGAGACTGGTGCATTGGATGGATCCCTGAAAAGTATGAAAACCAAGATGGGATAGGCAGAAGCGGTTGGACGCGCCATTTTTTCCAACAATATATTATACATTATAGATATACTAGTGTACCTGTGCCGTCAAGAATGACTGCATAGAGCTATATTTCATTATTATAGATAATACCAAGTTGTTGAAATATAAATTATAACATTTTTTCAAATAAATAGATTTGAGTGTTACTGACAAAAAAAAATATAATAAATACACGATGGGTATTATTATTATAGATTGCTTTTAGGCTAATATAATTAAATATAATATAAATATGTACATTTCAAACTAGTAACGTATAAAAAATTTGTAAATTACAAAATTTGAGATGTGTTACCAATAGATATGCGCGTAACTGTATAAGGAGGATTGTGGAGATTGAGTAGGCAATGAGTGCACCAAAGAATCAGGTCAGCCCTTGGAGTTGCCTGCCAAAGAAGATTGAAAATTGCTGATGGGAGCCTAAAGTTGTGTGCCATCTTCCTCTGGGTGGGTTTCAGGTCGCTTTCTGTCTTCTTGGAATGCACCGCCATTTGATGGGGGTGCTATTGCGATGACTGCATTGTCCCTAACATTGTTCGGTCCATTGTTGTTGAGTGTGTCCTATTCTGGGGATCTTCGCGCACGTTACCTGTCCCCGTTTGGGGACAAACGGATTCACTCTTCTACTGGGGGGGGGGGGCAAATTCTTCTAATTTTGACAGTGGGACCCCTTCCCTCTCTGGGATCTTTTCTTCAGGCGTTGTTCCCAGAGAGGCTCTGGCCTTCTCGTGGCGAGGGGGGTCAGCCCTGGGCCCCCTAGGGGACCCATGGTGCTGCCAACAAGACTTTTAACATACCCCTCTTTCTTTCCTCCTCTATTACGCTCTTCCACTGCCCTTTATTTCCCCCTCTTCCTTCACCTATCTAGTGGTCCATATCAATACCCGACCTCTGCTCGTTTAATGGTTTGGTTCTGAATTGTTCTTTCATGAAGGTGAAAGAGGCTGGGCATCTCCACCGCCTTCGTCTACCGAATGCCCAAGGAGAAACCCATCGTTGGCCCCTTTTCTCCGTGCGTAGGAGAACTCGGGCAGCCTCTTAGGTTTCAAAAGATGGTGTGGTGGATCCGTATCCATTCTCCAAGAGGACATACCGGACGTAACTGATTGTATAGTTGCAGTAGTGCCGGGCCCTTGTAGGCCTCGATGGTGGGGAGCCCCGAGGGAGAATGCGAAGTTTTTTTCTTTTTGCAATGGCTAGCCATAAACCAAAAACCTCCCCTTCTCGTAAGGGTTCTCGTGCCAAACGTTCCTTAGCTTCCCTTTCACCCTTTCCTCGCTCGTTGGACCCCTATTCCAACGAAGTAGACCCAGATCTTGATTATCCTCGCTTTCTTGTCATGAATTCATATTCTGACATCCCACTTGCAAAAGTCGATGTGTTTGACGTCAATGAATCTTTTGATTCCCGCTGTGGTGAACCCCGCCGGATGTGGTCAAGAGGAAGTGGTGATGTCGTAGTCGAGGTGTCATCCCACTCTCAACACAACCTTGTGCGAAATCTATCTTCGATAGCTGAAATTCCAATAACTGTCTCGCCCCATCCGCGTCTGAATTTCGTCAAAGGTGTCGTCCGTTCAAACGAACTAAAGGACTACGACCCCACCCGCCTTCAGAGTAAGCTCAGTACCCAACGTGTCACACACGTACACAGGGTAACTAAAACATTAGGCTCTACTAAAGTTCCAACCGCCACACTGATTTTAACATTTGAACGACAAGAACTGCCTCAATATATTAAAGCTGGGTACCTTCGTGTCCCGGTAAGTCCCTACATCGAACTACCCAGACGCTGCTTCAATTGAAATCAATTTGGACATGTTGGCCGAGCTTGTCGGCACCCTCGCTCCTGCGTGAATTGTAGCTCTGACTACCATGGCCCCGAATGCACCAAAATGCCCCACTGTGCCAACTGCGGAGGTACCCACAGTGCTGTGTCGAAACTTTGCTCTATATTTTTATATGAAAAGGAAGTTCTCGCTTTGCGCGACTCCCTACGTCTAGATATAAGAGAGGCCCGCCAGCGTGCCCGAGCACAAACCTCGCCTCTCTGACGTTTTGCGTGATGCTGGACGAAACCGACCATCACGCGCGAGTTCCGACCAGCCTGAAGCACTTCACCCTAGATCTACTCGCAGCATCGAAAATATTCAGAATATGCAGTCGAAGCATCACTCTCAACCGAGATAATTAATGTAGCCCCCCTCTCTCCAGCAGCTCTAGCTGGGAGAGACGCTTCAAGACATCAGGCGCTATTTGAAAGAATCCTCAACATCGACCAGTGAAGGTTCATCCACCCGGCCACGAGACTCAAAGCCCAGTGGTAAGAGAAAGGATTCCTCACCTGGGTCATCGACCACCAATAAGCGGGCAGCCTCTGGAGCTGACTCGGCTGAACCCCGAGAATCTCCAATGGACTCCTTCCCTATGGTTGAACATTCTCTGCCCTTAAGTCCGTCTCGCCCTTCACAGGACGTAGGCCCCATCCTGATCCAAACGATGGCAGAAATACACCCAGCTCCACACACCTCGCTCAGATAACCTGTTCGTCCCGCTCTCCCTCCAAACCAAGATCCGATGGAAGCAGTTGATACTCCAACATCACCAACTGCGACGGCTGGACCAACTCCTCAGACACCGAAAATACCCTCGACCCATGAATCCAGATCTACCGGCCGAAAATTCCTTCTGGATCTTCCTTTTCCGCCAGGTTGTGAGCCCGAATTACAATCAAGGGCCTCGGTCGGTTCTCCAAAACCCACGAAAAAAGCCCCAGTTACTGCTCCATCTAGGATCTCTCCCCCTGCAAAAGCAGGATCCTCAAAATCAGCTCTCCGTCTCCCAAGCTCTTTGGGAAGAACCTCAAATACATTATCGGCCTCAAAAGAGAAAAAGATATCCACAGGGGTATCTAATCGTCACACATAATATCTTCCATTTTACAATGGAATTGTCAAGGAGTTCTTCCAAAGTGGGAAGAACTCAAAGTTCTTTTGACGACTATCCACCCCGCTGTTATTTGTCTCCAGGAGAATAAACTGGGTATACGGCCCTTTCCGCTGGTACCCGGTTTTCTCACTTTCAACTCTATTGCTCCTGCTGGAAGCCCCTCTCATGGAGGGGTGTCAATCATGGTATCTTCATCCTACCATGTTTCTCTCATTTCCCTACATACTACCCTCCAAGCTGTTGCTGTGAGGGTTTTTCTTACTAAGCTTTTTACCGTTTGCTCTATTTACCTACCCCCTTTGTTTATCATTGTCAAAATCCGACCTTTTAGAACTTATAGACCAGTTGCCCTCCCCATTCTTATTACTAGGAGATTTTAACGCCCGTCACCCATACTGGGGTGATATCACTCGAAATGCCAAAGGCAGTGTTTTAGAGTCTCTTTTATTATCTGACCTTCTTTGTGTTTTAAATACTGGCGATTTTACCTCTTATCATGTACAGACGAACTCTTTTAGCTGTGTTGACCTATCTGTTTGTTCCCCTGATTGCTTCACGGAATTTCGATGGTCAATTCTTGACGATCTCCATGGGAGTGACCACTTCCCTATTGTCTTGTCGGCCCTTCAAGTTAGCCCTCATACAACCATGCCCCTTAAGTGGGACTTAGGTCATGCAGATTGGGAAGGTTTCCAAGAGGCGTCCTTCACAAACGCATCTTTGGGGACCTTGAATGGAGTGGACGCGGCAGTAAAATACTTTACATCGACTATCTACAATGCAGCAACACAGACCATCCCACAGAGGCGACCTGTCATGGGCCGCTCAACCCTACCCTGGTGGACTTCGACGTGTGCAACAGCTATCAAAAATTACAAGTTAGCCCATGCCCGATTCCGAAAGAACCCAACTTTGTGCAACAAAGTCGTCCGAAACCGAGCTTGTGCGCATCCCCAAAGAACCCTTCGTCAAGCTCGCCGAAATTCATGGCGCAGATACGTTTCATCAATTTCCTCTATGACACCTACTGCTAAGATCTGGAAGAGGATTAATAAGATCAGGGGCCGTTATGCTAATCATCATACCCCCACACTCAACTTAGACGGTTCCTTGGAGAATGACGGCCGGGGGTCAGCAATGCTTTTGCTGACCATTTCCGCGCCGTCAGCAGTGTCAGCCGTTACGATAAGGCTTTTCAATCCTACAAATCAAAGGAAGAGTCTCATTCTCTCAACTTCACAACAAAATCTAACCTTCCATATAACGCTCTATTCAGCATCCATGAGCTGTAAAGCGCTTTGTCCCTTTGCAGTTCTACCTTCCCTGGCATTGATGAGATCCATTTTGATATGATTCGGCACCTACATCCACACTCTACTCTCTTCCTGCTTGATTTGTACAACCTTATATGGGTGAAGGGTTTTTGCCCGTCATCATGGCGCATTGGGATCATCCTTTTCTTTGTCAAACCGGGCAGGGACGGGTTGAATGCAGATCACTACCGCCCTATAGCTCTCACACCAGCTGTTTGAGTAAGTTGCTGGAAAAAATGATATTGGAGCGCCTAAACTGGTTCCTAGAAACCAATCACCTTCTCTCCCCATTTCAATGTGGCTTCCGCAAAGGTCATAGTACCCTTGACCTACTAGTACGTTTCGAGGGCTCAGTCCGGAAAGCTTTCCCATTAAAGCACCGAGTCCTAGCCATATTTTTCTATATTGAGAAAGCCTACGACACAACATGGAGATACGGCATCTTGAAGCAATTATACATCTGGGGGATGAGAGGCCTTTTACCTTCACTTATTCAAAGTTTTTTAGCATCTCGATCCTTCAAGGTACTTGTTGGAGACGCATATTCTGACCTGCAACCCCAAGAGGAGGGAGTTCCTCAGGGCAGTGTTTTAAGTGTCTTATGCTTTATAATTGCCATCAATGATACTATTTCGTTTCTCCCAGAAGGTGTATCGGCAACTCTGTTTGTCGATGATTTAGCACTATATTGTTCCTCACCTCGCCTTTCATCAGCAGCGAGTCGGCTACAACTGGCGGTCGATGCTGTATCCAAAAGAGCACAACTTAAGGGATTCCGCTTTTCCACGACCAAAACCAAAGCAATGTATTTTCACTGAGACAGGGGTTTTTGTTCCACCATCTATATCCCTACAAGGCGAAGATATAGAGTTTGTCTCCGAGTTTCTGTTCCTTGGCGTAACTCTCGATCCAAAGTTATCCTGGCTACCACACCTACACTGACTTCGAACAGGCTGTCTGCGGGCTCTAGACATTTTGAAAGTCCTCTCACACACTTCGTGGGGCAGTGACCGACAAACATTGTGGACATTATACACAGCCCTCGTTCAATCCAAACTGGATTATGGCTGTCAAATTTACTCATCGGCTTCCCCTTCAGCCCTTAAAATGCTGAACCCCATTCGAAACCTTGAAGTTCGCCTTTCTAGTGGAGCCTTCCGTACTTCTCCTGTCAACAGCCTTTACTGCGGCGAGAGTGGGGTACTCCCTTTGCCCTACCATAGACTTCAAATCTGCATGCGATACCTCTGCCGAGTACAGCAAGCCCCTGTATCAGAGGTCTACAGATGCCTGTATGCTGCCGAATCAACGGCGGCATATGATAAGTTGCCATCTTTACCCCGCCCTTTGAACCTTCGCATAGGAGATCATCTCTCTAATCTGGGTGCTCCAAGGGTCCTTACCCTTCCATCCTTACTGACCCCTAGGTGGCGTGCCCCTCTCCCCACAGTATGTACCAACATGTGGAGCCTGGAGAAGTCCTCCATGGACCCTCGCATCATTAAAAACCTGTTCTTAGAGCATTCGATCTCCCACAAACAATGCTGCCCACTATACACGGATGGCTCTAAGTCGGACGGTGGCGTGGGCGCCGCAGCCATCTACCCAGGAGGAGAATTCCTAACTCTATCTTTGCCGCCAGCAGCATCCATTTTTTACCGCTGAACTTTCAGCAATCCTTTTAGCCTTTAGACTCATCCAAATTTTACCTTTTAGTAATTTTGTCATTTTTTCCGACTCAAGGAGTGTCTTACAGTCAATTAGATCTTTTAATGCGTCCCATCCCCTGGTCACAGAAATTTGCAACTGGCTGATCCAAAATGCATCCCGATATAGAATTATTTTTTGCTGGATCCCCGGGCATGTGGGGGTCCTCGGCAATGAGAAGGCTGATCAGCTGGCCCGCTCAGCACATTCTGTGTCCCCTGAGAACTCGGCTCTGCCTTTTAGGGACTACTTTCCTTCAATAAGAGAGTATATTTTTCAACTGTGGCAGAATGAATGGGATGACTGTTCATCATCCAAACTATACAAAATAAAAAATTCTATTCGCTCTTGGCCCTCGAGTCGTCATAGAATGCGGTCGTTGGAGGTGGCCCTTTGCCAAGTTTGCATTGGCCACACGACTTACTCACGGCCATCTTGTTTCGGGTGATACCCATATCAGCCCTTGCTGTCATTTTTGCGGTGGGGACCAATCGGTTGCCCACCTTTTATTGGATTGTAGCCATTTTACCATTCTCCAGTTGTCCTGTTTCCCGACCCTTTTAACTATCCCTCAACACACCCGTATTCGATTCATATTGGTGGAGGAATCTTTTAACCCATCGTTTTTTAAATTTTTGTCACAAAGTGGTCTTCTCCACCTTTTATAGATGATATTTCTCGTTTCACCCTAGCGGCCATATAGAATCCACTTGGATTGGGCAGCAACCCACCGGTAACTTATCTTAAATCTCTTTGGCCAAGAATAAGGTGGTGCACTTCTGCCGCTATCCACGGCTTCACCCCGACCCAGATTTGTTTCTTACTGGGGTGCGGCTGGATGTGGTTGAGTCGCACCGTTTCCTCGGTCTTGTATTCGACCGACGCCTCACCTGGGAGGCTCATATTCGCAGCCTTAGGGTCTCTTGTACCCGCGCCATGGACATTCTCCGTTCCGTAACGTTCAGCGCTTGGGGCGCTGATAGGGCTACTGCCCTACTTTTTTATCGATCCTTTGTTCGTTCGAAGCTCGACTACGGATGCGAGTTTTATGCATCCGCAGATGAGCGTTTATTGCGGAAGGTGGATTCGATCCACCACACCGGCCTTCGCCTTGCGACCGGTGCCTTCCGCACTTTCCCCATTGAGAGCCTGCTGGTCGATGCTGGGGAGATGCCACTCGCTCTGCACCGCGTGCAGTGCATCACTCGCCTGTACGCGCGAGCCCGGCGCCTCCCTCAGTCGCCAACAGCTCTCACTGCATCCGCAGCTGATCTAGATGGTGCCTATGCCGCCGAGAGACGCCAGTCATACCCTAAGCCATATGGGTTTAGGGCCAGGAAACTCCTTCGAGAGGTAGATATAGCTCTCGGGCCGGTGGCGCCCCTGGTTCTGCCCAGGACGCCACCCTGGAGGCTACCACATTTGGCTATTTGTCGCCACGCCTCTGCTCCCAAAGCTTGTACTGCGCCGGGAGTATTGCGTTCGACCTTTTTGGAGCACACATCGTGTCACGCTGGAACCGTGCCAGTGTATACGGATGGCTCCAAGTCCCAAGAGGGGGTTGGCTTCCACGCCGTATCCCTTGTGTTTGAAGTCGGCGGGGCTCTACCAGGCTCTGTGTCTGTCTTCACGGCCGAGCTGGTGGCAATACATCACTAGGTACGGGAGATTACGCGACGTGCCCGGTTCGGAGACCGAATTGTGATCTATAGCGACTCACAAAGCGCCCTGAGTGCTCTCGGGGCATTGGAATCTCCGCATCCCCTGGTTCGCGATATCCGTGACGCCACGGTTTTGGCGAGCCGGGTAGATTTCGAGATTATCTTCTGCTGGGTTCCTGGACATTTAGGAATTGCGGGGAATGAGGGCGCCAAAGAGTCCGCGAGGACTCTGCGACCGGACCAGCGTTTCGCTCTTCCTCACACCGACTACATGGCAGGAATACGGGCAGCTCTTCGTACTGCTTGGCAAAGAAGATGGGAGAGGGTCGAAGGGAACTTAAAGTTGCGTGCCATTGCGCCGCGACTATTCCCATGGACCTATCCCCCAATGCCGCGGCGGCTTCAGGTTGCTTTCTGTCGTCTCCGAATCGGACACACTCGTGTGACGCATCGCTATTTGATGGAGCGCTCGCCTGCGCCCTATTGCAACGACTGCCTCATCCCCCAGACTGTTCGGCACATTCTTGTTGAATGTCCCAGTCTGGGTTGATCTTCGCGCACGACACCTGTCCCGGTACCGGGATGGGTGGGCTCTCTACCGCCTGTCCCTTGTACTCGGGACGAGTGCGAGCATCATGACTGGTGGACTTGTTGACTTTTTGGGGGGAGGCCGGGCTTCTCCCCTTTATTTAAGGTTCTTTTTTTGTTATTGTTTTATTTGTAGGTTGCACTCTCCTGCACCGGGGTGAGGGGGACCTCCCCCCGCTGCCGGAGATTGCTTCCTGATTGTTAAGTTTTTCCAATTTATATCGATTGTTAAGTTTTCATATTTTTATTTTAAAGTAGCCTAGTTCTAGGCTGTCGTGTTTTTCGGCGACTTATGCCCAAGTGGGTAGTTGCCAGATGGGCTCTATAAAATGAAAAAAAAAAAATCGCCACCTATAGCAGTGCTTCAACTGTGATCAATCAGTCAACCTGGTCACCACAGCTCCTTAAACAAACGAACGCACCATTTAGGTTCCCAGCTGATAGCTACTTCAATTTATACGTATCTCATTGATCCCTCCCGTTTTTAGGAGCTACTGTATAACTTATCCTGTCAATGAGTACCGGGTTCTGGCGTTAACTTGTAACACATTGGGTTGATCAGTCCCGTGTTTAAGAGCTATTGTATAACGTATCGTATTGTGAGAACCGGGTCCTGGCATTATTTGTAAAACATTTATCCTGTTGGTGAGTGCTATTTATTTAAAGAAGGAAAAATTGATCTGTTGCGCTTAGAATACTTTGTAGATAGTTGATTCATTATATTTACCATATGCAATAAGTTTTAATTTCCATGATATAAATTTAAAAGTATAAAAGAGCGCACAAAGACTGGGCAATTGTTGCTAAAAAATTATCAACCTTACCGGGTGAATTGATTGAAGGTATCATAGTGACTCTGAACAGTTGCTCTCCCAAAATATTGCCCTAAAGTATAGAGTTATTACACCGTAAATGAGAGTGTAGAGAAAAATCCAAGGCAGTCAATTTCTCATCGTTCACAAGAACTTGGCCTTTCTGTGACTTCAGTTTGGCGAATTATGAGTAGGGACTTGGGTATGCACCTGTACAAAATCCAACTTACCCAGGAACTTAAGGTAAATGACCATAGACAATGCTTTGTGTTTGCTGATTGGGCTCTAGAGCAGTTGGAAGTTGCCCCAAATTTCCCCCCCAAAATCATCTTCAGCGCCGAGGCCTATTTTTTGGATGAATGGATTTGTGAACAAGCAAAATTGTGAGATTTTGGACGAAAACAATCCACATGAGATACACCAGCACCAATTGCATCCCAACAAAGTCACTGTTTAGTGCGGATTTTCGTCTAATGGAATCATTGGTCCATATTTCTTTAGAACGAAGATGGGATTGCCATAACCGTCAATGGTGAGACCTACAGATCAATGATAAGCAACTTCTTGTGGCCTCAACTGGATTGGATTATATGCCTAATATGGATACTGAAGACCTGTGGTTCCAACAGGACGGCGCTACGTGCCACACTGCACATGCCACGATAGACATTTTGCATCAGCAATTTCAGGGCAGGCTCATCTTGTGCGACGGCTACCTTAAATCGCAGGTCTATGCGAATAATCCGCAAACAGTTGATGTCCTCAAAGTCAACATAACGAACACCATCCAGCAAATTCAGCCAGATTTATGCAACAAAGTCATTGAAAATTGGGCCTACCAAATATGTTACACCAAGCGAAGCCGCGTTGTACATTTGAACGACGTCATATTCCACACTTAATGCTATAAAATGTACTTTCAAATTTAAAATAAATTGAGTGCATATATCACACACAACTCGTTTTATTTACATTTAAAAATCGAGTGACCTTATTGAAAGACCCTTTACAAAAGAAGATACGCTAAGTCTAACAACAAAAAATATATCTGCCAGCGCAATATCAACCAACTGATAACACATTAGACAAGAAGTCAATAACAGGAGGCCTAAAGTAGACAAGAGGACCAAAAAAAGAAGAAAGGGCTCATGTTACCCAGGTGGGTATTGGTGTCTCAAGCGTTTTACAAACAAAAACTGGTGCCTCTGAGCACATACAATATTGTAATTTGGTCACGTCTTGAAGCTATCAAAGCCCTCTCTGTCCTGGCAGGACTTAAAATCTCTCCTTGTTATCTGAACCCTATAGTCTGCCACTCCTTACAAATGGTGCGATTAAGTTTACTGGAGTGGTCTTTCAACAAACTATTTAACATTTAGCTGAGAAAGAGAAAAAAAAAATTATACAAAACATGAAAATTAATTTATATTATATATAAAAAAATATTTAAAAAAAACACATTCCCACTCACACACACATTCTTACAGAGGGAGGAAGAGGGTATTGGGAAAATGGGTGGGAGAATGGCCCTTCACACACACATTCACTCCACCACAACATTACACCAATTTTTATGGCTCTGGGTCACCCATGGTCAATTTTTGGTCAAACTGGTTGACTGAAAAAGTTTGAGAGGTCATAACTTTGGCTAGAGTTAACCAATCAGAACGATTTTGGTACCAAAAATGCTCAGGAGAGAGATTTTTCAAATGAGTGGAAGAATGACATTCCTAGGACTATTTTTGCCATGATGACCCTTTTTTTAACTCTTTGACCTTTGACCCTGGCCAAAGTGCAACTTCGATCCTCCCAAAAATGTTTCAAAAGTAAGCTCTATTTATCCTCCATAGCTTCAAGAAAAATAAAAATGGGATCTCCATGGGTTTTGAATCCATGGGCATTTATGTACCATCAGGTGGGTGGTATTTTCAGTCATGTCACTCTACTGGGGCTGTTTATGACATCAGACACTGTTAGTAAAAGTGATTTTGAAAAGGTTTGATGTATCTTGACAGGGTCATCATTTTTGGCAAGTTGTAAAGACAAAGCGTGCACGATTTGGGATCATATTATTTGTCATGTGTAATAGTGATAGTGTTTGGAATGGATACAATTACAACTTTTGTGTATACTATGGCAAAGACAAGCGATCTTTATACTTTACCTAATGTTGATGGAGTGAATGAACTAAGTACTAGTGAAAAAGTAGTAGTTCATCTATCAAACTCAGTTTGGGGACAAGGTCATCATATGTTTGTTGATAATTGGTATACAAGCATCCGACTGGCTGACTTTTTACTTTCATAAAAAACAGTGATGACCGGGACATTGCGCACAAATAGAGGAGTTCCAAAAGAGCTGTGTGATGAAAAACTTGAACGCTATGGAGCTGCTTTTGTTCGCAATGACAATTTATTATTGGTAAAATGGGAAGACTGAAGATCCATTCATGTATTGACCTCCAAGTATTGTGCAGACTTTGTGGAAAAAGACAAAACTTACTTTGGAGGAAATAGAGTAGTATACAAAAGGCCTTATCACATAGAACAGTACAATACATATATGGGAGGGGTTGATAAAGCTGATCAATTGCTAGAACCATATGACCCAAGCCAAAAATCTCATGCTTGGTTCAAAAACTCGGGCTGTACCTTCTCATGCATATGATGCTAAACAGTTTTATTTTGTATAAGAATATCACAAGAAAGAAAATAAGTTTCCTGAAATATGGAACAAATATTAGAGGCACATAATTCTGGAGCTATTGCTTCTTGTGATAAATTTGTTTCCAACAACCCTTGTAGCAAATGCAAATGAAAACTTGAAGAAGTCACACATGCTCTTGTCCCTATTCAGCCTCTACCTGGAAGCACAAACCTACATCTGAAGAAGAGATGTAGGATTTGTTACCCAGAAGTAAAATGACAAACAAGAAAATGTTGTGGATGTCCAGAAAAACCTGGTTTATGTAGTGTTGAACACTTCAAAATGTGGCACTGCAAAGATGGCTCTTCCAAATTAATTTATATGTAAGTTTAACCTAATCATTTATCAAGTAAAAACATAAATATCCGCCAAAATAGCAAAAAAACCCACCAAAAATTGTTTCCCGGCCTTATTTCGCAGGAGGGCAATCGTATGGAAGGGGTTAAGAAGAGATGAGAACTTGTGCAAAAGCTTAGCAGAAATATTTCTTAGGTCTTTCTTTTGCAGGGATTTATGGATCTTCAGCAGATCGCTGCAGTACTTTCAATTCACCATCTTAATGAAACAAAGCCTTAAAAGATCCAAATAGTAAATTACTATTTATAAACAATATACAATAAATTATTTAAAATAAACACCTATATAAATGATTGAAGCAATTATATTTAAAATTGCCAATATACAATATCAATATAGCTGCTTCAATCATTGCATTGTCCTAGAAAATTGGTAAGCAAAGAAAGAAATGCATAATAATCGTCAAGTATTATATCTTAGTAGAAATAGGTCAAAGTTTAGGTGCAAAGGGCTGTAGTTTGGTAGACTGGTTTATAATTAACAAACATTTCCATTAGCACTTTTTAAGATTTGATTCTTCATAAATTCGCAGAGAAGTGGACAAAATACAAGAAAAGAGTAGGTAGCTATTCAATGATCAACATTATTTTAAATTATTTTCATGTTTTCTCAGTCCAGCGCTTCAACCCTAATAGCTATTAAGTTAGCTAATGGCTACATCGTAATGCATTGCTGAGAATAGGCTTATTACACTCTTAGTTTAATCTTTCTTCCATACCTATTTTTGGAAGGTGTAGCTACCTATATTCTGTAGGTACATTCAGTTTTGATCAAATTAAGGATTTGGTGAAAATTGCCTTCTCTCATTTGAAATAGCTTGGCATAGTAAAAATATCTGATCAATCAAAAATCACTATTAATTAATGGGTGTTCATTTTAGATGCCTAATAAGTAATAAATCATGCTCCTCTTTTTCATAATATAATAATTTGGTAGGTAGGTAGCTGTATAAAAATCATTAGGTATTTCAAAATTATCAAAAATAAATAATGAAATTACACACCTGTAAATTATTTTAGTATCAGCAGATAATCTCACAATTAATATTAAGTAGGTAGGTTAGAAGATATCTTGAAATTATTTTAATTTATATATTGAAGACATAAATGACATTGGTATCTGAAAAACATACATTAATTAGTTAAGGATTAATGAAAGGCAGTTAAAGACTGCTTTCATGTTACATTGATTTGGCAAGATTACCTATATAAGGTAGGTACCTAGGTATATAAGGTGTATATAGGCAGTGATGTATTATTTATTGATTAAAAAAGATTATATAAGAGGTATATAGGCCATGCCATCGTTAGGACTTACATAGGTATGTAATATCACCATAATTTCTGGGTCAATAATACTTTTAGTAGGTATACCCCTGTCACATAATTGCCCATAGATTCTAAACCCATGAGATCCCATTTTTATTTTTTTAGAGCTATGGAGGATAGAAAGAGTTAACTTTAGAAAATAAAATTGGGGATGATCTGAGTTGCACTTTGGCCAGGGTCAAAGATCAAAGAGTTCACAAAAGGTTATCATGTCAAAGGTTTTGGGTCATCAGTTTGACCGAAAATTGATCTGGCCATAAATATGACCACAATGACCAGATAGGCCTCATACTTAGTATGTGAACTTTATTCATCATAACCAACAAATGATGTAAATTTCATGTGATTCTGTGACCAAGGTGTCAGGAGAGTGTGTACACTTCATGTAAGAATGCCCCTATTGGGCTTTTTGAATGAGGCATTGGCCTCCCGTATTTATTTTACTTTGTGCTGGATACATACTCCGGCAGCATGGGAAGGCGTTATTTTTTCTTGGGGGGGTGGGGTATTCTAGACTTTGCCCTTGTCTGCAGTCTCCAGCTATCCCTTTAGCAAAACAAAGGTTGAAAAATGCCATTTCTGCATCAAAAATAATTTGTAGCTTTCTGCTTGACTGGACCTACTAAGGTAGTAGATTATAAGATTTAGTGGGTTTAATGGTTGCTGATTTTATATGAAAGAACAGCTACAGTCAAAGTTTAGTTATTTCATAACCTGGTGGTGCTGCCCCTTATGAACACCAGCCTAGAAGTAAAATGCTCTAGATACCAGCTTTTTTTCTATGTAAGATTTGGTTTTCATTAACTTTACCCCTCTTGCTACATTTTAGCCTCGCATGTGCAGACTGTTTTTATATTAGTTCATCTCTATTTCTCTTATTTTTCAGGTATTGGCTCAGACTGCAGTATTTTGCTTGGGTGAGCTGTTGGCATTACATCCCCATTTCAATTATGCTGTTAATATTGTCCAACTTCTTGTCCCATATCTTAACTGTAAAAACGTAAAGATGAGGGCTATAGTAAGCGATGCTATATCAAGGACATTTAAAGTGGATCGGCACAATTTCTTAACACTCAAGGTGAGTACTGGATGGGTAATTTATATAGTGTTAAGGGTACAGCTAAATAATTAAGTTGATGTCATTAAGATTGAGATTTTGTTAACGAGCTCCCTTTGACTTCATACATGAAAGAAAAAGGAGCGACGATATTAAACATTGTGGTCTAGATTATGTACAAGGAAAAGAATGGATTTAGCGAAGGCCTATGGAACTGCATGTGTTATACAGTATAATAGAACC
Source organism: Ceratothoa steindachneri (assembly GCA_963969495.1). Taxonomy (NCBI): domain Eukaryota; kingdom Metazoa; phylum Arthropoda; class Malacostraca; order Isopoda; family Cymothoidae; genus Ceratothoa; species Ceratothoa steindachneri. Next base: position 51,661,051 of record OZ018329.1, read on the forward strand.
CCTTCATTCTATAGAGGCGAGTGGACGCCTCCCACTTTTTCTAGTTCTTACAAGATGATGTTTTGCTTTGGTTGACATCTGGAGCCTTGTGTTCCCAATACCTAGATGAGGGTGGGTCTGTGTTCCCTTGATGCCTAGATGAGGGTGGTTGGCTAAATGTCAATTTTAAGTAGGATGGAGGAAGCCCTTAACACAGGGCAAAAGACAGATGTGCCGAATGGAAGTGAGCATCACTGCTAGTATCAGTTCGGTGTTGCTGGAAGATGATATCTTCACGTTTTATTGAGTTGAAGTTCTTTTTTAGATTCTATACCTTACTATGTCAGTCCATAGGTCGTCGGTTGGATGGTAACCATTTTACTTCCCAAAGAGTTTTTTGGTAATTACATTGTAACTATTCGGCCAATTCTAATGAAATCTGAAACCCATTGTGTGGTTTTAAATTCCAAATCATGTGTGGCCAAGTGTGTCAATTGCGGAGAGCCGCACTCTGCTTCTTCGAAGCAATGTGGTGCATATCTCCTTGAGAAAGAAATCCTGGCAGTGCAGGCCCAGGATCGACTCTCATTCCGCGAGGCTAAGGACTTGGTCCTGGCGCGCCCGGCTCTGCCTGGGACGTCATATGCCTCAATAGTTAGAAAGGCACCCTCTGCTCCTGGCCCATCCAGGCCAACGAGCACGGTTGTTTCCGCGCCCATTCGGAGCCCTTCTGTGGCCTCTACTCAACCCGGGCGCTCCCCTGGTAAAGCTGGTGGCAAAAACCAGGGCTCCCCCCTCTTCCCCCAGCATGACCTTTTCCCGTAAGGCGAAACGGCCACGCGCCTCCACCGAGTCGTTAGACTCAAAGGAGGCAACACCCCTGAAGTTGGTCGCTAGGCCACTTCCGGGGTTCCTAAAGCTGTCCCCCGAAAGGAGAACAGCAAGAAAGGAGCTTCGGCTCCTTCGCCCACACCCCGAGGTGGAGCGAGTGGCTCGGAGACGGTGGTTGCTCGAAAAGAGGGCTCCCCGCCTCCGAAGCGGCAATGCCCGCCTAAGGTTTCGAGGCGGAGGGAGGAAAAGACTCGCATGGCGAGCCCATCCTCCCCCAATAAGTCCTCGAAGGCGACAGCGCCTTCAGCGCTTTTTCCGGCCAACAGCGCCCGGGGTTCTGCCCCCGGGAAGCGTACGGCCATTCCCGTGAGGGTCTTCAGTTCGAGGAGGGCCCCTGCGTCTCCTCCGAGCTAGGCCTGGAGGGCATATTCCTTCAATGGAATTGCCGTGGACTCCGGGCCAACTGGGAGGAGCTGCGGAGGCTCGTCTCGTCCCGTTCCCCGTTAGCTATCTTTTTGCAGAAGACCATGCTAGGCGCGTGCCCCCTGCCCGCCCTCCCTGGGTATAAGGGTCTTGCGACCCCACCACCGCGGGATGGCCGGGCTGGGGGATGCGCGGTTTACACCCGGCATGATGTCTCCGTTCTTCCTTTCTCTTTAGATACCTCCTTTCAGGCAGTGACTGCAGCTGCACCTGGATAGGAGGTATACTATCATTTCTACGTACATTCCACCGTCAGCTGACTTCGACGCGGGGGACTTCCGCGGCGTCGTGGCACGGTTGCCGAGGCCCTATCTCTTGCTTGGAGATCTGAACGGCAGGCATCCTCTCTGAGGAGATTACTCCATAAATCCCAGGGGACAAGTCCTTGCCGATCTGATCGAAGAGCTTTAGATGGGTGTCCTAAATGTGGATGAGCGTACGCATCACTGTCCGAGAACCGCTTCATTTTCTTGCCTTGACCTATCTTTGTGCTCTTCGGATGCACAGCCTGATTTTGATTGGGAGGTGGTCGATGACCTCCATGGTAGTGATCACTTTCCCATTCAAATATCATTTTCAGGGCAACTGCCGCCTGAGAGCCCACCTCGGTGGTGCTTGGCGCGGGCGCGGTGGCCTGCATTTCAGGAAATGACTGAATTTTCTATCTCAGTCGAGGAGTTTAGGTCGGTAGATGAGGCCGTTGAGTTCTCCGGCAACCTCATCGCCGCGGGCCTGACTACTATTCCTAGGACCTTTCGCCGTTTTGCACGCCGACCACTCCCATGGTGGTCGGCCGAGTGTGAGACGGCCCTCAAACAGAAGCGTTATGCCTACATGCGCTATAAGCGCCGCCCGAACCATTTCACTGTAGCGGAATTTCGTCGGGCTAGGGCTAGGTTCCGGTATATTTCGAAGCACTTCCGCCGCTCTTCTTGGCGGGCATACGTGTCTTCACTTAACGGGAAGACCCCTTTAGCTGAGGTGTGGAAGCGAGTCGAAAGGATTCGGGGTAAGTTCTCGCAGGACCCCCCTCCCGTTCTCCAGGATAATGGGACCGCAATCTCGGACCCCGCGTCCGTGTTGGAATCCTTAGCGACCGCTTTTTCCGCATTCTCTAGCCGGGATGCTGCTCCGCCAGCATTCAATGCCCGTCATGTCGCGGAAGGCCGCCGGCTGGACTTTACCTCCAGAGGCGGAGAACCCTTCAACGCCAAGTTTACTGTGAGTGAGTTGCGCTCCGCTCTCGCTTCGTGCGCGGACACCGCCCATGGTCCGGACGATGTCCCGTACGCCATGCTTCGACACCTGGGTGAGCGAGGCATGGCCTTTCTGTTACATTTGTTCAACAGGATCTGGGTGGAGGGTCTTCTCCCAGACTCCTGGCGAATCACTACTGTGCTCGCCTTTCGCAAACCGGGGAGAGATCACTCTACTCCAACCGGTTTCCGCCCAATCTCTCTAACCTCTTGCGTGTGCAAGTTGATGGAGAAATTGGTGAATGTTAGAGTAGCCTTTTTCCTGGACAGCGGAGGCAATCTGTCTTCTGCACAGTGCGGCTTCCACAAGTTCCACACCACGTCGGAGGCTCTGCTCCGACTGGAAAATGCCGTCTGCGAGGCTTTCCTTCGTAGACAGCACTACACCACGGTCTTTTTCGATCTGGAGAAGGCCTATGATACCGCATGGCGATACGGTATCATGGAGACTCTCCACACGATGGGGCCGAGGGGACGCCTCCCAGTCTTTATATCTGAATTTTTGCGAGATCGTCGATTCCGCGTACGGGTGGGGGGAGCTCTCTCCGGCCTAAAGGAGCAGGAAGAGGGTTTCCCGCAGGGAAGTGTCCTCAGTGTCACACTCTTTACCCTGAGCATCAACGGCATCACCTCGGTGCTGCTGGAAGATGTTCTCGCTACGCTCTACGTGGACGACGTTTCGATATCTTTTGGCGCGGCCCAGATGCCAACTCTGGAGCGTCGACTCCAACAGGCATTGAACCGCGTCTCTCGCTATGCCGAAGCGCACAGATTTCGGTTTTCTTTGGCTAAGACTAAGGTGCACTCCTGCCGCCATCCACGGCTTCACCCCGACGCAGTTTTGTTTCTTAATGGGGTGCGCCTGGATGTGGTTGAATCGCACCGTTTCCTCGGTCTTGTATTCGACCGACGCCTCACCTAGGAGGCTCATATTCGCAGCCTTAGGGTCTCTTGTACCCGCGCCATGGACATTCTCCGTTCCGTGACGTTCAGCGCTTGGGGCGCTGGTATGGCTACTGCCCTACTTTTTTATCGATCCTTTGTTCGTTCGAAGCTCGACTACGGATGCGAGTTTTATGCATCCGCAGCCGAGCGTTTATTGCGGAAGGTGGATTCGATCCACCACTCCGGCCTTCGCCTTGCTTGCGACCGGTGCCTTCCGCACTTCCCACATCGAGAGCCTGTTGGTCGATGCTGAGGAGATGCCACTCGCTCTGCGCCGCGTGCAGTGCATCACTCGACTGTAGGCGCGAGCTCGGCGCCTCCCTCAGTCGCCAACAGCTCTCAGTGCATCCGCAGCTGATCTCGATGGTGCCTATGCCGCCGAGAGACGCCAGTCATACCCTAAGCCCTTTGGGTTTAGGGCCAGGAAACTCTTTCGAGAGCTAGATATAGCTCTCGGGCCGGTGGCGCCCCTGGTTCTGCCCAGGACGCCACCCTGGAGGGTACCACATTTGGCTATTTGTCGCCACGCATCTACTCCCAAAGCTTGTACGGCGCCGGGAGTATTGCGTTCGACCTTTCTGGAGCACACCTCGTGTCACGCTGTAACCGTGCCAGTGTATACGGATGGCTCCAAGTCCCAAGAGGGGGCCGGCTTCCATGCTGTATCCCCTCTGTTTGAAGTCAGCGGGGCTCTGCCAGGCGCTGCGTCTGTCTTCACGGCTGAGCTGGTGGCAATACACCACTCGGTACGGGAGATTACGCGACGTGCCCGGTTCGGAGACCGGATTGTGATATATAGCGACTCACAAAGCGCCTTGGGTGCTCTCGGGGCATTGGAATCTCCGCATCCCCTAGTTCGCGATATCCGTGACGCCACGGTTTTGGCGAGCCGGGCAGATGTCAAGATTATCTTCTGCTGGGTTCCTGGACATGTAGGAATTGCGGGGAATGAGGGCGCCAAAGAGTCCGCGAGGACTATGCGACCCGACCAGCGTTTCGTTCTTCCTCACACCGACTACATGGCAGGAATACGGGCAGCTCTTCGGACTGCTTGGCAAAGAACATGTGAGACGGTCGAAGGGAACTTAAAGTTGCGTGCCATTGCGCCGCGACTGTTCCCATGGAACTATCACCCAATGCCGCGACGGCTTCAGGTCGCTTTCTGTCGTCTCCGAATCGGACACACTCCTGTGACGCATCGCTATTTGATGGAGCGCTCGCCTGCGCCCTATTGCGACGACTGCGTCGTCCCCCAGACTGTTTGCCACATTCTTGTCGAATGTCCCAGTCTGGGTGATCTTCGCGCACGTTACCTGTCCCGGTACCGGGATGGGCGGGGTCGCTACCGCCTGTCCCTTGTACTCGGGACGAGTGCGTGCACATTGACTGTTGGACTTGTTGACTTTTGGGGGAGGCCGGCCTTCTCTATTATTTAAGCAGGGTTTGTTTTTTTTGTTTTTGTTTTTTTTCCCTTTAGGTTGTACGCTCCTGCGCCGGGGGGACCTCTTCCCGACGCAGGAGCTTGCTTCCTTTTTCCTTTTTGGGGTGTTTTTCGTCTCTTTAATTTTATTTTAAAGTAGCCTAGAACTAGACCAGTTTTAATATGGCGACTAATGCCCAAGTAGGCAGTCGCCAGATGAGCCCTAAAAAAAAAAAAATAAATAATAATAATAATTCAGGCCACTTTCTGTCCTCTTCGAATTGGGTGGAATTGCAGGATTCACTACCATTTGATGGAACACTCGCCTGCGCCTTATTACGACGACTGCTTTGTCCCTCAGCCTGTTTGATACATTCTTGTTGAATGTCCCAATCTGGGTAATTTTCACACATGTTACCTGTAAGCGGGGTCGCTACCACTTGTCCCTTGTATTCTAGATGGATTTCTGTGCTCAGATTTGTGGACTATCTGACTTGGGGGTGGGGGAGGCTGACCTCCCCCCATGCCAGAATGTGCTTCCTTGTTGCTTTGTGTGCGTTTTTTTTTGGGGGGGGGGTTCTTTTTGTTGTTTCTGAATTATTTTTTAGTTTAATGTAGCCTCGTATTATGCTTGTAATCAATTATGGCAACTTGGTCTTTGTAGAAGTTGCTAGAAGGGTGCTTAAAAACAAAACAAATGGAGGGTTCCCCTTTTTCTGTGCGATCCCCAACTGTTAGCTACATTCCTGTTGAGTGTCCTGTGTTGGGAAGATCTTCCCACTTGTTACTTGTACTTGGCTCTAGTAGTTGGGAGAGATTTGCATACTCCCCTACTCCTTATTGACTAAGCCTCCTTTGCGGAGGGGCTTTTTTTGGTGTTGAACGCATACATGCCATTTCTTGGCTTGCTTATTTTTATTTTGGCTTTTTGTTGATTTTTTTTTTAATGTACCTTCATTTATAGGCTAATATATTTTTTCTGCAACTTACATCATCGACATAAGTTGTCTGCACATTTTGCACTCATCTACTAATCTGGTGGTATGTTGAGTTTCAGGCAGCCCTTAGAGAGAGGGTATGCCTGCAAGCATAGATTAATCTGTTTCACACTCTCCCTGCAACAGGGTATCTTGTATATAATTAGAGTTTGATGCATATGCCCTTGAATGCAGTCAGCAGGTGGGACCATCCTTAAATAATAATTTAAAAAAATGTGTGTGTATTAGATTATTGTTGGTGTCCAGGGTAGGGATGCATAATTTAGGATGATGCAGATAATGTTTGGAGTTATTGAGCCACTATACAAATGGTTTGAGTATGCAGTCTTATGATGTAAAGGCAGCCTGATTAGTCTTTTGTTTCATTGTTCTTGGACTAAAAATGAAAGCCTGTCACTTCTAAAACTGGTTGCCTGAATGATGTTTTCCAGAACCCTGCCTCATTTTCTCATCTTCCATTTCATTTGCATAAATAGAATCAAAATTCATAGTCGTGTTACAGTCCTATTAAGTGGAATTTACTGCACACATTGAGCACAATGTGTGCCCACCCCACCCTTTGGGCATGACTAAGTTTCTTTTGAGACATTATCCAAAGCCATAATCCCACTGGACACTGTTGCGATTATCCTCTCAGAATAATGATCTTGAGGTCCTTAACCAAGTTGCTTGTGATATTTTAGGAATTAAATTAATATTTTTCAGCGTTTTTTTTTATAATTTGTCCAACCTAATTGAGTCATCTTCCCCTCACCCAACTTTAAATGGTGCGGTTGTTATTTTAGATTATTCGGAGGATCTATCGCCTTGCCCAACGAATGCACTTCCGCGTGAAGTGTGAAATGCTGCAAGTGTTTCTTCATCTTCCGCTTAATAACATGAAAAACCCAGACCAGGTTGCTGAACAGGATAAAACGAGGACAAAGACACTGACTCGTCAGCAGAAGCTCATAAAGAAGCTTGCAGTGAAAGCTCGTACTCAACGATCAAGAAAAGAGAAAAAGGTATGTGGTCATTTGATTCTTGTTATTTACTTTGGGGGTTAATAAAGCAAGGCATAGTAAAATTTAACCAATCCTTCGATGTGTACAGATGCCCACCCTCCCACGTTTGCGATCTTGGGCTGGCTCCTGATGGGCTACCTTCACAAAGTAAGGGTCGAATGAGTAACATTGGTGGCTTCACAAGGGGTCAGGTACCCTGTGTATACTGGTACACCTTGTACCCGGAGGAGCCGCGTATCCTCCGAGCCTGAGAGTCATTAGAAAAGTTCTATCTCATAGGGTTGAGTCGAATTCTTTGACATGGCCTGAGTTAGCTGGTGTGTTTACCCCCTTCCCCCTCTTTGTACTAAATCTTTTCTATGAGTATTCACTCTTTGTCTACCTAGGATTAAGACCCTGCAGGGGGTACCAGTAACCTGTCTAGTTCACTATCTATGGTAGCTGGAGGCGCTGCATATCAACCCAGTCTCACCCAGTGTCAGGGTATGATAATAATAGTTGATTGACCACTCTACTCCTTCATGGACCCATCCCCTGCAGGAGCTGCTCATCCTCCCGGCCCGGGTACAAGTTAGGCAATCCCTGTCACTTAGGTAGAAAATGCAGTCTGCGAGGCCTTCCCTCGTAGACAGCACTACGCTACGGTGTCTTTTCTATCTGGACAAGGCCTATGATACCACATGGAGATACGGTATCATGGAGACTCGACACGATGGGGGCGAGGGGACCCTCCCAATCTTTATTTCTGAATTTTTGCGAGATCGTCGATTCTGCGTACGATTGAGGGGATCCCTCTCTGACCCAATGGAGAAAGAAGAGGGTGCCCCACAGTGAAGTCTCAGTGTCACACTTTTGCCTTGAACATCAACGGTATCACGTGGGTGCTGAGGGAAGATATTCTTGCTATGCTCTACGTAGACGACCTTTCGATCTCTTTTGATGTTTTGGTGCGGACCAGTGCCAACTCTGTAGTGTCTACTCCAACATTGAACCACATCTCTCGCAGGTTTCGATTTTCCTTGGCCAAAATTAAGTTCGTGCACTTCTGCCGCCAACCACACGGCTCCACTCCGACTCGGACCTGCTCCTAAACGGGTCCTAGAAGTGTTGAATTCGCACCATTTCCTTGGTCTTGTATTTGACCGACGCCTCACCTGGAAGCTCATATTTGCAGCCTTAGGGTCTCTTGTACCCGCGCCATGGACATTCTTCGTTCCGTGCCTTTCAGCCCCTGGGATGCTGCCTTGCTTTTCTACCAATCCTTTGTCGTTGGAAGCTTGATTCCGGATGAGAATAGTATGCATCCGCAGCTGAGCGTTGTAGCAGTCGGGTCCGGCAACCGCCCACCACAAAGTCCATTTACTCGCACGGTGTGACGCCCGTTTGATTAGGAGTTGGTTTTAAGGAGACGTGAATACTCAATTTTCTTTATTAAAAAAACAAACAAAACAATAATATATATATATATATATATATATATATATATATATATATATATATATATATATATATATATATATATATATATATATATATATATATATATATATATATATATATATATAGCCCCCCACCACCCAGTACAATCACCTTAAAACAATATATATATTTGTATATATACAAAGTAAACAAGAAAACCCAGTAAATAACTAAAATAAGAATACTAATCGCGTACAGGAAGACAAATGAAGTTGCCCTTAGAATAAGGCAATATTTACAATACTCTACACACACGACCTCACGAGCAAGCTCCCCTGACTATTGTAGTTTTGACACAACCACTACTACAAGCCAACTCTACTCTGTGGCCACTAATTTGACCTGGCGTGGCCTCTTTTTTCACTTGGTTGAAGTGAGTCATCTCACTCTCCTTGAGTGTTTGTTTAACTTTATTTAAATTTTAAAATAGCTTCTGTAAGTATGTACAACCAGCTAGCCAAGATGTTCTATCATATTGGCCTACATTGTATTTGCAAGTGCAACACTGTTTTGGATGACAGATCTAGTGTTGCCATAGGCCTACCTGTTTTAATAATAGTTTCTCTTTCATTATAAGTCAATCTCACTGAACTTCATTTTAATAAGTTTTCAATGATGCATTCGCATTTTCTCGCAACTTTTTGCATACATTTTGTTTAAAATGTGGGGGTTATCCCTTACAAAAAAAGAATAAACAATACACAACACTTATCTAAGCACTGCCTCAGGGCTACTGATCTCAAAGATATGAAGGGTGACTATGATAGGCCCGCCAGAATCCTGGAAATATTAACAAAATGCTTAAGATTTAAGAGCTTAACCATACTAGAGTTTTTGCTATTTAGCTGCTTTCTTTCTCAGAACCACCAGTATTTAAATATAACCTAAAAATTTGTTTAAGCTTCAGAGCATAATAATAGTTACGTCAATGTGTCTTAGATATTTTATTGCTTTTTCCTAGATTCTGGCAACTTGGTAGGGTTACCAGATGCAAGCCGATGACTTCAAAGCTAAATTTGCTTCCTTTTCCGTATACAAATAGGTTATTTTTTCTTAATTCTAACACAGTGTTGAAATATCTAGATATAAATCATAAAACTAATCACTGTATATTATTGCTAAGAAAAGCAAAAGATCTTTTAACTATTCATTCCAAAGCACCAAAAAGGAGAACTATTATTGAAATTAAGAGGGGGGGAAAAAGAGAGTAGAAATCGCAACGAAAAGGATGCATTACTTCAATTGCAGTCGGGCTCATCAGGGTCTAATGTCAATTTGATTGAAATTGAACAGTACCATATGCTGTATACAAGTATAGGCAAGTATAAATGTGAGAATAAAATTGATTATGCTGTCTTATTTATTTTGGGGGTGTAATTTCTTTTTCTTTTCTTCTTAAGTAGGGGAAGCATTGCTTCCATTAACTGCATGCAAGTGATACAAATACCTGGCTTTCACGTCCAGCTCCGCTTTTCTTTGTGCACTCAAAACAAAATGTTGCTTTTTATATACCTATATATAAATGTCCAACAATTACTTTTTACATCACAATTTTGATTCACAACCTGTGGGAGGAAAAAAGATCAATCTCCGGTGAAAGATGGGTGCCTGACACTTCTTCCAGGAAGTTTGTCCTCCCATTTGATGGAGCGCTCGCCAGCGCCCTACTGTGAAGACTGCGTTGTCCCCCAGACTGTTCGGCACATTCTTGTTGAATGTCCCAGTCTGGGCGATCTCCGCGCACGTTACTTGTCCCGGTACCGGGATGGGCGGGGTCGCTACCGCCTGTCCCTTGTACTCGGGATGAGTGCGTGCACATTGACTGGTGGACTTGTAGATTTTTGAGGGGAGGCCGGCCTTCTCCCTTTTATTTAACAAGTTTTTTTTTTGTTGTTGTTTTCTTTATAGGTCGCACGTTCCTGGGCCGGGCGGACCTCCCCCCGACGCATGAGCTTGCTTCCTGCTCGTTGCCTTTTCCTTTTTTTTTATTTTTAGTGTTGGTTTTTTTTTTTCTTTTTTAAATCTTATTTTAAAGTAGACTAGTACTAGGCAGTTTTTAATATGGCGACTAATGCCCAAGTAGGCAGTCGCCAGATGAGCTCTTAAAATTAAAAAAAAAAATTACCCAGGACGCCATCCTGGAGGGTGCATCCTTTGACTATTTGTCGCTGGGCCTCTACAGACGAAGCTTCTACAGCACCTGGACTATTGCTTTCGCCATTTTTGGAGCACACTTCGTGTCAGTATTTACGAATGGATCCAAGTCCCAGGAGGGGCTCGGTTTTCACCACGTATCCCATCTGTTTGAAGTCAGCGGGGTTTTACCAGGCGCTGTGTCTGTCTTCACTACCGAGCTGGTTGCAATACACCCCTCGCTACGGGAGATAACACGTCGTTTCCGGTTCGGAGATCGGATTGTGATCTTTAGTGACGACAAGGCGCTCGAGTCCTCTCAGGACTCTCCACACCGACTGGTCCGCGGTATCCGTGCTACCATGGTTGCCGCCAGTCGGGTGGATGTCGAGATTATGTTCTGCTGGGGTCCTGGACATGTGGCAATTGGCAGGAGTTGCGAGGCATGGGCGACCATACCAGTGTTTTGCTCTTCCTCACATCCATTACCTATTTTATTTTACTCTTTTGTGTTGGTAGTATGCTCCCAATGCCGGACTGTGCTTCCTTCCTTTTTTGCTAGTTTGCTTCTTGTTTGTTTTTTTCTTTCGTTTTGTTTGTTTTTTGTGGTATTTTTTAGCTTGTTTGGTTTTTAGTCTAACCTAGCATTAACCTATAAGGTAGTCGCCAGATGGGCGTTTAATTTCTGTTATTGCAGGTGTTGTTTTTTTTATTTAGCCTAGCATTAGGTTATAAGTTATTACGGCAACTTGGATCCTTTTAGGCAGTCGCCGTACACAGTTCGTTATGCTCTGGTACGCGCCCGCGCCGTGCGTTTCCCTCACTCCCCAACGGCTATCTCTGCATCCACGGCCGATCTCAGCATTGCCTTTGCCTCCGAGAAACGCCAGTCATAGGAAAGAGCTCGCTGTAGCAGCGACTCTGGTTCTGGCCTAGGACAAAGGCCTTGAGGGTACCACCATTGACCATTTGTTGCCATGTCTCTGCTGCCAAATCTTCCACAGCGCCGGGAGTACTGCGTTCAACCTTTTTGGAGCCCACTTCATGTCACGCTAGATCTGTGCCAATGTACATACATGGATGGCTCTATGTCTGAAAAGGTGTTTAATTTCCACGCCGTATACCCCTCTGGTTGCAAATACACCACTCGATAGGTGAGATATCGACGCGTTGTGGTCGATTCGGAGACCGGATCGTGTTCTATAGCGACTCACAAAGCTCCCTGAATGCTCTCGTAGCATTGGTATCTCCGCACTCTCTCTCTCTCGGTATCCATGACGACACTCTCCAATGCCTCGGCCGCTTCAGGTCGCTTTCTCTCCTTGAATTGAGCACACTCGCGAGAAGCATCGCCATTTGATAGAGTGTGCCCCTGGGACGACTGCGTTGTTTGCCACCCAGCGTCTTGGGTACAAATTTACAGAAATGCAGTACTGCATCTCTGGGAGAACATTGCCCTGGTAATGAAATTGAAATTAGCTGACCTCTGTTCAGAATCTTAGTTCAGTAAGCAACCAGCTACTATATTCTATTATTCATAAATAATTATCCCACTTACCTTTCCAGCCTATTGAATTGATGCATGTCTAAACATATTTATTGGAAAGTGCCTAGTTAAGATTAAACAAAAACTGCAAACAAAATAAACTAGAATATTTCAATAATCTTCAATATGAAAGTTAGTATATCACTACTGAAAATAATGAAAATCAGTATCCTAATTTCCCTTGTTGTCACATTTACACAACCTACAACAACCTGTTCATACCACTTGCCTTTATTCCTTATAATATAGATTGAATTGACTTTTGATTTCATGTGTGTCAGATGTTTTGAATTTTGCAGTGATAGAGATGAATTATTGCCATTTCCAGGACAATAAGAAGATTGCGAAGATCCGTGAAACGATGTCGGAAGTTCAGATGATTCAAGAGTTGTCCCGGGATACTACTAGGAACTCTGATATCTTGGAGAAAGTGTTTGGAATTTACTTCCACTTGTTGAAACGAAGCCCCAACAGTGCACTTATACCATGTGTTCTGGAGGGATTATCGAGGTGCGTAACCTAAGGTTTTTATTGTTGATGATCCTGAGCTTTTTGCTGAGCAACCCCCAAAATGTGCCTTGTACTGGCTTTTTACCACAGAGACCTCAGGTAGTATATATTGTGTGGAGTGCAGTCATATGTTTAATTGTGAAGGGACGTTGTATTCAGGATAGGCTTCCCTGATGATTCCATCGTCTTTGTGGTAGCTCAGAATTGCTGGTTGATCTCACCAATCTCTGGCCAACTGGACTCTTTCCTCACCATATCATCATCATCACTAATTCTATAATTTAAGAAGGGAATTTTTTTGAGTATTTGAATAATAATTTCATCTTAGTTTGGTTATGACTTATGTTTTGTTATCAAAGTTATTTCTAATAATTCTTTTATAATATCAAAAAACAAAATGGTGAAGTTCAGAAATAAATATAAGTATAGAAATTTTGTGAATTTTTTAAAACTCAAAGAATTACAAATCAAGTTTAGAAAATTTAGTTTAGAGTACTTTTTAAAAATTATCAGAATTGGCGAAGTTCAGAAAATTTATAAAAATTTAACCATGGCGCCTTTTTTAGATTTTAAATTTGAATGTTAGTAACGAAGCGCAAGCTCCGCGATGCCATTGCCTGGTATATATATATATATATTCCTTTTCAATCTTGATTTCAAGAAGTTTCTTGGCAAAGATATATCATTTTCTGTATACCACAAAATTCTACAACCCTGTTCATTCGGATTCACCTTTTTAATTAATTCAGCAAAGTAAGTTCCATTATTATTGGCAATGCTTTTCCTTTATTTAACTTGGCAGTCGATACCTTTCTTGAATTCATTCAATGTTGTTCAAATATACGATTTAATATCCTTTTCAGGCTCCATATCAGAGTAAACGTTGCAGTTTAAGCGATGTAATGACTTTAAATGATAATCATTGGGTGTAAGGTCCAATGAATATGGATCAAGAACTACTTCCTAACATACTGCAATAATTGGGGTAGGGGGAAAATGTGACTTTTGTGGGCATGCATTATCATGGAGAAGGAGAATGCCCTATCGGTTGACCAGTGAAAGCCATTTTTTGTTCAAGTTTCATTTAAATGTTAATTGTTGAACATTATAAAGGGATTGGACAAGGTATGAACACATGACAATGTATTTGGTTATCAGTAAGTTGTTGGACCACCATTTGCCTCTAGTACAGCTGCATTCCTTTGTGGAATAGAATCATACAACCCTTGTATAGTTTCGAGTGGAATGTTGCCGCATTCTTCTATCAAGACATCTTACATTTGCTTCAGTTATGACGTGAAAATCTGCTTCGCATTCTGCTCATGGTTTAAGGATGTGGCCACGGAGATGTTGGATTACATTCCGATGCTCCTCTAGCCAAGATTAAACCTTTTTGGCTGTGCCCTAGGCCATTATCATCTTGAAAAATTGCGGTGTCTAAAAATAGTATACTAATCATAGTAAGAAGGTCGTCATTGTCTAGATATTTGTTGGCACTAACCCGACCATTGATAGTAATGATGGGATAGCTGAATACCAGGATAAAGTCACCTAAAGCATTTCGGATCCTCCCCATGTTCTGGTTGAAGCATAATTTCCGGACTGTAGGCTTCCTTTGGGGTTCTCCATACATAAACACGGCCATTTTGGGAAATAATGTAAATGATGACTCGTTGCATCAGATTACTTTCTTTCATCGGTCATTAAGTGTTCATGTTTTATGATCGTGACACCATTTCTTTGGCAATTTGGCGTTTCTTTCCATTGCCAGGAGTTTCGGAATTGCTGCCCTTCCATGAATGTTTGCTTTGTGAAATTCTCGCCTCCAGTTCTTATCGAAATAATGTCGTTCAGATGATAATTGAGTTCTGCTGTTTCCTTAGCTGCAGCAGTTTTGTGTTCTTATGCCACAATCTTTGTTGGTATGCGACGAACCCTGTCATTTAATTTCAGTTTTCACCCCCTGTTCTTTCCCAGATGATGTCATGCCATGTTTTGTGTATGCTAGCATAACCGTGAAAACACTGTTCTTATGGCACAATACACAGTTCAACTGTTTCAGTTACACGCTCTCGCTAATCGAGGTCCAACGATTTGACTTCACAAAGTCTCAGAGTTCACTCATTATCGCGACCGTCACCGACAACGTGATGTACACTGAAATGTAAAAGACAAGGATTAAAGTTACGTTCAAAGAAAATTGAACATCGCATCATTCATATGTAGGCAGTGTTACCAGCATGTAAATGGTGCGCCCATGTTTAACCCTGTATGTTTGGTTAGAGATAAACCATTACATCGTAAATGGTAATACCCTCAATGCACCCAAACAGCAAATTTTGAACACTTTAAACAACTCTCTAAGAAGAAGCATTTTTTTTGTCTTGTGAAACCGACATTAATTTCTTGACAATTTAATAGTTTCTACCTTCCTTAAACATTTAATCCTTCCTTCCACACTTCAAGTTAATGAGTTGTAACAATGGAAGTAAAAACTTTGCTCGGTAGACCTTCTATATATGATTGGCACCCAATACTTCAACGGTTTACTCTCCCTCACACACTCTACATTACCATTTCTCCCAGGGTTAACCTATGTAGACTCTTTCCCCCTGCAACTTGGAGGAGCGGTGCACCCTCCCTCCCCATTAAAACTAATTTTATTCATTCCTTCTTTACTCTTCCAAGGAGGCTGACCTTTTTTATTCTTGCTTTATTCCCCGCCCATTGATAACCATTTGGGTTTTTTGAGTTTACATCCAAATTGCATTCAGATTAGTAAATCTTAACTTTAATCATCACTTTTATGGGACCCCAGCAACCTAACTCTCATTTTTAGCAACTAAATCATAAATTTCATTTGATTTTCTTAAAGCTTAATTTCAAAGAGTAGTCTTATTTTGTTACTTGCCTTGGTAAGGGAGTATTGCACTCAAAAGGTACATCCTCAACAATTATTGAAGATTTTTTGGGGGTGGGGAATTATATACACCATTAAAAGGTAGTAAGTTTTAAGGATTAAAATAGATTACTGCTGCCCTGGTATTAAAGCAACATAGGCTTGTTTAATATCAACTATTTGCTATTTTTTGGAAACTTTTAACCTTAATCTTTAAAAGTTTTATTTAATTTCTATGAATCCTTGAATAATGAAGGCTTAAGCTACCCAGTGCAGTATTTGTGACTTGAAGCTTATATCTTTCAACCTTATTTTTTATTCAATAATTAGGCTTTCAGCTTTGAAACCAAGTTATTGCTTAATTGATTTACCACCTGGTTTGTTTTATTTATGCAAAATCATTGGCTGGAGCATTGTATTAGAGCTGGCGGCTCAAAGCGCTTACACCCTGCCTATACTAAGCTCTCTTCCCGCTTGACAGCTTCCCATAAGGCGAAACCCACCTTCTTCCACCGAGTCATTAGACTCGAGGCAAAACTACCGAAGCTAGTAGTGAGACTGTCTTTCAGGCAGTGGCACTGCCTGCGGTATAGTTATTTCTGCGTACATTCAACCGTAAGCCGACATCGACGCGGGGGGGATTTCCGCCGTGTCATAGCACTGCTATGATCGGGATTTGAACGGTAGACACCCCCTCTAACGGGGACTACACGATCGATCACAGGGGGTCAGGTCCTAGGTCGACGAGCTGGAGGTAGGTGTTCTAAATATAGATGAGTGTACGCATCACTGCCCGAGAACAAGTTTATTTTCATCCCTTAATCTATCCCTGTTCTCTCTGGATGCACAGCCTGATTTTGGGTAAGGGGTGGTCGATGACCTGCTTGGTTGTGATTACTTTCCCATTCAAGTATCATTTTTGTGCCAATGACGCCTCGAAGGCTTCCCTGGTAGCGCTCGGCGCGGGCAAGGCGGTTTGCATTTCAGGAAATGACTGTTTTCTCTTTTCCAATCGAAAGTTTAGGTCGTTTGATGATGCCGTTAGAATTTTCCTAGGACATCTGGTCTTTTTGCACACTGTCCGCTTCCTCGGTGGTCGATCGAGTCTGAAACGGCCCTCAGACAGAAGCTATATGCCATAATCGCCGCCCGAACGACTGCACCGTCTGAATTTCGTCCAGCTATGGCTAAGTTCCGGTATGTTTCTAAGCGCGACGGCCGCTCTCCCTGGCGGTCATACGTGTCTTCACATATGCAAGTTCTCGCAGGACCCCCCGCACATTCGCAAGTAGAATGGGGCGGAATCTCGGACCCCGCGTCTGAAACGGGAATTTCACATCCAGTGATGGAGAACCCTTCAACGACAGGTTTACATTGAGTGAGTTGCTGTCCACACCCCGTCCCTGGTCTGGATATCTCGTGAGCCATGCTTCTGTTAGATTTGTTCAACAGGATCTGGGTAGAGGGTATTATCCCAGACTCGTGGCGAATCGCTTTTCGCAAACCGGGGATAGATCACTACCCCGGCTGGTTTCCGCCCAACTTCTCTAACCTTCTGCGTGTGCGAGTTGATTGAGAAATTAGTTAATGTTATATTAGCCTTTTTTCTTGACAGCTGAGGCCACCTCTCCTATGCACAGTTAGGTTTCCGCATAGCGATACGGTAGCATGGTGACATCACACAATGGGGGCGAAGGGATGCCTCTCAATCTTTAATTCGGAGTTTCTGCGAATGGGTTGGGGGAGCCCTCTCCGGCCCAATGGACAGGGTATGGGTGTCCCACAAGAAGTGTCCTCAGTGTCACGCACTCTACCCTGACATTCAACGGTATCGCCTTGGTGCCTCCGGAAGATGTTCTCGTTATGCTTAACGTGGACGACCTTTCGATCTCTTTTGGCGTGGCCCAGATGCCAACTGGAACATCGACTCCACCAGGCATTGAACCGCGTCTCTCGCTATGCCGACTGCATAGGTTTCGATTTTTCCTTTCCCAAGACTCGTGTGGTGCACTTAGGCCGCCATCCACGGCTCCACCTCGAACTGGACTTTTTCCTAAACGGAGTTCGCCTGCTGAAAGTGGTGGATTCACACCGTTTCTTGGTATTGTTTTCGACCGACTCCTTGCGGGAGTTGGTGGGGAGGGCTCATATTTGCCCCGCGCCATGGACATTCTTCGTTCCGTACCAGGATTGCTTTTCTATCGATCCTTTGTTCTTTCGAATCTTGACTACGGATGCGAGTTCTATGCATCTGCCGCTGAGCGTGAATTCCGGAAATGGCTGCGATCCGCTACACCGACCTTCTTTCTGTGACCGGTGTCATACGCACGTTTCCTATTGAGAGCTTGCATCTCGATGCCGCGGTCATACCACTTGCCCTCCGTCGTGTACAGTGCACTTTGAGCATCGTCTTCAGGTCGTTTTCTAGTTTGGCACATTTGTGTTACCCACCACCATTTGATGGAGCGCTCCCCTACACCTTACTGTGACGATTGCATTCTTGCCCGGACTGTTCGGCATAGCCTTGTTAATGTCCCGGTCTGGGTCCTCTTCGCGCACCTTACCTGTCCCGGTACCGGGACGATCGTGGTCATCCCCGCTTGTCCCGTGTTCTCTGGATGGGTTCGTGTACTCAGATCTGTGGACTATCGCCTCCTTGCTTTTGTTTTTTGCGGGGCGGGTGGTCAATCTTGTATTGTTTTATTCTGTTGTCTTTTTTTTTCAAAGTAGCCTATCATTTGCTAAAATTAATTACGGCGGCTTATTCCCTTGTCGGCTGTCAAGGGAATGTACGAATAAAAAATAAGAAACATCTTAAACCCTAATTAAAGGTGGCAAACACTGAATTCTCATCCTACTTACTTTCACATTCTACACTCAGACATCTGTCATTTACTAACTATTCCTGAATGCTTCGGTGATTGTTCTGGGTGTCTTATTTGCCTTTATGTTTGGGTCTTTTAAGCACTGATACAAAACTTTAAACTTTTTTTTTTTCATTTTTAGGTATGCTCATTTGATCAGCATTAATTACTTCTCGGACATTCTGTCTGTTCTGAATGGTTTTCTAGTGGAAAAGAAGTTACGAAAGAAAGAGCTCTTGTTCTGCATTCACACTGTTTTTGCCATTCTTTCTGGGCAGGGAGAAGATCTCAAACTCGATCCGCATCAGATTTACTGTGAATTTTATAGAATTTTACTGAATCTTTATCCAGGTAAGTATCTACGAGTTGCTTGTATAAAAAAAATCATTCTTTGGAACTTACCTGAGTGGAAATAATATTCATATTGTATCAGATTTAAGCCTCAGTGGTTGTGCTAAGTCATTGGACAGTCCTAATGTGGGTCAACTTTATGGCAGCTGCCATGCTCTAGATAATCATGATTCACATCCCACATTAAGCTGAAAAAATTAAAAACTCAAAAAGAAGGCAGTCATGATAAAATGCCTACTAAATTATTTTTTGGATTCTTTGAAATTTCAATTCCCTACTTCTTAGTTGCTAGTCACTGTTGCCCTAGCGATATTTTTTTAGTTTCAAAGCTATACGAATGAAAGTGGAGTTTGGATGTGTGGATAGATGTAGTTTGGGCTAATTTTCTAAGGTAACTAAATTAGTGATGGGAATTGTTTCCTTTGAATGGACAGTGCTGAACTGGAAAACTAGCATACATAATTTGCTCTAATGAATCAACTATTTGGAGTTGATGGAGGGCTCGTAAGCCCCAACCTGCCCTAAGGTGAGGCTTATGTTTGGTTGGGTAAAGAAAGGATTAGGATTGATTTTTCTACCTATACAATGAAATCGCCAAGTTAAAGATATATATCAACTTGAATACTGTAGGGTCTGTTTGTTTAATGTGTGCTGTTATATAGCGATTTATTACTACGTGACACTCACTCACTGTGTAATGTACTTTGTATATCATAGAGTACCCGATGGACATGCTCCAATACGTCCTGACACGATATAGCCCTTAGCAGTTGAAGTGCTAGCTAACTGGTCTGTCGTAATAGACAGGCACCAATTATAATAATAATAATATAGCCATTTATTTGGTGTTTAGTTTGGTCTTTTTTTTTCTCAGTAGTCTCTTCTTTTTGATAGGTGAGGTCTGTAACTACTTGGGTCTCATTCTCAATATCATTGATCAGATGTTAATTTCTCGGAGAAAGAAAGTGAGCTTGAAGAAGGTGGTTGCATTTACAAAGCGACTTTCCACTATTGTACTCACTCTTCCTCACCAAGGAGCAATTCCACTTCTCATCTGTATCAGAAATTTATTTAAGGTAATCAAAAGTCTTTTTTTTATATTTTGTGTTCCCTATCACCATTTGTAGTTGTTTAGTGTGGTTATGGAGGTGTATGTTTTGTATTACATGTCTAATCGCTCACCAAACAATGTTGCTCTTTATAACGGCAAATTTGGTTAGTTAAATCATGTATGTATAGTTCATTTTTATTCAAACTTGTCATTATCACCTTAGTATACATTTATAACTTGTGTCTTGGTCTCATTGTTCTCCATTCAATCAATCATATTCTAGGTGCGAATGTGATAAAGTTGGCAGTAGTCAGGAAGGATGCCGCAGCATGTGGTCTTTAGAAAGGTTATAGTGGTTCTGAGGAGGGCGGGATAGGATAAGGTGGCTGTTTTCAGTTTGTAGCAAGGGCATTTAGAAGTGGTAGGGGAGGCCAGGGTTTATCTATTTTTGTATTCATTTAGGATGGGGTAGTGTCATGATTGCAGGTAAACCAGTGAAACTGGTTCACTGATATAGGGTTACATAAGAAAAGAAGGGAGCTCCTATTCCTATCACCCATAAATCTATCCTCAAGTTCAGTTCCACCTTGCATCCTCATCCATAAATCTATCCCCAAATTCAGTTCCACATATCCACTTTATCCAGTCAATTTTTAGAACTCTGCAAGGGTCTCGCTTCTATCACATGACTAGTTAGTCTATTCCATTCATCTACCACTTGATTTGTAATCCAATTTATATCAATCTCTACTAAACCTAAGCTTGTCAACTTGGAGCCGGAGGCCTGAGGAGGTAGCTATATGGAGCCCCCCACCCCCTCCCCTGACCTGGACATGAGAGGTGCTGACCTTAGCCACGGATGGCAAAACCACGGGATGGGGGCCGGGCAGGAGGATACTCCATTTACACCGATCAGGATGTCTCCATTTTTCTCTTTGCTTTAGATAGCTCCTTTCAGGCAGTAATTGTGCAGCTGCACCCGGATAGGAGGTATACTGTTATTTCCGCGTACATTCCATCTTCAGCCGACTTCGACGCGGGGGACTCCCGCCGCATCATGCATGGCACGGTTGCCGAAGCCCTTTCTATTGTGGGGGGAATACGCGATCAATCCCAGGTGTCAGGTCTTGCCGACCTGATCAACGAGATGGAGATGAGTTTACGCATCACTGTCCGAGCACCGCTTCATTATGGTCTTGATCTGTACTCTCCGAATGCACAGCCTGATTTGGGATGAGAGGTAGTCGTTGACGTGCAGTTTCTTACAAACCAGTATTTGCTTACGTATAAACATGTTATCTTTTGCTCTGAACCTACCTCGATGGTAGTGATCAGTTTCCCATTCAAATATCATTTTCTTGACCGCGGTCTTCTCCCAACGTCGGAGTGTGCTTACTCTTTTTTTGGTTGGTTAATTAATGTTTTGGTGGTTTTTGTTTCTTTTGGTTTGCATAGGTAATTTTAGGCTGCCTTACTTACCTCCCTAATTGAGATCTTGCTTGTCGATGCCACTTGCCCTGCGTCGTATACAATGGTTCTGCTTTTGTACGCGCAGCCCCAGCGTCTCTCTCAATCTGCAACGGCTCATTGCCTCAGCACCCGATTTCGATGCTCCCTCTGCCGTCGAGAGACTCTAGTAACGAAGGGCTTAGAGAGTTGCGTAGCTTTCGGCCCGGTAGCGCCTCTTTCCCCGAAAGTTTTCACAGCTCCAGGAGTACTGCTTTCCACTTGTTTTGTAACACGCTTTGACAGTGTAAACAGATGGCTGCAAGTCCCAGTATGACGTCGGCTTCCATACCGTATCCTCTTGTGTTTGAAGTTCGTATGTCTACCATCTGCTGCATCTGTCTTCACGACCGAGCTGGATGTAATACACTGCTCGGTACGCTAGATAAAGCGGTGTGCCCGGTTCGGAGACCCGATCGTAATCTATAGCGGCATATTAAACGCCCTGAGAGCTCTCCACATCCCTTAGTTCGCGGTATCCGTGACGCCATGGTTAAAAGTTTACGTGTGGATGTTGAGATCATCTTGTGCTAGGTTCCTGGACAGATAGGTATTGCGGAGAATTAGGTCGACAAAGAGTCAGTCCGGACTGGGCGATAAGACCAGCGTTTCGCTCTTCTTCACTGTCTACATGGCAGGAATCAGGGCAGCGCTCCGTGCTGTCTGGCAAAGAAGATGGGAGATGGCCGACGGAAAGCCAAAGTTGCATACCATCGCGTCGCGTCTGTTCCCGTGGACGTCCTCCCCAATGCCGCGGCGGCTTGATGTCGCCTTTTCTCGTCTTCGAATTAGGCACACTCGCGGGACGCACCGCCGTTTGATGGAGCGGGGTCGCTCCCGCTTGTCTCTTAGTCGGGTTGGTTTCGTGTGCTCCCGATTGTGGCTTGGTGGATTTTCTCTAGGAAATAAGCTTCCTTCATCTAGCACTTCATTTAAGGGATTCTGCTTACATGGACAGTCGCGTGAGCTCGCCTCTTTTTTTAATTTTAGGGGGTTCTGCTTTCGTGGGCAGTCGCGTGAGCTCGCCTCTGTTCTATTTGTGGGGTTTATTTGTTTTTTACTTTTATCTATCATTTTTTTATCCTAAAGATATACTAGTTTGTATTTTCCTTGTTAATTCTCTTGTAGTTTTGGGAGGACGCTTTTTTTTCATGGGGGATGCTGGACTCCCCTTCCACATCTAAGCGGGCCTCTTATTTTTCCAAAAATATTTTATATTCGCCATCTTAGTTTCGAAGCCTAAGCCTATACCGTCGGCGGCGGCTGTTAGAATAAATCCCCCCCCCCTCCCTCCCAATATATATATATCTTCTTTTTTTTTTAGGTCTTTAATTGCACGAAGATCCTTTTGGAATCGGAAGATGCTGGGTGCTCTGGCGTGTTTTTTCCCGAAAGTCCAGACCCGGATCATTCAAACTCCGAGTCCGGAGTCGTGTGGGAATTAATCCTCACCCAGGTGGGCGTTCTTGATGCTCTTCTCTCTGTTTGAGGGTCGTTTACATGTTTTTATACTTAGCGTAGTGTGGGTATTTTGGTTCCAGTCATGTGATATTTTCGATCCAGAATTAATTATTGCTTTTCTTCTCCAGAGGCATTATCATCCTCACATTAAAATGCTGTCCACCTCCATCCTGATTGAGCCCAAGCCGTATGTGGCCCGCCAAATCTACCAACTGACCCGCAAGTGAGTCCCGACCAGCGTTTGTCCATTCCCGTACCTTCATTGGGTTGCCTTGCTGTCTACCAATAATGGGTGGACGAACCACCCATTATTTTGTCCACCCCAAGTGGCCCATCATACCCTTCAAGAAGGGTTCAGCCCGCCCAGTGCACATCTGTCCATGCCCCTGCTCCTCTGTCGTTCCTTTCTCTCCTCTCGATTTGCATTAACATAATCAACTTTCTATCGCTTCTTGGCCAGCTAATGTCATAGTGTCGTGATGCTTTTTACTTATCACCTTAATATCTGATTATGACCCCCATTCGGGGTCACGATATTAATCTGATTTTTTGCACTTTGGCGAAGTATTCTGGACTTCCTTTTTTGCTTTTTTTTGTCTTTCGCACGTTTGTTTTTTTTTTTGTCGCGGGTGACTCTACATCTCACTATGTCGGTCGGTCCCCGTTGTCTGGGTTTTTTTTTTGTAATAACATTGTAACTATTCGGCCGATTCTAACGAAATCTGAAAATATTATGTTATTTTACATTCTCTTTTGAATGATATAACTTCCAAGGTCCTCCTAAGGTTAGTCTGAATTATTGAAGGTCATAAATCAGAATAATTAAGAGCATGTCACTTTTTGGTCAGCAGACCCAGCCTAGATTAGGCTGTGGGATGATTACGGCGACTTATGCTCTAGTAGGCTAGGTGCCAGATTAGCGCTGAAAAAAAACCCAACCCCAAACCCACCTTTTACACAGTCTTCAAACCATAAAAATCTCTTACTCCATCGCACCTCACTCTCTTCCCCTAGCTCACACCGAGCAACCCTCTCGAGTTGTCCATTTGCACTGTTCTCAATCGATATCGTTCCCTCTTCTTCTATATCATAGCCTTACTCCCATATAACACTATATTTGGTTATCATTAAGGTGTTCGACCACCCTTCGCCTCTAGTACAGCTGCATTCCTTTGTGAAATAGAATCATACAACCCTTGTATAGTTTCGAGTGGAATGTTGCCGCATTCTTCTATCAAAACATCTTCCATTTGCTTCAGTGATGACGGATGAAAATCTGCTTCGCATTCTGCTCCAAAACTGACCATCATGGTTTAATGATGTGGCCAGGGAGATGTTGGATTACGTCCGCACGTCGCAAGAGATCAGGACTTGAGGGGTCCTGAGCGTTGGTGGTGGGATTAATGGGAAGATCGGTTTTGCCCCAATAAACCCTTCCCTGCGTGCAATGTGCCTACCACCACCCTGCAACCGTTCTCTTAGTGCATAAGCCCCTACTGTTGATGGCGGGTGGGCTGTACCGTCTTCACTGCCAGACCAACCAAAGGTTTCTGGGTCTATGACAACAATTCTTCAGATCTTTTTCATCCTGTCAACGATTACTACGACGTAATAGGGTAATCCACCCTCCCGCCCTGGCTCTCTGGCTGCTCAGTTGAGAGCTCTACGGTCATTGGGGATCGATTGGTCCAGTTGGAAGCTGCTGGATGCGGGAAATATAGCCCCCCCATATTTTTTGTGGTCACAATCACATAAAATTTCGTGCGTTGGCAGGTTCTCAAAATCTGGCATTCGTACTATATCCTCCCCAACCCTGGTGTTGGGGTGGACGAGGTATTTCATGCCAGCACTACTTTGACCGTTGTACGGGCTCTATCCGAGTGCGACAAAGGTGTTTGCCTTTCCCATCTTCGGAGCCCCCTTTCCCGTGGCAGCTCCGCCTCTTAACAGGTGGCCCCTCCAAGAATCGTAGCGGAGAGGGAGTTTCTCCCTCTCTATTACCCACGGATTCGTGAATTCCCCATTTAACCCTTTTGGTAGAGTTGTCCCCGGCCGAATATGGAATGGCTGAGGATCCGCCGCCTCGGTTCCTGCCCCTTCCTTTTGAGTCAGGTGGGGTCAGAGGCGGCGTCGTCGCCTGAGCCTAACAAGACACCTCATCGATCAGAGGTTTGTCACGTTGATGGGAGCCGGCATGCCCGCTCCCCCTTTCTTTCCCATGTAGGTCGTCATGTCGGCCCGAGTAAGGTTTGTGACGGTCTATGAATAAAATGGTAGTTTCTTTGTGGTGGTGGTGGGGGGGGGCAAACTCGGGTTCGGTCCCAGATACTGAACCTCACTCCACCCCACCATAAGGTCCTCGTCAGGTGGCATGTGCTCACGATGACACACAAAGAGTGAATTGCCCTCTTTCCAGCTAAGATCTTTACTTCGGGAATGGTTCTAGCTGACGCTGCTCCGTCCAGAAATCAAATTAAACTAGGGCGTTCATTTCCTCCTGAAGTCCGCTCCTTTCACCCAGCGATCAGGGCACGTCCGGCCCCGTGGCGTCCTCTGGTTGGGTTGCTTAGATAAATACCAAAGTCGCAATTGTGGTGTCCGGAGTCTCGATTACATCGGAAGTCTTCATTCAGAGGTTATCTTGCGTTTTTGAGCCCGCTGGCTTCAAACGCATCTTAGTTATTCCCTTCATTGATGGCAGCAGTTGAGCCAAAGACCACATGTTCCATCAGAGGACGGTAGCTATAGCTAGGTTGATTGGTAGAGAGCCGAAGGTCACGCGTTTCTCGGATGGGAGCCTACTGGCGGCAATACGGGCTTACCCCCGCCCTAGCTAAAACCAGCGACCCCTTCGCAAAAAGCGAAAGGGCCGAGCGACTCCAATCGTTACACTCACAGGAGGCAAATCCCCGAGAGGTGGTCTTCCCACCACCACCAAGAGGCGTGAGGCAACAAGGCCGCTTCGACTCCCTCGCTTCCTGTCTGAGACTGGACTCCATTAGGATCCTATTCCTCTGAGGATGAACCCATCATGCCTTGCCGAAATTCCTTGGTCCCAGTTATCGCCTCTCTCCGACGTTTCAGTATGCCTCTAGTTTGGTTTGGGTTTGGGGTGGGGGGAGAGTTAAAATAGCCTTGAGACGGGTGTATAGTTAAAAGCGAAAAGCACCTCCTATAGTAAATGGCGACAAGGATTCCTTATTCTGTATTTTTTTTTTATCATCCCATTCTGTGTCGCATGTGATTCAATCTTCTTAATCCCTCTCACTTCCTCTTGAG
The DNA here is from genome assembly GCA_963969495.1 of Ceratothoa steindachneri. Taxonomy (NCBI): domain Eukaryota; kingdom Metazoa; phylum Arthropoda; class Malacostraca; order Isopoda; family Cymothoidae; genus Ceratothoa; species Ceratothoa steindachneri. The sequence goes on from OZ018329.1 coordinate 51,687,046, forward strand.
TCTCTTCAAAACTTCTTCAGTTATTTTCTATAATAAAGTGATTATTCATAAATGATAGTGTGCCTCTGATTATTCATAAATAATAAAGTATGCCTTTTCATTCCTCAGGTCAACTCAAACCCTTTTAGAAGAGTTTGATTCGTCAAAGTTGAAATTTTATCCTCCTATCCCAAACCCCTCCACGCATTTGTTTGGGAAGAAGAAAACTAAGAAAAAGATATTCTGCCGCAACCGGTTAATCTTAGGGGATCTAAAACTTCAAACGCTTGTCGACGAAGTTCTTCACGAGGACCAATGTGATGACCAGCCACCCCACAAAAAATTAAAAATCCAAGGTAAAAAAAACTCACGCAAAGACGCCTCCGATGACCTTATCGATTCCGTCGATTTCTACCCCCGAGCTCCTCTGAATGAAGATCGAGAAGAGGAAACCGAATTGAAGATGGAACAAAAACTGGATCAGTCGCCTTCGCTTGACGCAGAATCCGAAGATACAATTGTGGATAATTCGGAACAAGAAAACTTTATGTCCTATTTTATTTGAGATAAAATTGAGGGGGAAATTACTTATTCTTATCCTTTTGTGATGGTTTGAGGAGGTTAGGTTAGATCTAAAAACACAAAGAAATCCTTCCATTCCCAAAACACAGTGGCAATGTATACAATTCTTGGCTCCAAGTCATCTCATCAACGCCATTCCGCCGGACACATCCACTATAGAGGAAATATCCACCCCACTCCCCATACGAGTCACCCCGGCCACCACCCAAAACTAAACCTACACATGCCACACTGGCCTGACCCCACATAGACAATTCAACATTCACAACATGCCCAAAACCAGCACAACTGAGAGAAAACGTTCAGATATGCGAAATGCCGAACTCTAGAGGAGGGACCCTATCCTGAGGCAGTATAAATAATAAATACCTTTTTTAAAAAAAAACCTGTTCTGTCTACTAACAACAGGCTCCATATAGATTGACTCATTGATCTCTCTCGTGTGATGTTATATATATCGCTAATGAATCAGACAATTTTTAAATTGGTTTTCTCCTGGCTTTAAAACTGCCAATTTTAATCTTTAATCATATGTAAACATGAGAAATAACGTTCAAATCGTAATTATCTCTAAGAGATTGACACCATGGGATTCAAGAGTGTAGTGAAGCCAGTTTTCATGTGTTATCTCTTTTCTAAAGATAGTGGTTTGTCAACTGACGCGGGAGGTTGGGGCGAGTTGATTGTTACTTCTGCAAAAGGGGGTAGAAGCGACAGCACTGGTCTTCAATATCTGTAGAAGTTTTTAAATGTTAATGGATAAGCAAAATTTGCTCTGGCATACTTACGAAAGTTGAGTATTAAGAAGGAGTGGGTTGTCTTCTATTTGGTTCCTGGGCATACAGGGATTGCGAGACATGAACGCGCTGACTTTGGTGCCGCATTCCACTGACTGGACGGTGGTTTTCTTCTTCCCCACTCTAGAGCCTTGAGTTGAGTTGGGCAGCTGCCCAATTCAAGTTGATTCTAAATTGGGTCAAATTAATTATAAAAGAATGAGAAGACCGATATGTGATAAAAAAAAATGATTGTTTAAAAGATGCCTCTGCCAGAAGGAAACAAAGGCGGGACAAGCGAGAGATAGTTGAAAAGGCAGGAAAACAGGACGAGGGCATTGCAGTAGAAGATGGCGACCGATTGGTCCCCACCACAAAAACTGCAGCTAGGGCTGATTCGAACCTCGGCAGCATACAGGCATCTGTAAACCTCATAGAGGGGCCTGCTGCACACGACACCTATTGCATACAGATGTGGAGTCGATGATAGGTCAAGGAGAGCACCCCACTCTCACAGTAAAGATTGCATGCAAGAGGTGCGGAAGGCTCCACTGTAAAGACGAACTCCGAGGTTGCGAATGGGGTTGAGCATTTTAAGGGCTGAAGGTGAAGCCGAAGAGTAAATTGTTGAATTGGATGAGGACAGTGTATAGTGACCAGTGTTTGACGATCACTGCCCCACGACGTGAGGGAAAAGAGTTTCAAATGGTCTAGACTGCGTAGTTTTGGTAACTAGCATAACTTGAGATCGAAAGACTAACACTCCACCTTGTAGAGAGTTATGTGGCCGGACCTGAGACCCTCTACCCCGGTGGAAATACATAGCCTTAATTTTGCTCGTTCCCGTAAGGGGCGCGGCGATTTGCCTTCCTGGCCGCCGTGCTGACGCGACTCAGCGCCCCGTCTGGCCCCAGCTTAGCCTCCTCTTTCTTTCAGCACACAGCCTAAATAAGGACTGCGCGTAAAAACTATTAAATAAAAAAAGGTTTTGCTCGTGGAAAAGCGGAATCCCCTAGGTTGTGCACTTTTCGAGACCGCATCGACTGCCAGTTGCAGCTGAGGGAAGGCGAGGTGAGGAACAGTATAATGCCAAGTCATCAACCAACAGGGTCGCCGATATACCCTCTGGGAGAGAAGAAATATCAGTGATCGCAATTACAAAACACTTAAAACGCTGCCCTGAGGAAACCCCTCCTCTTGGGGTCGCAGGTCATAGTAGATGTCTCCAACACGCACCATACAGGATCGAGATGTAAAGAAACTGAATAAAAGGTGTTAAAAGACCTCTCATACCCCAACCGTGTAGCTGCTTTAAGACGCCGTATTTCCATGTTGTAAGTTTTCCTTTCTCAATGTCGGAAAAATATGGCCAAGACTTTGTTCTTTAAAGAAAAAGATAGATCCCTCGAAACGTACTAAGAGGTCACCCCTGCGAAAACCACACTGAAATGGAGACAGTACGTGATTAGTTTCTAGGAACCAGTTCAGGTGCACCATCATTTTCAGCAACTTGCTCAGACAGCTGTAAAATACTAGGGCGGTAGTGATCTGCGTCCAGCCCATCCCTGCTCGGTTTCACAAAGGGAAGGGCAATCTTGACCCGCTCTGATGATGGGTAAGAACCCTTCCCCCAGATAAGGTTGTACAATTCGAGTAAGAAAATGACTGTGGATGGAGGTGGCAAACCATATCAAAAGGAATCTCTTCAAGGACAGGAGAAGTAGACCCACAAAGGGACAATATAGCATGCAACTTGTGGAAATAGAATAATGCATTATACGGATGATTAGGGTTCGTCGTAAGATTGAGAGGATGAGACTACATTTGATTTATTGGCTAGAAGAGTCGCCTTGCAACGACTGACACTGCTGCGGGCACGGAAATGGTTGTCCAAGGCCTTGTTGACCACCATGCTGCCATTCACTAAGGATCCCTGTAAATTGAGTGTGGTGTTATTATGGCCAGCATAACCACCCTGGACCTTGTTAATCCTCTTCCAGATATTTGCGGTAGGCGTCAGAGAGGAAAGTGATGAAACTCAGCGAGCCTGACGAAGGGTTCTTTGGCGAAACACTTGAGCTCGGTTTCGGACAATCTTCTTACACAAGGTTGGGTTCCGCTTGAATCGAGCATGAGCTAACTTGTAGTTTTTGACGGTTGAGCGACCCGTTACGAGTCGTCTCCGGTGAATGCTGTGTGTGGCCGCGTTGTAGATAATCTTTGTGAAGTACGCCACTACCGCATCGACACCATAGAAGGTCCCCAATGAGGCACTTTTGAAAAACACCTCCCCGAAGCCTTCCCAATCGGCGTGGCCAAGTCCCATTTGAGAGGCACGGTTGTATGAGGGTTCGGATAAACGGCCGACAAAACAATAGAGAAGTGGTCACTCCCATGAAGGTCATCAAGAGCTGACCATCGAAAATCAGCGAGACAATCCGGGGAACAGAGATACTGGTCAATACAAAAAGAATCCGTCTGAGCATAAGAGGTAAAATCGCCGGTGTTTAAAAGGCAGAGGAAGTCAGATAATAAAAGACTAGAATACTGGCTTTGGTATTACAAGTGATACCGCCCTAATATGGGTGACGTGCATTAAAAACTGAGTAGAAAAATCGGAGAAGGCAACTGATCTACAAGTTATAAAGGGTCGGGTCTTGACAATGGTAAAGAAGGAGGGAGGTAAATAGATTAAACGGTAAAAAGCCTTGTGAGAAAAACATTCATGGAGACAGCTTGGAGGGTTTGGACCGGTAAGGGTCCTACGTCCTGTGAAGGACGAGACGGGCTTGAGAGGAGAGAATATTCAGCAAAAGAAGAGTCCATTGAAACCTATCGAGGGTCAGATTCAGAGGCTGCCCGCTTATTGGTGGCCAGTGACTCAGGTGAGAAGTCCTTCTTATCACGGGGCTGAAGGTCCGCGCCGGGTAGAAGAACCATCACCTGGTCGATATAGAAGATTCTTTCAGAGGGCGTCTGATGTCAAGTGGCTCACCCTGAGTGGCGGTTCCGCCTCGAGCTGTCGGGAAGAGGGCAGCAACATTAGATTAGATATGTTAGTATGAGAGCGATGCTTTGACGGTATATCGGGAAGACTTCTGACACTAACTATAGATGGGAGATGATATGCTTCAGGTGTGTGGGAACTTTTTTTTTTAAGAGCCCATCTGGCGACTGCCTACTGCAAAAGTCGCCGTACTCACCACCATTAGGCTATATTAAAAAAAAACAAATAAAAATAAAAAGGCAAGACACAAGCTAAAAACCAGTAATAAATAAAAAAAGCAAAATAACAGCAAGAAGGAAACGAGCTCTGGCCTCGAACATAGGCCCGCCTCCACACGGCGCAGGAACATGCGAGCTTGAACAAGGTCAAATTGAGTGGAGGGGGCCAGCCTCCTCCAAAAAGTCGTATAGTCCACAAGTCTCTGTGCACGAACCAGCCCCCAGTAGAAAGGACAAGTGGGAGAGAGCCTGCTCATTCCGATACCGGGATAGGTAACATGGGCGAAGATCCCTCAGACTGGGACACTCGACAAGAATGTGCCGAACAGTCTGGGGGACAACGAGGTCTCCACAGTATGGCGCAGGCGAGTGCTCCATCAAATGGTGGTGAGGACCTCGAATGTGTCCAATTCGGAGATGACAGAAAACGACCTGCAGCAGTCGCATCATTGGGGGTTGGTCCATGGGAACATTCGTGGCGGAATGGACCACAACATTAAGGTCCCCTCGACTGTCTCCCATCTTCTTTGCCAAAGAGCCATGAGAGCTGCCCGTATTCCTGCAATGTAATCAGTATGAAAAGGAGCGAAATGCTGGTCTTGTCGCACAGTCCTCGCATACTCTTTAGCGCCCTCATCAGCGCGCTCATTCCCCGCAATTCCTGCATGTCCAGGAACCCAGCAGAAGATAATCTCGACATCTGCCCGGGTCGCGAAAACCGTGACCACGGATATAGCGAAGCGGGAGATGCGGAGATTCCAATGCCCCGAGAGAACCGGGCACGTCGCGTTATTTTGGGTACCGAGCGGTGTATTGCAACTAGCTCGGCCGTGAAGACAGGCAAAGCCCCGCTGTCTTCAAATAGAGGGGATACGGCGTGGAAATTGACCCTTTCTTGGGAGTTGGAGCCATCCGTGTACACTGGTTCGGTTCCAGGGTAACACGGAGTGCGCTCCATAAAGGCCAAACGTAATACTCCGGGCGCGTTTAGAAGCTTAGGGAGCAGAGGCGTGATGACAGTCAAAGGTGGTACCTTCCAGGATCGGGTCCTGGGAAGAACCAGGGCTGCCATAGGCCCGAAAGCTATGCCGAGCTCTCCAAGGAGTTTCCTAGCCCTAAACCCAAAGGGCTTAGAGCCCTAAACCCAAAGGGCTTAGGGTATGACTGGCGTCTCTCGGTGGCATAGGCACCATCGAGATCGGCTATGGATGCAGTGAGAGCTGTTGTCGCCAAACAGAGGAAGGCACCGGGCTCGCGCATACAGACGAATAATGAACGGTGCACGGCGCAGAGTGGCACCTCACCACCATCGACATATAGGCTCTCAATAAAGGACGTGCGGAAAGCACCGGTCGCGAGGCGAAAGCCGGTGTGGTGGATCGAGTCCACCTTCCGCAATACACGGTCGGCTTCGGATGCGGCTGCATAAAACTCTCATCCGTATTCGAGCTTAAAAAGAACAAAGGATCAATAAAAAAGTAAGGCAGTAACCTTAGGGTATGACTGGCGTCTCTCGGCGGCATAGGCACCATCGAGATCGGCTATGGATGCAGTGAGAGCTGTTGTCGCCAAACAGAGGAAGGCACCGGGCTCGCGCATACAGACGAATAATGAACGGTGCACGGCGCAGAGTGGCACCTCACCACCATCGACATGTAGGCTCTCAATACAGGACGTGCGAAAAGCACCGGTCGCGAGGCGAAAGCCGGTGTGGTGGATCGAGTCCACCTTCCGCAATACACGGTCGGCTGCGGATGCGGCTGCATAAAACTCTCATCCGTATTCGAGCCTCGAACGAACAAAGGATCAATAAAAAAAGAAAGGCAGTAACCTTAGGGTATGACTGGCGTCTCTCGGTGGCATAGGCACCATCGAGATCGGCTATGGATGCAGTGAGAGCTGTTGTCGCTAAACAGAGGAAGGCACCGGACTCGCGCATACAGACGAATAATGAACGGTGCACGGCGCAGAGTGGCACCTCACCACCATCGACATGTAGGCTCTCAATACAGGACGTGCGGAAAGCACCGTTCGCGAGGCGAAAGCCGGTGTTGTGGATTGAGTCCACCTTCCGCAATACACGGTCGGCTGCGGATGCGGCTGCATAAAACTCTCATCCGTATTCGAGCCTCGAACGAACAAAGGATCAATAAAAAAGTAAGGCAGTAACCTTATCAATGCCCCAGGCGTATAACGTCACAGAATAAAGAATATCCATGGCGCAGGTCCAAGAGACCCTTAGACTGTGAATATGAGCCTCTCATGTGCGAGTCTACCACTTCCAGACGAACTCTATTTACAAACAAGTCTTGGTCAGGGTAGAGCCGTGGGTGGCGGCAGAAGTGCGCCATCTTAGTCTTGGCCAAGGAAAACCAAAGTATGTGCGCTTCGGCATAGCGAGAGACGCGGTTCAATGCCCGTTGGAGTCGATGCTCCAGAGTTGACATATGGGCCGCTCTAAAAAAGATCGAAAGGTCATCCACGTAGAGCGTAAAAAGAACATCTCCCGGTAGCACCGAGGTGATGCCGTTTATGCTCAGGATGCGACCCTGAGGAACCTTACCTGCGGGACACCATCTTCCTGATCCATTGGGTCAGAGAGGCTTCCCCACCCGTACGCGGAATCGAAGATCTCGCAAAAATTCAGATATAAACATTGGAAGGCGTCCCCTCGCCCCCATCGTGTGGAGAGTCTCCATGATACCGTGTCGCCCTGCGGTATCATAGGCCTTCTCCAGACGGCATTTTCCAGTCGTAGCAGAGCTTGCGGAAGCCGCATTGTGAAGAAGACAGATGGTTCCCGCTGGCTAGAAAAAAGGCTAATCATACATTGACTAATTTTTCCATCAATTTGTACACGTATGACGTTAGAGAGATTGGACAGAAACTAGTCTGGGTAGAGTGAACTTTCCACGGTTTGCGAAAAGTGAGGACATTAGCGATTCGCCAATAGTCTGGGAAGATATCCTCAACCCAGATCCTACTGAACAAATCTAACAGAAAGGTCATACCTCACTCACCCAGGTGTCGAAGCATGACATATGGGACATCGTCCACACCAGGATCTGTGTCCGCACACAAAGTGAGAGCGGAACGCAACTCACTCAATGTAAACCTGTCGTTGAAGGGTTATCCGCCTGTGAAAGTAAAGTCCAGTAGTCGACCTTCTGCGACATCACGACACGCATTGATTGCTGGCGGAGCAGCATCCCGGCTAAAGAATGCATGAAAGCGTTCGCGAAGGACTCCACCATGGACGCTAGGTCCGAGATTGCGGTCCCCTTTTCCTGGAGAATGGAAGAAGGATCCTGCGAGAACTTGTCCCGAATCCTTTTGACTCTCTTACACACTTCTGCTAGAGGAATCTCTCCCGTTAAGTGAAGACACGTATGCCCGCCAGGAAGAGCGGCGGGCGTACTTCAAAACCTATTGGAACCTTGCTCTAGCTCGAGGAAATTCACTGACAGTGAAAACGTTTGGGGGCCGCTTATAGCGCATGTAGGCATAACGCTTCTATTTGAGGGCCGTCTCACACTCGACTGACCACCACGGAATAGGTCGGCGTGCAAAGCGGCCAGACGTTCTAGGAATAGTAGTTAGACTCACGGCGATGAGGTTGCTGGATAAGAACTCAACGGCCTCATCCACCGACCTAAACTCGACTAAGAGAGAATCATTCATTTCCTGAAATGCTGACTACCGCGTCCGCGCCAAGCGCCATCGGGGCGGGCTCTCAGATGGCAGCGGCCTTGAAAATGATATTTGAATGGGAAAGTGATTGCTACCATGGAGGTCATCGACTACTCTGCACCCTAAATCAGGTTGTGCATCCAGAGAGCACAGAGATAGGTCAAGACAGGAAAATTAAGCGGTTCTCGTGCAGTGATGCGTAAACTCATCCACATTTAGGACACCTAGTTCTAGCTCGTCGATCGTGTCGACAATGGCCTGGCCCATGGGATTGATATAGTAGTCTCCCGAGAGTGGGTGTCTACTGTTTAGATCCCCGGTCATGAGAAAGGGTCTCAGCAACCGTGCCAGGACGCGGCATAAGTCCTCCACGTCTAAGTCTGTTGGCGGTGTGATGTATGCAGAAATAACAGTATACCTACTATCCAGATGCAGCTGCACACCCACTGGCTAAAAGGAGGTATCTAAAGCAAAGAGAAGAACGGAGATAATCATGTAAATGGAGTAAATGGCGCATCCTCCTGAAACGCTAACATCCCGTGGTGGTGGGGTAGCTCCTACCAGTTAGCGCCTGGAGTGCGCGGCAATTCCATTGAATCAACATGCCTTCCAAGCCTTTCTCGAAAAGGATGCGGGGGGAAGCCTCTTCGAAGACAAGAGCCTAACGTGAATGACCGTACGCTTCCCGGAGGCATAACTTCAGGCACTGTTGGCCGGACAATGCACTGAAGGCGTTGTCGCCTTCGACGACTTATCGGGGTAGGTTGGGCTGACCATGCGAGTCTTTTCCTCCCTCCGCCTCGAAACTTTACGCAGGTGGCACGGATTCCGGAGCTGGGGCCCTCCTTTGGAGGATCCACCGTCTTCGAGCCACACAGCCTACCACTAGTGTGGGTGTAGTAGCTGAAGCTCCTTGGGTGTTGTCCTCTTGGAGTGGTGGGGGCAGCTTTAAGAACCCCCGAAGACTGTCTCACGACAAATTTCAGGGTTGTTCCCTCATGTGAGTTTAACGACTCGGCGGAGGTGCACGGCCAATTCGCCTTACGGTAAACGGTCACGTTGGGGGAAGTGGGGGTGGCTGGTTTTAGCCGTGGCTGGGTGTGAACCTTTTCCGCCGATAGTTGTACGAGGGTAGCGAGCGGGGTGGGTAAACCCGCAGTAAGGGTTCCAAATGGCCGCCCAAACGACTGTGCTCGTAGGCCTAGAGGGGCCAAGAGAAGAGGGTACCTTTTTTTAAAAATTGAGGTATTAGACGTCCCTGGCAGAGCCGGGTGCGCCAGGACCAATTCTTTAGCCTCACGAAATGAGAGACGATCCTGGGCATGAACGGCTAGGATTACCGTCTCATAGAGATACGCATGACGTTACTTCGAAGAAGTGGGGTGCGGCTCTCCGCAATTGACACACTTTGCCACACACGATTTGGACTTACCGTGTGCACGTGTACAGGAGTGATTGTGATAGCCAAAACGGTGGCAGTAGTAGCTCCTCCGCTGTAGTGACACGAATGCCTTCACGCGGTTGCGATAGCAATCAACGCTGGTCAACTCAGGAAGCCTGTCACAGTCGAACGTGACGAAGAGTGTATTGGTGGGTCTCGAGGCTCCTCCCTGTTTTCTCATCACAAGTTCGACCTTGACCGCTCTCTAGTCGGTCAGCTCCAAGCTAATGTCATATATAGACTGGTCCACGAGTTCCCTCGCATAAACCACTCCTTTTACAAAGTTTATGGTAGAGTGTGACGTGACACTCACTGGCGTGCCATCAAGTGTCCGAAGGGCACTAATCATGGCCACCTCCAAAGATCCGTCGCATTTCTAAGGCTCCGGTCCGAGGAACGGGTTATCATCGGCTGGCTACCAGTCAGGCTAGCTATGGCTCTCCTATGATGAATCATTTTCTCCTTGGCTAAGATGCTGCGATCAGTAGAGCGGATAACGAGGAAGAGTTTGAAGCAAGCGGGCTCGAAAACGCCAGGTAGTCTCTGAATGAGGGGCCCTGACGTAATCGAGTCTCCGCTCTGTGCACTTGCGACTTTAGTCTTTGTCTGGGACTCCCAAATTGGGGAGTATGTGGCCGGACTTCCCAATCTTGGCTTGGTCGCTTACCTAAACGTCAGCGGACCCCTCCGTTCCTGGGGCTTCCGCAGAGGGAGAGGATCCCTGATTCTTGTTTGTATTCCTGTTTCTTTTTGTTTTAGGAGAGGAGAGTGGGGAATGAACCCGCTTCTCTCCTCCGCCGGAAGGAGCCTTTAGGCTAGATTGACCGTCCAGGGCCAGATCCTTCTCTCAAATGGAGAAGGTTTTGACTGCTAAAGAGGTCGGGGAGGGGATCCCTCCTCTCCGTGTGAGTCTTCGGGGGCCCGAGCTGTCTGTGGAGAAGCCTGCACAGGGGCAACCTCAGGTTCGGTGTGGCACCGAGCCCGGGTTCAACCCTGTGCAAGATCCTGCCGTCAGAGGCTAGTTACCTCCGGGACCATGTCCATCTCTGGAGTGGGGGCTTACATATGGCCACCCCATCCCAGGACATCACGGATCCCATTCGAGTTTGGGAAGATTTTGTTTTGTTTTTGTCTAGCGACAGCGAACCGGCATCCATTGGGGAAGAGAGGGGCGGGCAGGTACACTGGCCCCCTGTATCCTAAGAATGCAGGGCTGCAGGACGTTAGGGGGCACGGGCCGTCGGACTCTCCCATCTTTTACCCCCCTAAGGGGTTGGCTCTATAAAGCCGCTCCCGCCAGGAGCGGTCAATCTTGGGCCGCCTGTTAGCTCTTTTGGACTACCGCTGGAAAAAAGAGGAGGTTGTACAAGAGTGCCTCCAGATGGGGGGTGCAGCGCCCCCGTAGACCTAGGAGACGAGTAAGTCTCCTCTCCGGTAGAAGAAGTTTCGAGGGGCCTCTGAGAAAATACAGGGGCGGGACTTCCTTTTCTGCGGTGGAGCTGACCGAGAGCGGCTCCGATGATCGTAAAGGTGGGGGGGGGGAGTTTTAAATAATTATCATCAGTGGGCATGGTGACTATTATTTCCACGGGTGCAAACGCTAATCACCCACGCACTAGCCCACTCTCCGATGGGCGAATACGAGGCCAGCAAAGCTAGCCGCCGCCATTAGAGGAACCCCTTCCACCCGGTGGCCAGGCAGACCATCAGCATGGAGGCTCCACTTTGGCTGGACGTAAAATTGATAGACCGTGAAAAGAGATAGAGAGGGTATGCGAAGAAGGTGAGGGAGAAGGGGAAGGGAAAGTTGTTAAAAACCCACCACCCTAAACCTGAGCTCATAGGGGAGAGGCGTTGTCCTCTTCCAGCCCCTATCTGGGATGGTTGGGTGAGAGGAAGCTGGTCGGCGTCTACCCAGCGAAATCAGAGGCCGACCAGAGAAAGTTGTGGGAGGGGTTGTAGGGAAGGGGGAGGGGAGCAGGGTAAAAAGACATTTTTTTTTTTAAGAGCTCATCTATCGACGGCCTACTTGGGCATTAGTCGCCGTATTAAAAACCTGCGTAGTATTAGGTAACTTTAAAATCTAATTCAAAAAGAGACAAAAAACAACCCAAACCCAACAGCAAAATCTTTTTTAAAAAAAGGTAAAGGCAAAGAGCAGTATGCAAGCTCCTGTGTCGGGGGAAAGTACCCCCGGCGCAGGGGCATGCGACCTATAAGGGGGGAAAAACAAAACAAAACAAAAAAAACCTGGTTAAATAATAGGGAGAAGGCCGGCCTTCCCCCAAAAGTCAATAAGTCCACCAGTCAATGTGCACGAACTCAACCCGAGAACAAAGGACGGGCGGTAGCGACCCCGCCCATCCAGGTCCGGGACAGGTAATGTGCGCGAATATCACCCAGACTGGGACATTCGACAAGAATGTGCCGAACAGTCTGAGAGACGACGCAGTCGTCACAATAGGGCACAGGCGAGCGCTCCATCAAATAGCGATGCGTCACACGAATGTGTCCGATTCGGAGACGACAGAAAGCGACCTGAAGCCGTCACGGCATTGGGGATAGGTCCATGGAAACAGTCGCGGCGAAATGGCACGCAACTTTAAGTTCCCTTCGACCGTCTCCCATGTTCTTTGCCAAGCAGTCCGAAGAGCTGTCCGTATTCCTGCCATGTAGTGGGTGTGAGGAAGAGCGAAACGCTGGTTTGGTCGCAGAGTGATTGCGGACTGTTTGGCGCGCTCATTCCCATTAATTCCTACATGTCCAGGAACCCAGCAGAAGATAATCTAGACATCCGCCCGGCTCGCCAAAACCGTGGCGTCACGGATATCGCGAGCAGGAGATGCGGAGATTCCAATGCCCCGAGAGCACTCAGAGCGCCTTGTGAGTCGCTATAGATCACAATCCGGTCTCCGTACCGAGTGGTATATTGCCACCAGCTTGGCCGTGAATACAGATGCAGTGCCCGACAGAGCCCCGCTGACTTCAAACAGAGGGGATACGGCGTGGAAGCCGACCCCCTCTTCGGACTTGGAGCCATCCGTATACACTGGCACAGTTCCAGCGTGACACGAGGTGTGCTCCAAAAAGGTCGAAGGCAATACTCCCGGCGCTGTACAAGCTTTGGGAGCAGAGGTGGGGTGACAAATAGCCAAATGTGGTACCCTCCATGGTGGCCTCCTGGGCAAAATCAGGGGCGCCACCGGCCTGAGAGCTATACCTAGCTCTCGAAGGAGTTTTCTGGCCCTAAACCCAAAGGGCTTTGGGGATGACTGGCGTCTCTCGGTGGCATAGGCACCTTCGAGATCAGCTGCGGATGCATTGAGAGCTGTTGGCGACTGAGGGAGGCGCCGGACTCGGGGGTACAGGCGAGTGATGCACTGTACGCGTCGTAGAGCGAGTGGCATCTCCCCAGAATCGACCAACAGGCTCTCAATGGGGGAAGTGCGGAAGGCACCGGTCGCATGGCAAAGGCCGGTGTGGTGGATCGAGTCCACCTTCCGCAATAAACGCTCGGCTGCGGATGCATAAAACTCGCATCCGTAGTCGAGCTTCGAACGAACAAAGGATCCATGAAAAAGTAAGGCAGTAGCCCTATCAGTGCCATAAGCGCTGAACATCACGGAACGGAGAATATCCATGGCGCGAGTACAAAATACCCTAAGGCTGCGAATATGAGCCTCCCAGGTGAGGCGTCGGTCAAATACAAGACCAAGTAAACGGTGCGATTCAACCACTTCCAGGCGTACCCCATTAAGAAACAAATCTGGGTCGGAGTGGAGCCGTGGATGGTAGCAGAAGTGCACCACCTTAGTCTTGGCCAAAGAAAACCGAAACCTGTTCGCTTTGGAATAGCGAGAGACGCGGTTCAATGCCCGTTGGAGTCGACGCTCTAGAGTTGGCATCTGGGCCGCGCCAAAAGAAATCGAAACGTCGTCCACGTAGAGCGTAGCGAGAACATCTTCCGGCAGCACCGAGGTGATGCCGTTGATGCTCAGGGCAAGAGTGTGACACTAAGGACACTTCCCTGCGGGACACTCTCTTCTTGCTCCTTTGGGCCGGAGAGGGCTACCCCTACCCGTACGCGGATTCGATGATCTCGCAAAAATTTAGATTTACACATTGGGAGGCGTCCCCTCGCCCCCGTCGTGTGGAGAGTCTGCATGATACCGTATTGCCATGCGGTATCATAGGCTTTCTCCAGATTGAAAAACACCGTGGCGTAGTGCTGTCTACGAAGAAAGGCCTCGCAGACGGCATTTTCCAGTCGGAGCAGAGAATCCGACGTGGAGTGAAACTTGCGGAAGCCACACTGTGCAGAATACAGATGGCCTTCGCTGTCCAGGAAAAAGGCTAATCTAACATTTACTAATTTCTCCATCAACTTTCACACGCAAGAGCTTAGAGAGATCGGGCGGAAATCAGCCGTAGTAGAGTGATATCTCCCCCGGTTTGCTAAAGGCGAGCACAGTAGCGATTCACCAGGAATCTGGGAGGAGACCCTCCACCCAGATCCTGTTGAACAAATCTAACAGAAAGGCCATGCCTCGCTCACCCAGGTGTCAAAGCATGGCGTACGGGACATCGTCCGGACCATGGACGTTGTCCGCGCACGAAGCAAGAGCGGAGCGCAACTCACTCAAAGTAAACCTGTCGTTGAAGGGTACTCCGCCTCTGGAGGTAAAGTCCAGCTGGCGGCCTTTCGCGACATCATGACGTGCATTGAATGCTGGCGAGCAACATCCCGGCTAAAGAATCCGGAGAAAGCGGTCTCGAAGGATTCCGCCACGGACGCGGGGTCCGAGATTGCGGTCCCATTCTCCCGGAGAATGGGAGGGGGTTCCTGCGAGAACTTGCCCTGAATCCTTTTGACTCGCTTTCACACCTCTGCCAGAGGGGTCTTCCCGTTAAGTGAAGACGCATATGCCCGCCAAGAAGAGCGGCGGAAGTGCTTCGAAATATTTTCAGGAACCTAGCCCTAGCCCGACGGAATTCACCAACAGGGAAATCGTTCGGGCGGCGCTTATAGCGCATGTAGACATAACGCTTCTGTTTGAGGGCCGTCTCACACTCGGCCGACCACCATGGGAGTGGTTGGCGTACAAAACGGCCAGACTTTCTGGGAAGAGTAGTCAGGCCCGCGGCGATGAGGTTGCCGGCGAAGAACTCAACGGCCTCATCTACCAACCTAAACTCCTAAACTGGTTTTAGCCGGGGCTGGGTGTGAACCCTTTTTACCGCGAGCTTTACCATGGGAGCGCCTAGGTTGAGTAGAACCAGCAGAATGCCCCCGAATGAGCGCGGAAACAACCTTGATCGTTGGCCTAGATGTGCCAGGAGCAGAGGGTGCCTTTCTAACTATTGAGGCATAAGACGTCCCAGGCAGAGCAGGGCGCGCCAGGACCAAGTCCTTAGCCTCGCGGAATGAGGGTCGATCCTGGTCCTGAACGGCCAGGATTTCTTTCTCAAGGAGATATGGACCGCATTGCTTCGAAGAAGCGGAGTGCGGCTCTCCGCAATTGACACACTTGGCCACACACGATTTAGATTTATCGTGTGCGGCCTTGGAGCAATTTACACAGACTTCGGGTAAACCCGACTTTGCACGTCTACATCGACGATTCGTATGACCGAAGCGGTGGCAGTAATAGCACCACCGCGGCAGTGGCACAAATGTTTTCACGCGGTAGCAATACCAACCGGCACGGACCGACTCAGGGAGTTTGTCACAGTCGAACGTGACAAAGAGTGTAGGGGTGGGCCTCGAGGCCCCTCCCTGTTTTCTCATCACACGTTCGACCTTGACCGCCCCATGGTCGGCCAGCTCTAAGGTGATTTCCTCTATGGAGTAGTCAACGAGTTCCCTCGCATAAACTACTCCTTTCACAAAGTTCATGGTAGAGTGCGGCGTCATACTCACCGGGGTGCCATCAAGTGTCCGAAGAGCACTTCTCTAGGCCGCCTCGGAGAGATCCGCCGCATTCGCCATAAGGCTTCCGTCCGAGAAACGGGTCACCTTCGGCTCTCTATCAATTACCCTAGCTAATGCTCTCCTCTGATGGACCATGTTGCCCCTGGCTAACATGGTGCCATCAGTAGAGCGAATAACGAGAAAGTGTTTAAAGCCAGCGGGCTCGAAAACACCAGGCAGCCTCTGAATGAGGGGCCCCGATGTTATCGAGGCTCCGCCCTGCGCTCTTTTCGTCTAAGTCGAGGGCTCCGCCCTCGGGGGGGGGGGCAGAGGGGCCGGATGTGCCGATCTTGGCTTGGTCGCTTACCAAAGTGGCAGCAGACCCATCCGTCCCCGCAGCCGCCGCGGATGGAGAGGAGCCCCAAGTCTTTTTAGTCTTTTTCCTGTTCTTTTTATTTTTAGGAGAGGAGGGCGGGGAATGAACCCGCTTCTCACCTCCGCCAGCAGGAGCCCTCAGGCCAGATGAACCGGCCTCAGCCAGGTCCTTCTCCGAAATGGAGAAGGTCCTGGCAGTCGTAGAGGCACCGGTCGGAGGAGATCCCTCCCCTCCTTGCACTGCCTCGGAAACCCTAGCCGTTTGAGGAGGACCTTGCATAGAGGCGGATTCGGGTTCGGAGCTTGGCGCCGATCCCGGATTCTTCCCCATGGAAGGCCCTACCGTCTGAGGCTGGGTTGCCTCAAGGACCATGTCTATCTCAGGGGAGCCTCCAGTTGACAATCCCCCCCCCCTCACGACATTGCAGGTCCCGTTTGCATTAATGTCAATTGTCAGGTGACGTGGGGAGGCACAGGCCTTGACCCCGGCAAGGTTCAATATTCTGGCCAGGAGGTCTTTTGAGGGAAGCCACAGAAGGGGCCTGGCTTCCCTCTCCTCCCTAAAGGGGTTTGCCCTACCGAGCCACTTCACTTGGGGAGCGGTTGGCTATGGGCTGCCTGCTGGAAAGAGGGAGGTGCCAGAAAGCACCTCCAGAGAAAGGGGTGAGGAAGAGTACCCTACACCCGTAGGTGAAAAAGAGGAGTAAGCCTCCTCTCCGGTTAGAGAAATATGGAGGGTGAGGGTCCCCTGTGCAGGCACAGAGGGGGAGGACCTTCATTTTTCCTGTGGAGATGCCCGATGGTGGCTCCGACGTTGGATGGAGGGAAATTAGAGGGATTTTTTTTTTTTGACTCATCATTAGGCATGGTGACCCTCTTTTAATTACGGGATGCAATAGCTCATCACCCCTCGCAGTAGCCCGCTCTGAAAGGGGTGCGTACAGGCCTGCCAGAGCCCGGTGTCGCTATTTAAGGCCACCCCTCCCGCCTAGTGACCTGACAGCCCTTCAGCATGGCGGCTCCACCTTGGGCACGGCGTAAAATTGGTAGTGTGAAGAGAAAAGGAAAAGGGATGTGAGGAAAGTATGGGTGGGGATGAAACAGGTTGTTGAAAATCAACCACCTCAGACCGGAGCTCAGGGGTTAGGGAACATTGTCCCATCCGCCCTCAGCCCTGATCAGGGACTGTTGGCTGAGAAGAAGGTCAGCATCTACCCTGTGAAATTAGAGGCTGACCAGAGAAAGTTGTGGGAGAGGTTGTAGGGGAAGTGAGGAAGTAGGTGAGAAATACAGGCTATCTGAAGGAAGGAAAGAGGCTAAGCTGGGGCCGGACGGAGCACTGGATCCCGTCAACACGGCGGCCAGGATGGCAAATCGCCGCGCCCATTACGGGGGAGTAAGAAGACAGGGTGTCAGAAAGAAGGAGAAGAGGCTGTGATGGGACCGGCCGGGACGCTGAGCCCCGTGAGCACGGCGGCCAAGTAAACAAATCGACGTGCCCCTTACGAGGGAAGGGGGATCTAAGTATAGAACCTAAGGTACATATCTCGTTTCTCGAAGGCTTATGTGCAGGTAACGCCCCACTCTGCCATGAATTTTGTGAACGGAGTAGTTTATGCAAGGAAATTAGTTGATTCTCCTTAGAAATTATCACCATGAGAAAAGAGAGGTGGGAGGGGCGCATGAGACTCCCCCCTATACTATCGTGACAGGCTTCCTAACTCTGCCCAAGCTGCTCGAAGGCATTGCATGATAAATTCATATTGTGCACTGCCAAGTATGGAATTAAAGCGAATCCAACCCTGTTTCCTTGATCTTTTAGAAAGTGAGGTAGGTCGGCACCCAGCGTTATCTGGGAGTCATTAGCCTTCCAGGCAGAAGGAGGCAAATACTCAGATGGTAAACCCAGCCTAACATCAATAAGTCCTACGACGGCTTGCAGAGGCCGGAGTTCTGCGTATGGCCTTACATGCGAGATTTTCACATTCTACAGGGCGCCCGTCTCCGAGCTAGGCATCGATGGTATATTCCTTCAATGGAATTGCCGTGGACTTCTAGTCAACTGGGAGGAACTTCGGAAGCTAGTCTTCCCCCATACCCAGTTAGTCGTCTGTCTACAGAGCATGTTGGGTGTGTGCCCCCTGCCCACCCTCCCGGGATATAAGGGTTTTACGACCCCACCGCCACTGGATGGGGTCGTCTCCGTATTCTCTTTGCTATAAATACCTCCTTCCAGGCAGTAGCTATGCAGCTGCACCTGGGTAGGAGGTATACTGTTATTTCCCTGTACATTCCACCGTCAGCTGACTTCGACGCGAGGTAGTTCCGCCACGTCATGACACGGTGGCAAAGGCTCTTTCTCCTGCCCCGGGATTTGAACGGTCGGCACCCCTTTTAAGTGTACTACACGATCATTCCCAGAAGTCAAGTTCTTGCCGACCTGTTCAGAAAATTGGAGATAAGTGTCCTAAATGTGTATGAGTTTGCGCATCACTGCCAGAGAATTGCTACATTTTCCTGTCTCAATCTTTCCGTGCATAATATCATTCAACTATCATTTTCTGGGACAGTGTACCCTTAATAACGCTTTGGTGGCGTGTCGTGGTATAGCCGAGTGTACAATATAGTATCTATTATTATTATTAAGGGGGTGGTCAGGCTACTAAAGCAACCGTCCACTGATTGAACGCTATGTTTATGCGCAATTATAAAGGTCAAATTGAGCCGCGGGTCAATTCGCTTATCTAAGCAAGTCAAGCTCGAGGTTGGCGAGATTTGAATAACGAGGCCGAGAGTGACGTTCAGGTTAATTAAAGATAAACATAAGAGAATATAAATTTGATTTACAAATTAAAATGCTCCAACTGATTTAGAGGGAAAATTAAAGATTGGGTAAAGATTTATTGTTACCGGTGGGAACTTCTAATTTTCATTAATTAATTTAGAGCTACCTGCTCAGATCCAAAGAACTCAGATAAAAGGGGAAAGAAAGGGGATTATGGGTCGGAGGACGACGGTGACTTCAAAGGAGGGATCTTCGTCAAGAGAAGAGTGGGGAGGAAGGGTATGATCAGCACCTTACTTCTGGGGCTGCGAAAGCTTAAGTTCTCACCTTAGCTGGGGCTCGAGGGGGAGAGCTGGAATCCTTGGTGATTCTCAGGAGAGGTATGGCTACCTCAGGGTAACTTCGACGGGGCGGGGTGCTTCGAGGACTCGAAGGAATAATCCGGCCCAGCTGCTACATACGACGGCGGGGCAGAGGCTTCCTTTTGACCGTGGATGCCTTACCGGAGAAAGAGTGGGTGCGTGACTGGGTACACACTGACTTGAGACAAGGGATGTCTTCTTCGAGCGAACCTTGTCTTTACTGCTCTTCCAATGCGGCTTAAGGGTTTAAATATAGAGAGTCGCCTCATGCAGGGGGATGGGGAATAACCCTCACTTTGGGGAATTCACAGGAGGCAGCTTGAGGCGCCATCTGTCGGCGACCACAGTTCTTTTACCCCCACTCTTCATCTCCGTGGGAAAAACTGTTGGAATTTATGACCGCGTAGGGGATCTTCTCACACTCTACATGGATCGTATGATGGAAGGGAGGGGAGCGTATCTGAACTTGCTCGCCATGTGATTCTCGGCCACGTGGGGTCTGACTAACCACGTGGTTCTTGCAATGTACTATAAGCATTGCAAGGAACGGGGTAAAAAAAGGGGCTATCCTTCTACATAGTGTTTTAATCTTGCGCGATGGCCCACATTTATAGAAATGACTGATATTATGTCCCAGTCGACAAGTTTAGGTCGGTGGATGAGGGTAATGTGGTCTTATCCGGCAACCCCATTGCAGTGGGCCTGACTACTATTCCTAGGATTTCTGGCCGTTTTTCACGCCGTCCGCTCCTTTGGCGCTCGGCCGAGTGTGAGACGGTCCTCAGAGAGAAACGATACGCTTACATAAGCTATAAGCGCTGACCGAACGATTTCACCATCGGTAAATTTAATCGAGCTAGGGCTAAGCTCAGGTATGTTTCGAATTACGCCTGCCGCTCTTCCTGGCGGCATACGTTTCTTCACTTCACGGGAATACCCCTATAGCGGAAGTGTGGAAGAGAATTCAAATATTCTGGCCATGTTCTCGCAGAACCTCACTCTTTTTCTCAAGGAGAACGAGACTGCAAACTTGGCTCCCCCTTCTGTGGCGAAGTCTGTCGCATCCACTTTCTCCGCATTTTCTAGCCGAGATGCTACTCCGCCAGCATTTCATACACGTCGCGATGTCGCTAACTGGTTGTTACTTCTAGAGGGGGATAACCATTCATGACAGCTTTACGTTGATTGAGTTCCGTTCCGCCCTCGCTTCATGCGCGGAAACGGCTCTTGGTCCGGACGATGTACCGTATGACGACACCTAGGTGATCGAGGAATTGCATTTCTGCTAAATTTGCTCAACAGGATCTGGGCAGAGAGTATCATCGCAGACTTCTGACAAATGGCTCTTGTGCAGACTTTTCGCAAACCGGGGAGATATTACTCTACCCCGACTGCTTTTCGCGCAATTTCTCTAGTCTCATGCATAGGCAAGTTGATAGAGAAATTGCTACACGTTAGATTAGCTTGTTTCCTAGTCAGTGGAGGTCACCTCTCTTCTGCACAGTGCGGTTTCCGCAAGTTCCACTCCACGCCGGATGCTCTGCTCCGACTGGAAATTCAGTCTGTTTTTCGATCTAGAGAAGTCTTATGATGTCGTATGGCAATGCGATAGCGTGGAGATCTTCCACACGATGGGACGAGTGGACACACAATTTTTCATTTCTGAGTTTCTACAAAACGTCGATTCGTCGTAAGTGGGGGGCACTTTTCCCCTGCCCAATCGGGCAGAAACAGGGTGCCCCGCCGGTAAGTGTACTCATTGTTACTTTATTTACCCTGGTCGTCAAGGGTATCACATCTGTGCTCCCGAAAGATCATCTCGCTATGCCATAGGTGAATGACCTTTTGACCTCTTTTTGTGCGGCCCAGATGCCAAATCTGGAACGTCGACTGCAACAGGAATTGAACCACATCTCTCGCTATGCAGAAGCAAACAGTTTTTGGTGTTCCTTGGCCATGAGTAAGTTATTGCACTTCTGTCGCCACCCACGTTCCACACCGACCTGAACTTGTTCCTAAATGGGGCGCACCTGGATTATGCACCTGAACTTGTTCCTAAATGAGGCTCATCTGGATTATGCACCCGAACTTGTTCCTAAATGAGGATCACCTAATTATGCACGCTCGCGGGACGCATCGCTTTTTGATGAAGCGCCCGCCCCCCCGACTGTTCGGCACGTTCTTTTTGAGTGTCCCAATCTTGGTGATCTTAGCGCACATTACCTGTCCCGGTACAGGGGACGAGCGGTGTCACTACTGCGTGTTCCTTGTACTCGGAACAGTTTCATGCACACAGATTTGTAGACTATTTGACCTCTTGGAGGAAGCTGGCCTCTATGTTATTTTATAACTTTGGTGTTGGTCGCATGATCCTCCGCTGGGACGTATTTCCTTCTTACTTTTATTTTGTTGTTTTTGTTTGTTTGGCTTTGCTTTTGTTTGTTTCATTGTTTTTTTTTGTTTATTCTTTTTGCTTCGTTTTAATCTAGCCTAATGCTAGGCTAAAATTTGAATACGGCTACTCATTCCCTTGGTAACATTGGCAAGATGGGCACCAAAAACACAAAAAAACATTTAAGGGTATCTTGACTGTGTTTGTTCTGGTTTGTATTGTTATGTGTGATTTGGTATTTGTATATGTGAGATTTTGCTGTATTTGAGTGTAATGCTGATGCTGCGTAGTTGAGTGAGGTGCGGATAAATTGTTTGAATAGATTGGCGATAGGCTCTCTGTTGTCCAAATGTAATGTTTGATAGTGCTTTGAAAGGCACTGATTTTCTTAGTGATCTTGTTTGTAATGTTTGTTGTGTGGATTTTGAATGATATGTGAGTGTCTAGTGAGAGCCTTAGGAGGGTGAAAGTTTGGTTTAGAGGCAGATGTTGTCCGGTTAGTCTCCTTTTGGGGGTTTCTGTTCGATTCAGGTACTGGGGGTGTGAAAAACGTTCCTGTTGATTTGATGACTGAGGTGGTCGTGTCGTTTTGTGTGAGCGAGTATTCTAGTGTGTTTATATGTTGACGGGGTGTCCTGCTGTTTTTTTTTTGGCGATTGAAGGGTGTTGTGATGTGAATGAGATGTCGTCTGCGTAAGTGTTGATTAATGGGGTTTGGAGCTGTAGGGTGTCATGTATGAATAGTGGGGGTGAAAGAATGCTTCCTTGTGTCATGCCATTGTGGAGTGGTCGGGTGTATGAGTTATGGATTTGGTGGGTGACTTTGGCCTACTTGCCAAAGATAAAGTTTATTAGCCACTTTTTGTCATTGTTGGGGTTTCGTGTTCAGGATTGTGTGTGGTATGATGTGTTTTGGTACTGTTAGAAGGCTTTGTTTATGTTTATTGGGGCAGTTATTGTACGTAAGGAGGCGTAAAAAAATATCTAGTTGGCGTTTCCTTTGCGCGCTACCTCACGGTACCATGCCAAATGCTCTCGATGTTCGACCTATTCTAACCACGGACGACACCAACTGGTTCACAGTGGGAGGAGCTAGAAAATTTGTTTAAATACTCCGAACCATGGGTCTTCTCATCACCTTGCGGAAACTCAGGTGAAGTGTAAGTCTCCAAAACCCGGCGCACATACACAACCCCTGGGAATGCATCTCTA